>VZSC01012173.1:245244-271259 GCA_013398225.1 Steatornis caripensis | reverse complement strand
CTAACAGTAGGGTTTGTGACTTTATGCAGTGATGAGACTGCAAGCGATCTAATTGAAAAAGTAGACATTCTAAAAGGTTAAAAAAAATTGTGAACCTGGAAGGAGGCTGGCAACAGAGAAGTTTGGAAATCACTGATCTAGCACAGAATAGTTCTTGGAACTCAGAACAGATTTTAGACTGTTCAGATCGAAATCCGTACTGTCATCTCGATTAGGCTAGATGACTGTAATAAACTGTTACAGCCTTAAAATCTTAAGTTTATGAATCTCATTTGCAAGTTCTAGTTTGAAGTGGCAGTGCCAGATATATTTATAAAGCATAGCATAAAAGACTGTAAATAGCATCTGGATATCCAGATAACAACAATTCTTTGCACAGCTGCAGTCAGATTTGCTATTCTTGGGAGATATTTTATATCTATAATAGCCTTTGAGTTTAGACCCATACTTCACCTTTTATCTACCTGTCTGTCTCTAACCTCTCTGAAACTTGTGCATTTTGAACTGACGTATAAATTGCACACAATTATACATGCACCTCATTTTTTGTGTTCCTAGCCAAACAGTCTTCGCATTCATTCAAATGTCACAAATTACCCTAATCTGAGAAGTGAGTCAGCTCAGCCACACAATACAATCATAGTAATTTAAGCATTAAATACACGTGTAGATTTTAAAGCATAAATTACTATTGCCTTTTAAGCATTCACAAATACCTAAATGACAGTTAAGGTAATGGATTGATTTATATTGAGATCTAATTATTGAGTACTATTTTAATCAGCTAAGTTTGGGTTTAGTAATTGATTTTATTACTGCTTGAACTTTTTTCTGAAAAGTTGATTTGCAACTAAAAACAGGATTTTTTTTTTTAATTTGGAGATGTTTACTGCTTTTTGAAATGATGAAAAAGACCTATATATTTCAGCCACCCTGTAAATTAGTTATAATATTGTACAGTATTTTGCAACTTGGGAAATGACAAATAATGTGCTCCCCCACTTCAAGTAATTATTTTTTGTTTGTAGCTTGGATCAAGCTATTGCTGGATATAAATGCAATGCCTTCTACTTCTTTTTTTACCTGGGACATTTAGGGTAGATTATTTAAGGAGTGTAAGAAAATAAAAAGGAAGCATATCTGAACATGTGTTCTTCAGATTGATTTATTAAATATTTCTGCATTCAAAAATACATTTTCTGCTCAGTGTGTGACTAGTTCTTTGAAATCTGAAATATATTAAGTTTCATTGCATCATCCTTACCTAATCATAAAGCAACACCAGTTGAAATTTCCTGTTCCCACTTTCACTGAATTTCTCAATTTTGCCTAAAGTAATTGCTGAAATAAACTGGCTGAAAACAAGTGAGATCAAGAAAATACTCTGTTTTCATATAGTCATTCACTGATTCAGCAAAGTTTTATTCCAGGTTTATTAGGGGCATACTCTGAAAGCTCAGCAGCAAATATGAGCTCTTTGGATATTTTTAATTAAGCATTTTCCTATATGATAGTAAATACAAACCTTGTGATTTGTTCCTGTAACTTCAAATTTTAAATGGACTGATTTTTATTTTAATATTATAGGAATACTTGTTTGTCATGTATGTCTTAAGCGAGCGGGACACCTAGTCTTCTAGTTAGAATATTGAACTAGAAGGTGAAATAAGTCAGCTAAAATTGTTCCAAAATAATTTTATTTATAAACTCTGAGCTTTTTTTTACTAATTAAGCTTATAATATGATGAATTTTCAGTGTTAAAAAAGATTCCATCCTTGCTGCATGCAGAACAACAATGAGAATGTGCTGTTACTAGTAAGAACTTGTTTTAACCCTGTTTTCTTGGTATGAAATAGAACTTACTATCTGAAACTCTCCATGCTAGTTGAATTGTATGTAAATAGAGCCTCTTATCAATCATATTGTGTTATATTTCCAAATTATTTAAGAAGATTTGTGTGCCATTCTTTGTCTGTTTATGGTATTTGCATACTCTGCAAGACTAAAAGATGCTGTTTTTGTTCTAGTATCCTGCTTTCATATTCTCTTTTTATTTTTTTTAGAGTGATATTCCAAATAGATTTGAAATGAAAATCCATCGCACAACAATCCTTGAAGATTCTTATAGAAGAATTATAGCTGTAAAGAGAGCAGATTTCCTTAAAGCAAGACTTTGGATCGAATTTGATGGTGAAAAAGGTTTAGACTATGGAGGAGTGGCCAGGGAATGGTTCTTCCTTCTCTCTAAGGAAATGTTTAATCCTTATTATGGATTGTTTGAATATTCAGCTACGTAAGTAATAGAGGTCTGGAAGACATGAAAACTAGTTAGGGAAAGCAGATCAATTGTATATCTCATCCCGCTTTAAAAATTGAATTAATTTTTTCCCCCCTCCCTCCTAAACTCTATAGGAGGATTTACTTGTTAATAACTGCGATATTCTGCATTTAATTCTTTGACAGAAGAGCAATGTGGAGACAGTACCTGTATTTTTTTTCAGCCTATTTTTTTTTCAGTCTAACATAAGCCATGTCATCTTTGCATAGACAAGCATACACTTGCAACCATCTACTACTTATAGAAGGGGCAATATTTAACAAATAATGTGGAAAATGTTATTCTCACTACTTGAAAATGAATAGGAGTTAAGCCCTTCTCTTTGGTATATCTCTAACTTACAAAGGTAGTTTGTGATGTTTCAAAACTGTTATTGCTGCTGTGCTGATAGAGTCTTCTGTTGAGTATTGTTTAATATTAGATTAGTGATTTATTAATCCAAATATGATTATTTTTCAACTTCATGGAATGTACTACCTGATTTAACCAGTGATGTCTTTCAAATGTGGGACTGTTCCAATGGTACAACATTTTGTTTCTCTTTCTCTTTCCTGCTCCTTCCCTCAACTTCAGAGATAACTACACTCTGCAGATCAATCCGAACTCTGGACTTTGCAATGAAGATCATCTGTCTTATTTCAAGTTTATAGGTCGTGTAGCTGGAATGGCTGTTTACCATGGCAAACTTTTGGATGGTTAGTATTTATTTTATGTAATATGATATTTAGATTAATATTGTGTGTAATTTGAATTTTAATTTACATACCATTGACTTTATTTTTTTCTTCTTTAAAGCATTTTTTATTCGTCCTTTTTACAAGATGATGCTCCAAAAACCAATAACGCTTCATGATATGGAGTCTGTGGTATGTAATTTGCTTTATAATGTGTATTAGGTTTTCATGTTCACATTACTTTTTTTATATCTCTTTAGTGACATTGTGAAGGCTGAAAGTGCGTGATTCAAAGAAATTTTAGGCTGTAGGTTGTATAGGAATTCAAACTTCAAATGAAAATGAGAGAGACGTGCTCTGGTTTAAGTCAGTTAAGCTGTATTGAAAACTTGGCTCTGAACTTTCCGTGTTGTTTTCTTAAAATATTTTTAGACACCAAGGTTCTTTTAAACATCTTCAGGATCCCGGTCTCAACCTGTTTTTTAAATTAGTTTGTGTGTTTTGATTATTAAAAAGAAACATATTTTTATACTTTCAGAGACTCAAAATACTGAGTGATACAATGTAACATCTTTAAAGAAAAACATGGTCCTTAAAATTTTCTTTTTTGTTTGTTTCCCTTATAATAGTTCTTATCTAGAGTAGTTGTGGGGAGTGATTTGTATTCAGTCTCTTTAATCTATTACTGGTTTTGCTGTCCTATAAGAATACAGAATATAGTTCCTATCTGTTTCTGAGTAATAGATTTATAGATGTGAGCTGATTTATTTTTTTTCAGTACTATAGAATCATAGAATGGTTTGGGTTGGAAGAGACCGTAAAGATCACCTAGTTCCAACACCCCTGCCGTGGTCAGTTACTATACTTCCACCAGACCAGGTTGCTCTAAAACCTTATTCAGCCTGGCCTTGAACACTTCCAGGCAGGGGGCATCCACAACTTCTCTGGACAACCTCTTCCAGTGTCTCACCACCCTCATTGTGAAGAATTTCTTCCTAATATTTAATCTAAATCTACCCTCTTTCGGTTTAAAACCATTAGCCCTCGTCCTATCATTCCATGCCCTTGTAGGAAGTCCCTCTCCAGCTCTCTTGTAGGCCTCTCCAGGTGCTGGAAGGCTGCTGTAAAGTCTCCCCAGAGCCTTCTCTTCTCCAGGCTGAACAACCCCAACCCTCTCTGCCTGTCCTCATAGTGGAGGTGCTCCAGCTCCCTGATCATCTTCGTGGCCCTCCTCTGGGCCTGCTCAAGCAGGTCCATTTCTTTCTTACGCTAGGGAGCCCAGAGCTGAACACAGTACTGCAGGTGCAGTCTCAGAAGAGCAGATTAGAGGGGGAGAATCACCTCCCTCAACCTGCTGGCCACACTACTTTTGATGCAGCCCAGGATGCGATTGGCTTTTTGTAGTAATGCCTAACAATAAAGGGAAGATAAATACAGGATAAGAGACAGAGAAGAATCCAAAATACATTACTTCAGATAATGCTGTGACATCTTACCACCATTTTGCTCCATGAGAGATTTTTAGTCCTGAGATTGGCAAGTCTTCAGGTTTCAAACATCTTTAAAGGTCTGTAGCTTTGCACAATTGCAGAGTCTCCGTACCCAATACAGGATTATCCTAGGTAGCAGCGTTCACGGGGCTGTAATAGAGCCTCTTGTAGCTTAAAAGGTGGCTACTCTCTTTTGTATTTACTGTTTTGTAATTCTCTATCTTAGGATAGTGAATATTACAATTCTCTGAGATGGATTCTTGAAAATGATCCAACAGAACTGGACCTCAGATTTATAGTTGATGAAGAACTTTTTGGTCAGGTTAGTATGTTTATATAAAGTAGAATAGTCAAAACATGAAAGAAAATATTTGACCTATGAGATTAGCTGATTTTTATCTGTATGGTATTAAGAAAACCCTTCACGCACAGTCATATTGGTCTGTTCACTCAGCTGCTTCTTTTAGCTGGCACATGCTCATGCAGTGCTCTGTTAGCCTGGCTGTGATGTGGTAGAGGACTTGGAACTAAGCAGAGCTTGAAAAAATAGCTCGTGATAAATAATATTGGTATTGAAATGTAACTGTTGCTGTGAATGCGACCGAGACCAAGATATCCATGGTCTCATTACTTATTCTGGAGTAGAGATTGGTTTTATGTGTTTGGCTGGAAAGGGTGAGCTCTTTTGGAGATGGTGGGAATCATGAATTTCACTGGGAGACAACAACAGGGTTTTTTCTCTGTGATGTACTAGAAAACTATGGAATAAACAAGTTTGTTGTTGTGTAGAAAGGTATCCAAGATAAATCATGTAGAAATACCACACGTCACGAATAAAAATTCCAAATTACAGGTGCCAACTAGATCCAAGTAGGATAATAGCCTTTGTGGTCTTGTGTAAGTGATCCTAAGTAGGAGCATAAAAACGTACATCCGTAATGAACTGAAAATCAGATATTTGTCTGCTGAGGTTCTAGTAGTATAAATCATTATGTAACAGATACACTTACTGATTCACTTACTGAGACCATTGCTGAAATTTGTTCTATAAGTGTTTTTCCTTAAGATTTGGAAAAATGGCTGAGCCATTGAATATGCAGTTAGTGAAGTCCATGTTACTGAGAACTTGTGTGCAAACTTACGTGATTTATTGTAGCAGGTCAAAACAAAAACAGAGGTTGCCCCACTGCAGTCTGGGATCCCTGAATAATACTTTTTTTAAAACAATCAACCAAATTCCTTTTATTCATTTATTGTGAAACCGGTTCTATTTCTCATAGTTTTCAAATTCTACAGTCTTCAAGAGTTAACTAAATATTAACATAAGAATTCTGTTACACACGTACCTCGTTTAAGACCTATTCTGTGTATTCCGTTTAGACGCATCAACATGAACTGAAAAGTGGTGGATCAGAAATAGTTGTCACCAACAAGAACAAGAGAGACTACATTCAGTAAGTAGTGGTCACTGTGTGCAATGTATCACACTGGATTGCCCCTGTAGTAACAGGGGCTGTGTGTTAGTTCTATTAACAAAAGGAAGTTGTTGCTTTGTATACAATTTGCTTTTATTTAAAATGTTTTTGGTTTGTTTTTTTACAGTCTTGTAATTCAGTGGAGATTTGTGAGCAGAGTACAGAAACAAATGGCAGCCTTTAAAGAGGTACAGTCTTAATTACAAAAGAAATTCTTCTAAGAATTTGTTGCATCTAATCTTAAGACAAGCTTTTTTGGACATCCTGAAGACCCACAGATAGTGTTGTTACAGGTATAAAAAGGGCAGTGATACTGTTTTTAGTGTCAGCTTTGAATTATTCCAGACTTTAAAATCTTTTTAGTATATTTTTACTGAGGCGTCTAATTCATGTTGAAAAATTTACTTATTTCATGGTCCTGACTGACAGCTTTAGCTGTTACTGCAAACTATTTGCTGAACTGTACGGAAATGAAAATGAAATCAAACTAAAAGAATTAAATTAAACTAGCTGGTTTGTCCTTATTTGTATAAATGATATTACATATATCATATTCAGACTTACATATTCACCATGCGGTGTAGCACAATAAAGATGTGAGATTGTCAGAATTAAAAGTGCTGTAACCAAACTGGGGAGTGCTAGTGTCCAAATATCATGAATTTGATGTATTGCTTTGGCTCTGTTTACTAAAGCATCTAACTATTATTCTTAGCGAACAAAAATGCTTAAGTAATGTTGACTTGATTTTTTTAAAAAAATCCTTTACCTTTTTAGGGCTTTTTTGAACTAATACCGCAGGATCTGATTAAAATTTTTGATGAAAATGAGCTGGAGGTAAGTGTATCACGGAAAAGAAAACAAATTATGTTGAAACTCAATGTTACTGACTTTTTTTTTTTTAAATCTACGTAGTTATTAATGTGTGGACTGGGAGATGTGGATGTGGCTGATTGGAAACTACATACAAAATACAAAAATGGCTACAACATAAACCATCAAGTAATACAGTGGTTCTGGAAGGTATTGTGAAGTTGTTTGTTTGTTTGTTTGTTTGTTTTCTTAAAACCTGTTCAAAAGCTGCTGCCTTTTAGCCATGCTGGTTTTATTGTGTGATTCATCAATAGGTAGGTAAAGATTTGACCATTAAAACTCCTGAGAAAGATAGTAAGGAAACTAAAGATGAGATGCATGGTAAGGATACACTACTGTAGTATCAGTAAGTACAGCACAGATACTTGCTTTTACAAAAAAATATAACTGGGGTTAAAAATATTTTTGTGTAGGTTTTTCTGGCGTGGTTACACTAAAGAGGTGTTAAACTCTTCTGTTTAATAAATTACAGGAATTTGGCTGCTAGTTCATAACATCAGGAAACTTCAAAGAAAGTAGGGGACAAATCTTCAAGGGAAGTATTTTAACAGTCTGCTAAGCCAGTAACTGTACTCTTTTTACTGTGCCATTAAAAAATTGTTGACTTAATAGCTTTTAGCTATAGGCAGAGAAGTAGACTATGTGTGTCACTAAAAAAAATACATATATAAAGGATAATGTTTTAAATACAGAAACTGTTTCATAAATCTGCTAGCTTAAAACCTTAATTTAAAAATAAATCTTTAATTGTAATCATTATCATACATAGGCAGTCTTAATGATGGACTCTGAAAAGAGAATAAGATTACTTCAGTTTGTTACTGGCACGTCACGTGTACCTATGAACGGGTTCGCAGAGCTGTATGGTGAGTACTTGCAATTACACTCACAATTAAGTAACAGAGAACATGACACCAACATTGTAATGATATTTGACTTCAAACATAGGCACATTATTTTTCCAGTTCTGCTTTAAAAATGAGTATATACTGGCAGTTGCAAGAGGCAAAGTTAGAGAAGAGTCACATCACACGTTTCCCATGTTCTATAAAAACTTCATACTAATTCTGGTTTTGGGAGTTTTTAAATGCATAGGACTTCTCAAATGAATTTAAAGTTCTAAAAAGGTGCAAAAATTCTTGTTTAACACATGATTGAGCTTGAAGAAAATTCTCTGTTATCTAAATTCTGATTACAAAGACATGCTGGCATCAGCAGTTAACTTCAGATTCTTGTAAGTTCTCCAGCTGCTTTTATCTGCTCACAAGCCACAGCTGTACCGATACAATTGTTTGTAAGGATATATTCTAAAGAGGACCACTGAAATGTCGTGAGTTAAACATAGTGCCAAAAGCAGTGATCCTACAGTGCAGAGACTGAAACAAGCAGATGGCAGCAAGGAGGAGACTTTAATACCAAAGGCAGAAAACCCACTGTGGAGAGACTGTGGGCAAGCAGATAGAACAGCCCACAAAGGGCGGGGGTGTTTTGCTTATGGGAAATCTGTTTTCAGCTGCCATCAGCTATTAGATTTTCTGCTCGACTACTTCATTAAGGCTAAAAGTGCTTGAGATCCTGTGCAAATGACTGAATAGCCTAACTTGTATATTTGAATAAACATTTCCTTCTCTGTACACAAGACAGTAATTTGTTTATAAAACGCTAGAATTGTGAACAAATACCACCCACCATGTGTCCCCATTTCTCCCTTTCTTCATCTTCATCGTAAATACTCGGTTTATTTTCTCCCTTCCTTAGTGAATGAGTTGTGAGTTCCAACGGGAAGGACAGTGCCCTCAGCGGACTTGAGCCATGTGTCTGCTGTTGCACTTGAACCTTGGTACTGTTGGAGTTACAGCACGTGCTCATTGCACTGGAACCTGATCAGAATTCTGCTGCCCCTGGATTTTTGTTTTTATTTGTCTAAAAACTACCAGAGATAGAACTAAGGAGGGATACAGGGGAGGAAACTGTTGAAGCTCTTGGCTCCCTTCTACCCGGGGGTTAGGATATCCTTGGGCAGCGTTCTGCCCAAACCGCACTTTCTGTAGTTCTGTTAACCCATTAATGAAAAATTCAATTGTCTTGCACAGTGCTTTGTTTCTTTCTCTGACAGTTATTTCTGCTTTACTGTGGCCAGCGTGCCATCCTCACTAAACACCAGTAATGATCACAACCACATTTCCAGTACCTGCTTGTATTTGAAGAACTGTAGGTGGTTCTTCAGTGCTTTGTGTTGGCATGTGGCTTTTTGCTGCCGCCAGGCTGCGCATGTGGTTGTTCCCTTCCCGCCTTTGGGCTGTAGTCCTAGAGCTGGCTTTCTAGGGGAGATCTCCATCTTGCGGCCCAGCCAGGCATTTCTGCTCAAAAAGGGAGCGCTTGGTGTCCGGGAGCAAATTCACCTGTGTTTGAGAACTAGGACACTGAACAGCTTCCTTACATTTCTTTGTCTTCCCCCCCACCCTGCTTTGTCAGCTTCTAGTTAATTAGTTGGATAGCTAAAGTGCAGACTTATTCTTACCTAGCTATTAAAAGGGAGTTTTACCTTCTTGTCACATGCTAGAATGCACCGTCAGTCATAGAGCTGCTTTTCTACTTCATCTTTATTCCAGGTATTCTTATTAGTTACCTTTTCTAACCAGCCTTCTGCGTTGAAGAAACATGTAACCCAAAGAAGAAAGTAAAGAAGAGGGGCTGGAAGTGTTTCCACAGCTACTGACATATCTGACTCACCGATAATATTTTAGTTGCTGAAGGCACAGGGGTAGCTGGAGCAGCATTGCTAGCCAAAAAAGTTCTCTGAGGTGTATATGTACATCCCTGGAGCACACACATGGTCATCGTGTTTCAGAAGTTCTCAGTTACTCTGTTGTGTAGGTAAAGGTGGACATCGAATACCTTCTGCCAGGTTATATAACTTGGCACGTTGTGATAAACATGTCTAAATTTTTACATGCAAAATGTATAACATAAAAAAAATCTTCTGCATATAATTTTCAATGTCAGTTACTACGCATATGCATTTAGGTCTTTAGACTTCTGAGCTTAAAGTGTAAAAGTCTCTTGAAATTAAGATACAGCAAGAAATATTTAACACAAGTGAGCTGGGTTTACTGACCATTACTGAGTATAGACTGTATTTGATTCATATACATAGCTCTTACTAATGTCAGCATTGGATTACAACCCCCCTAAATATTTCATAATTTGAATTTCTGATTATAAAAGAATCTCATAATGGGGTGAAAATTGATGTATTCTTTTCTATAGGTTCAAATGGACCACAGTTGTTTACAGTTGAACAGTGGGGTACCCCTGAAAAACTGCCAAGAGCTCATACCTGGTGAGTATTTAATTCAGGTAAATTATGACCTTTAGTAAGAGTGATAAAATACTTAAAAGGTTTTATCTGTTTTTCAGCTTTAATCGCTTGGATTTGCCTCCATATGACTCGTTTGAAGACTTATGGGATAAACTTCTTCTAGCGATTGAAAATACTCAGGGTTTTGATGGGGTTGACTAAGACACAGACATAAATTATGTTGGTTCAGTGCTGCAATTTCGTTTTAAGGGTTTACAAACAAATTCGAATTTTCCAGGGACTACCATTGTATTTAGTCACATGGCTATTGAATCTTCACAGTATCACATGTAAAATAAGTAAGTATTAAAAATTCACTAACTTTTGAAAATGTATTTTGCCATTTTCAGTTTTGTGTACTTTGCTAATAACTACAATATACACGTTGGATGGGCCAGTGCCAAGTAAGTCAAAAACAAAAATGGTTTTAAGCCTCTTCTACAATATTTCACAGACTGCCCTGCAGTAAACTACTGAAGTAAAACTGTGAAGAAATCTTTGCAGAGTGTAAATTTAAATTGCTGCTTTTAAGAGGAACAACTGAAATTGTTAAACTGTTTTTTTTTAAAAAAAACTGGTTTAAAAAAAGCCAAAAACAAAACCAACAGACTTCATGTAATGCAATATCATAATCTGTGCTGCTTCAGGCTGTTTGCTACAGATCTGCCCAAAGCACTTTATAATTCAGCATATTAGGTAAAACATTGGAAAGCATTCGTTTGTTTTATCAGCCATCAGTTTGCAGAACATTGACTTGCTGACACATTTTATTTGTTAGGTTTGTGTTTCAAACTGCTTTTGTTAAAACGATGTAAGAAAACCAGGACTTTTATATGAAACAAGCAGCAGAATTCTGAATTGTGTAAATTATATCCATTTTTTGTCTGAATTTGTATACTGTCATTGATTTATGGAGTGCTCATCACTTTTTTGAGAAATTTGTAGTTCACCGATGGGTAATATTTTCAATTCAGCCTTTTGCAACAAATTATTCTCAAAGTGAAATTTGTATGGGTATCGCTCAGTATTAGTTACTGGTAGTTAGAGGCCTTTATTATCCATTCTTGCAGTATTGCACTACATAACAATAAAGAACATGTTTACAGGGTTTTCTGGGCCAAATTCAGCAGTCTGATATGTGCAAACTTCTCTGAACTGCATGGAGGTTATGTGCATGTAACCAGGTGCAGAATTTGGTTCTGTAAAATGTTTACAGGTTATGCTAGTTTCTATAGCTGCATTTTTATATTTTTTCTCCACTGTTAGTCTAGAAACCAAATTTGTTAATACAGTATAACCAAAGTCATAACCAACAATGTGCAATTTATTGTAGATCAATTTGTCATACAAATATTAGTTTAATTTCTTTTGTAAATGTAGGGGTTTTTTGTATTAATGTTAACACTTTTTTGAGCAAGTCGTGGTTAAAATTATTAGCAAAGTTGGTTCTAAAAGAAAGAATTGGTTTATATCCCTGATTTGCTCTAATTTTAACATTTTATTACCAATATGATCTGAGGAAATGACAGTACCTAGCTTTGGCCAGCAAATTTCTGTTTAGTCACAGACTTTATAAATATGCAAGAAGGAAGTGTAGCACATCTCTCTATGAAGATATGTAAATTATGTAACAAATGTAATGGGTCTTAGGGATATTTAAAATCCCACTTTGTTTTATTCTTTGACTAGGTCATTAGGATTGAGAATATTACATGTAAATAAAGGTAACTTATACAAATTTCCCAAATCTATATGCAGTTTTGTAAAACATGAATGATATATCAGTAAATCTGTATAGGTTTGAATGTAGCAGGTTTTGTTGCATACTTTATAAAATAAGGATCCTGAGAGCAGTAAATAAAAGTTTATTCTAATAAGTTGTGACTCAGTTCTTTGATGTGCAAATCAGTAGTCTTGAAATAGCAAGAATTCAGTAATTTTAGTACTCCTAGGTAGACTGGGGCAGCAGTTCCACCACAATACGCTGCTACTTTTGTATAGGCGTTGAGGGTGCAGCACTGTTTCCTAGTGTTCTGCTCCCAAGACATGCAGTCTTTGAAAAATTAATACCACGTTTTTATAAAAGCTCTAGGTCGCTGTAAGCCTTCATTGTATGGCCAGCCTAGAAATGCTGCGTGGCAGAGAGGCAAAGGTGGAGGCCCCACGGTAATGCCGGCCAGCTTCTGCTGGGGGAGGGTCAGGGTCCTCTCTCCTGCTGTAGGAACACCTTTCTCAACTGGTTGGCCGGCACACAGCCAGCAGACTTCGGTGTTCAGTGGGGCAGGGGTGCAGAAGAGGCCCTAAAACTCTACTCCAGCAGCATGGACTGCCCAGCGGTGATGGGGATGCACCGCAGGGCTTGATCCCCAGTGCCAGCTGGGGGAAGCAGCCGTGGTGCATGGGTAGAAGCTCCTGGAGGATGCTGCTGCTGCCAGGTCTTGAGCCGCCGGGAGCACCTGCTGCCTCTCCCTGGAGCCAGGGCAGGGCTGGCCTTGCGTGCAGGAGCTCTGCTGTGGGCAGGGCTCTGAGTTGCCCCATGAAAAAGCTGCAGGAGAAGTGAGCAGACTTGTAGCATTGGGGAGGATGAACAGCAAGAGGTCATAAGGGTCTTCAGAGACACCTTGTAGAGGCAAAAGACCAAACCAGGCAGTGGGAGTAAGAAGGGGCAGCTGGAGGCCCCTGCTGGGGCAGGTGGTGGATGCAGGTATGTAAAAGCTAAATGTATCAATCTGCTGAAAAAAAAAGAGTATATAGGGTTGACATTTGGCAAGAGATTTTGTGCAGATCTAGCGAAAAAGCATAGATCTGTGAAGAAATTAACTTTTAAGGGGAGACTTGAGCAAGATGTGAATTCTAGAGCAAGGACTGGACCGTGACCTAAGGGAGAAGAAAGAGGGCTGCGACACGCATAGTTTCACTTTTCTCAGCTTTCAAAACACTGCACCGGTCATTCACGGGTGGTTTTGGTAGTATTCTCGGCTGCTCGAAGCTGTAAGGCAAACTGTTCCCTGCCCCTGAATATGGCTGCTGCAGGTAAATACTGATTCAAACCGGCTTAACGAGCACCTGAAAAACACAACGGGGAACATTTTTCCCGTCAGCGCGGCGCCGGAGCGGGCCGCCAGGTGGCGCTGCCTCCCCGGGGCACCCGCGCAGCGGCGGTCAGCCCCTCGCAGCCCGCCGATGGAAAGCGGCCGCGCTTCGAGCCAGCGGCGGGAGGAGGCCTCGTTCGCAGCGTTAGCTGGCGCGGGGCGGGAGGCAGAGGGGTGCGGGTAGCGCAGCAAGCGCCCTACCAGGTCGGGTGAGATCACAGAATGGCAGGGGTGGGAAGGGCCCTCTGGAGACCACCCAGTCCCACCCCCCTGCTAAAGCGGGTGCCCCCAGAGCAGGGGGCACAGGAACGCATCCAGGCGGGTTTTGAATATCTCCAGAGAAGGAGACCCCACAGCCTCCCTGGGCAGCCTGTTCCAGTGCTCTGTCACCCTCACAGTAAAGAAGTTCCTCCTCATGTTCAGGTGGAACTGCCTGTGCTCCAGTTTGTGCCCATTGCCCCTTGTCCTGTCGCTGGGCACCACTGAGAAGAGCCTGGCCCCGTCCTCTTGACACCCGCCCTTTGGATATTTATAGACCATCCAAGCACAGTGTGAAACCCCTTGGAAATTTTTAAGGGGCTTAACTGTATACAACTAAAACTATTTTTGTTTTGTTTTTAATAAAGATGGTGGTGATGTTTATTTGTGTATTAATTATTACCATTACATAGTGTATGGTGTTTCTGAATAAATAAATATGATGCTGTCAAAGACGTGAATTTATTTAGCCTAAGAAAGGTAAAGTATAGAGATTGACCTTAACATAGGCTTGCAGTATAAACTTTATAATTCAAATGTCTACTTAAGCTGCTGTGGATGGGGTTTTCTTAGATTTTTTTCAGTCGATACCAATAATTTGATTTGTATTGACTGAGAGGGTTTTGGTCTGAAATGGTCTTTCTCCAAAATTTCTCATTTGCTCCAAAGGTTATCATGTATGTGGAAATGCTTCGCGGTCTGGTGTTATGGAAATGAGACTTTAGGTATGAACAAGAAGCATTCAACAGCAGCTTGGAGGTTTGGGGCGGTGGGCACTGTGGTTTCTTCTCAAAAATTAATTTCTCTCATCTGACAGATTTTTAGGCTGGGTGTTCATTTGTATCAAATCTTACACTTTTCAGGGTGGTACAGGTGATTCTTGAGCGTTCGTGTTGCATCATGAGGCAGAGCTGTGGGTTAGTAATTTCTCCTGAGTGTAACTGAGGCTTCTCTTAATCTACTCGAAGGACACATGACAATTTATTTTTAATTACTATTAATAAGTCACATCTGTAGCATATTAAATTATTTTTTACTAGCGACAGGGTTGAGTACTTATGCATCAAACCTTGGCAAAGCATATAAGTGGAGACTACACTTTTTCCTCCTCTATCCTATTTTTTTCTCTCTAACCTCATTGTTTCATACATAAACTTACTTTGCAAGCTACCTAGTGCCTTGGCATTTGATTAGTTCCGAAAATCCATAGCACAATTTGGTGCGATTTCACTAATTGATGATATCTTTACAAAAGTCTGCCTGTGTCTCATTGAAATCTACAGATGCCTCTGGCATACTGTCAATGTGAAACAGAAAGGATCCGCACCGATTTCCCAGATCAGCTGGATCTGTGTGAAATGACAGTGGGATTTCCTGGATCACACTGTCCTGGATCAGCACAGATTTCCATTTTTCTTGTGTGCTTTTTTCAGCGTGACTTCAATGTTACTTAGCAAATACATGGTACTCTTATCAATGCCCTAGAGTGGGAATTACATAATTACAATGATAACATGCTAAAACACACATGAAGTAATTAAAACTCACTGGGTAGTTTTAAATACTGTTTTCATTTTACTTATTTTTTGTGTGGTCAAAAAAACCCTTGATTGTTAGGAGACCAGGCTCTTCTGTTTGTGGTTCTGTCTGTTTGTTTGCAGTTTCCTTTCTGTTTCTTGTTAATTAGCTTGTTGTGGTGCCTGGGTTCTTCATGTAGGGTCTTATCAAATGATTTTCTTTGTATGAGATTCTGCTTTTTTAGGGTGGTTAGTTGATTTTAGTATCTCCCCTTTTTAATGAACAATTTCTTTAAGGGAATTGATGCACAGTTCTTATGATGTGAATTGAGAGGAGCTCACTTATTTATCTGCAGTTAGACCACCACCACCACCAAGAATCCATACGCCGGTGCCAGAGAAACACCTTATTGAAACATCTATATGTTTAAAAGGCAACCAACACCTGCCATCTTCCATTGCTATAAATAGGAATTAAGCACTTAACAGCTACCATATTGCTCTGCGGCATCACAAAATCGGGAGGAGATGCAAGTACAAGCTTTGGTACTCTTATGCTAAATCATTTTTCTTTGAAGTGGAGATTTAATTGCTTTTTCTGTGTGTAACATATATCATTAGCACACTATTCTGAATACAAACAGCTTGCAAAGGGGATAATGAGGGAGAACTTCCATGTCATGCTTGGTTTACATCCATGTGACTCTGTAGAAAAATGTTTTGTTTTGCTGAGCTGTCCTTAATTTGAGGTTTCTTGCTTAATGAGACTTCAAACAAATTCTGCATTATAGGTTTCAGGTTTTCATCCCAGAGACAGGCTGGGGATTTCGGGGAGGGGGGTAGGCAAAGCAACTTGGAAAACCTGAATAGATACTAAGTGAGTGAGCATGCCTCTTGAGGAAAGGCAGGTAAGGCAGCCTTCAAAATGTGACAGAATGTAAAACTTTCTGTTGAAGTACACCACAGTCTAAAAACATACATCACAATTTGTTTTTCTTAAGCCCTTTTGAGTTTAATTTAATGGAAAATGTTTTCATAATTGTCTGATAGCTTTTCTGATATTTTCTACAAGCTGAAATATTTCTGACTCGGGTTTTGTTTTGAGGGCTGGGAAGTATGACCTTTCGGAGGCTATGAACACACATGTCCTACTATGCACTGCTGCGTGGGAGTATGCAGAATGCTAAAGGTTTAAATCAAATTGCCCTGAGGACTGCTTACTGACCTTTTGAATGCAAAGCTGTCAAAACCTTCAACTAGACATCAGCTAGAGAAGAACACTTAAGGCAGATCAATGCAAATAGAAAACAATGTGGTTCTGACTTTTGGTAATTGCTAGTTAGTGAGAAACTGCTACTGTGCTGCAAGAGCTGCTGGAAACAAACCCATGCTGCCAAGGAGTTGCTGCGAGTAAAGTGTAATAGTTGTTTTTCAGGGAAAACCTTTATCAATCTACTTGAGAAATCAAAAGTTTTCATTAATTGCCAAATCCTGATACAGTTATCTGAGCAGGACGCTTCATTGACTTCAAAGGGATTTTTGTCTCCTTAAGGAATGTAGGGTCAAGCCCTTAACTAATGATAAGTTTCTTCAGTGGATTGTCAGATACGAGAAACTATGCCACTTTAATAGAGGTTACCCTTGCCATGCCATGCCATCCCTTTGTCCTGAAAACCTGCTTTCTTCCTTTGCTCAGGTAGTAGAGTTTCTGGGTGGTTGCTGTATAGAAGAGCCTAGAAATTACTCTCTAGCTGAAGCTGTGGTTTCTGTGAATGTATTTTCTTTATTTTGAATAACTATAACACATTATCTTCTAGTTATGGTACATGATATAATAAAATCAGTTGTGGAAACTCTTTGGTGGAGTTATGAGTCCCCTCATTCTATGAATTGCTGCCCAGCAACTCGTTGTCCATCCTTAATAGATTTATTGCTAATTAGTTGTTCATGTACTATTGCTTGCTGTAATGTGGAGTTTTAAATAAATGCCTTCCTTTCTGCGTAGGCTTACAGGACCAAAACCCAGGGGACTGAGCAGCTGTTCATTCGTCTGTTGAATCTAAGTCCAACATTATAGGCATCCTGTGCAAAAAGTATTAAACAGTCATACATATCCTGTGCTGAAGACTCACAGAATAACTAATACACAGGTTAGTAAAAAATAATTCTCTGTGCTTTCTCAGAATGCTACTACGGCTCTTAGTGTAATTAAAAGTAAACTGTCGAAACATAAGAGGTGCTGCTTCATCAAAGGAAAAAATAATATAGTTGAGTTCTATTAACACGTAGCTAAAAATTATGCCTTTTTTCAAAATAATTCAGTTTTACTGTTCTCCACACTGAGAATTCAAAGTCTGACTGTAAACCATTCTAAGATCAAATTTTCACTTATATAAATGTCTACAATTTTTTGAAGATGAAAAGGAGGTGAAGTTGAAACTTTTTGGATGCTTACGTAAACCTGAATTAGGAAAGTGAGTATCAGTCGTGTAAATACTTCTTTGTACTGGAAAAAGTCTACCTATTTAATTGACTCTTAAGGTGCAAACAGGCTGGATCAGTTAATCTCTCACTGTAGAAAGAAATTAATCCTAATCATGCTGTATGTAACTTGAAGACTGAACAGCTAAATTGGTTGACCTGGGGCTGCAGACTGGACTGCAGCAGGGATGTGACGTGACGGGGAGCTGAGCCGCAGAATGTGACTCAGGGTATCCCGCACTGGAGGTGTTACTGGGGAGGGGGCTGCAGCTCACTCGGGATGCCTCGGAAAGGCTACATGTCCATCTCTGCCTCTCCTGAAGCCAGTAGGAGTTTTAATACTCATGGGAGGATTTGGACTGCTCTCTACATCTTGAAGGTTTTCTTTTCTCTAGTTAGGCTAAGGCATCATGCTTTTAGTGCTGCAACAGCTTGCTGATGCTGAACGGGATGCCCCCGTGGCCCCCACTTGGGGGAGGCCTGTGCTCCAGATGGGATTTCCACTCAGTGACTTGCACTGGCCTGGTCCTCAACTGAGAACATTAGGCCAATTTAACTCACTAACTTGTCATAAAACTCCTCCCCCCACCACACAGATTTTTTTTTTTTCCTAGTGCTTGGGATGAACAGTTTGGCCCGTATGTGGTGTTTATTCCATACATGTATTATTTGCCCAACAGAAGTTCTGTCATGTGCCAGCATTTGGCCACTGTGACCGGCCAGAGGTATCTGAACATAAATAGCAGCAAAATGTTATTTAGCATTTAGCAAACATAATCCCAGGGTAATGATTAGATATGGGATAGCAGCACAGCTGAAACAAAGCTGTACTACCAGCAGCCTTAACTGCTGGTTGCTCTCCTGATCTCTGCACTATGCAGGCATATCTCTGTGCGCCACGTGCTAAACTGCACCAGGGACTTGATTCCAGAAAAAAAAATACTTGTATTTCTCCCCACAAGTTACTTCCAGGATTAGTTCTCTGATCTGATTCCTCGCTTGGCCACGCAAGCTCGTATGTGAATCCGTCATAGGCACTGCAAGTTGCAAAGTGCTGAATTACATCAAACTGAGGGTGCCTGTGGATGTGCTTCCAGCAGAGTCTCCCTGCATGGCAGTGCTCCTGCCTCTGATCTCCTCCTCCTGTCCTGCTGCACCTGGGCCAGACAGACACCTGAGCCAGGTTAGTAACAACGCAGGGCAAAGAGAAGTTGCAGTGGGCTGCTCAGTTTCCCCTCAGTCCCCTGGGCCATGCAGGGCACTGTGATCCAGCCATGCCTCCTGCCTTCAGCTCCTGTGCAGCACCGGGCAGACAGCTCTTCCAGACCCTCCAAAAAGTGAGAAATCCCTGTGGGCTCCCAAGTGACTCCAGCAGCCCAGCTGAGATAAAATCCCAGTGACTGCAGCTGATGGAGGCAGTAATTTCAGCATCAAAAGAAATCACCTCTGTGCTGCCCAGCTTTTGGCTCTGCTCAATTCACCCCCCCTTTGGCTCGTTCCTTGCCACCAGGGTGTTGTTGCCTTTAGCGGTTCAGCCTGAATTCCTGATAAAGCCGTTCTGCTGTAAGTTACAGCTTCGTGTGGCCCTTCAAACATCTCCATGTCCATCCCCAAAGCTGCATTGTGCATGGGGCATTTGCAGGATGAGCCTGTGTGCATATGAGGGGGAGGAGGTGCTGGGAACATGCCTTGAAGGCTTCAAATCTGTTTATCTTCACACTCCTGAGAGGCGATCGCTTTCCTGTGACAGGGCAGTGTGCTGGAGGGAGCTGCGCTGGCAGCGAGGAGATAAACCTACGGGGCACAGCCTGCTTCGGCCAAGTGGCCTCTCCCTGACCAGCAATTCCTTATGTCTCTGTGAGATGAAATGGGACAAGAACAGCAGGAAGCATCCTCCAATCCTTCTTTTTAATAGTTCCTTGGGATAAATCGTAGATAAGAGGAGAGACTGCATTGTTAACAAGCTGAGAACGCAAAGACAAAGGAAAGGGCTGTAATCTTTCACAGCAAAAATAAATAAGTATCTGTATCACGGTATATTCAGCAGTATGTCCAACTGCTAGCCAGCCTCTGACTTTACTTGTATTTAATTTATTTTATTTCCAGTAATTGTTTCCTCGTTGCAAATACATAAAGGAAAAGAGGCAGAAATGATTTGCTTATTTCCTGTTGTAACAGCAGAATGAAGGTAACTTATACAGAGATGAAAGGAGACCATACTTCATGCCTGTTGCTAAACAAATAGTTGCAGAACAGTGGGTTGTCATGATAAGCAAGAAAGACACTAATGAAAAGCTGCCTCTGGAACATTTGAGAGATTCCTTTGTAGATTCAAACATAGAAATGGTAACCTAGGAGATATTTTCTTTCTGTTCAGTTATTCTTGGTCTGATACTTATTGTAGCAACTCTGTGTATTAACACTTTGATTTGTGGAAGATAACATCAGAGTACAGTACTGCAGCATTTCTAGGATTTTGTTTTGTTTTCTTATTGGAGAAAGGGTTAAGAGAGGGGGCTGTACTGAGCCAATTAAAAAATAGGTACATTGCAAATGCAGTTTATGGGGCAGGTCTTCTCCACCTGCTGACCATTCCTGCTCCTTGCCGCGATTTTTCCACATATGTATAAAACCTTGATGAAGTTATTCCATGTGTTTCAGTGCACAGATTCCATCTGTGGCTGCCTGTCTGCTGTCACTGTGGTCCCAAGCCAGCCCAGTGCCGACTGCTTACCTCCCAGGAGTGTTGAGCACCCCTGAGGTCAGAGGAAGGAAAAAGTGCTCAGCACCTTGTGTGAGAGCAGAGGTGACAGGGCAGAGGCATGCAGGCTGCCCTGGCCTGGGAAACGTTCACGGCGGTTTGGCTGATCTGTGTCAGGGCAGCTGCTGTCTCATGCTATTGCCATACCTTCAGCCTCATGTTGCAACCTGTGGTGTTTCACCATTCATTTTACACTACAAAGAGCCAGGTTAGGGAGATAAACCAGGAGAAAACAGGGAAGAGTTTTCTGGCAGGTCCAGAAGAAGTCACGGCAGGCAGACTGTGGCATGAGGGCCAGAAGAGAGAGCATAGAGCTACCGTTTGGTGTTTGGGTAGACTCAAACTCTACACCATAAGAGCTCTACACTGTGTGTAAGGGGAAGAGTGCATCTGTGATTAGTTATGCCCTCAGGTGTGTACTCTCTTTCTGCGACTGTAGCTGTGTGGTTTGTTAAAAGTACCAAGAAGACCTGGTGGCTTGCATCTAGGAAAGAGCAGAGTGACTGACCAAAAATACTTAGGTATTTTCACACCTTTCAGCAGCAGCAAACAGGCAGGGGAGAACAAGGAAACGCACTTTGCTAGATCTCTGTGAGATTACTCTTCCAAACCCTGGTTACCTCCAGCAGCAGGGGAGGATGCTGGGGTGTCTCCTTTCTCCTGCTGATATTCATGGTAGGGTCCCTCTTCATTCTGGTGTGAGGAGCCTTCAGGGGTGGAGGTAAATGTCTGGATGCAGCCTCCAGGGCACTGTGAAATAACCTGGCTGAGGCACACCCACCCATTTGGGGCAGTGGAGCAGTATTGTGGGAGGTGACTGGAAGGAAAATTAAAAAAAAAAAAATGCTAGTGTGGTAAATAACTGTACTCCTTTCACTTTGGTGTTTGTTGGTTTATAACCAGATGAGATCTGTGTTAAAATCCCTTTGTCAAGGAGGTGTGCTTTTCCTGTACAGGAAGGCTCCCTGGAGAGAAAGTTCATTAGCATCCCAAGGGCTCAGCCCAAGGTGTCTTTGCCCATCTGCTTGTGGAAGGAGTGAATCTCCTTTGAGAAGGCAATGGAGATGGAACTGTACATACGTTCAAAATGAAGCAAGATTCCACTAAGTGACCAAATGTGTCAAAAGTAAACATTTGTATGGTGGGTCTTAATAGAGTTAGCTTAACGTATTGTAAATCTGTGAATACAGTTGTAATTGGGTGGGGAGTTTGGCATGAGAAACAAGAAAGTGTCTAAACATGCCTACGGTGACACCAGATCAAAAACACTCGGAGCAAGAACTGTAAAGAAAAAAAGAGGCTTCCCTAAGAAGAAGCGTTAATGACACCCTGCTGGGAGTGGAGCGACTGTAGTTAGCTGGGATTTGAGGACTGGCTGGCTGAAGGCAGAGCTGAGCTGGTGCAAATTGCCATAGTTTCCCTGCAGTTAATAGGGCTCCAGCAATTACCACTGCTCTCAGACTGCCCTGAAAAATGACCACAGCTCCAGTACTGCTGCAGCCATGCTAAGCTGCCTGTGGTCGTCGTACCCTCTCCTCTGCCCTGGGTGCCTGTAGCTACAGCTTTCCTCATACTAGCAGTGACACCCGGCAGCTCCTGCGGTGACCTGCCAGCAGAGCTGGAGGATGAGCTGGGACCTGGCACTGGTAGCAAGGGAGGGTTGAGTCTGTGGGTCTGAGAGCAGTGGGGGCACAAGAGTGATGATTATCTATTGGTTTGAAAACAGATTTGGGCTCTGGGACCCTACTACCACCTCTTAAAGGCTGCAGCTAATTAAGGATAGTGTTGTGATTGCACATGTGGCAGTGGGGACAATGAAAGTGCTGTAAGCAGCTCTCTCCCCACCTCTCCTGTTTCTCACCCATGGGTGCTCATCCCTATCCTTTTCTGTCCCACGATGTTACAGTGTTAGAGCAGAGCAGTGCGAAGCCAGTGCAGGGGAATGGATCATGTGGGCAAAGCCACTTTTCCACCTCTGAGCTTGTTAAGTCAGCCGGGGCACTTCAGCCTGCGGGCACCCAGCTTGGGCAGTTTGTGGCTGTGCCAAACACCATCCATGCTGCTGTGATGGCTTTTCCCAGACCACAGGGATGAAAGAGCTAACGTGATGCTATTCTTTTTCTCAAGTAGAGCTGAAATGCTCAGTGCACAACTGACCACAGACCACACTGAACTATTTCTGGTTTAAGCTGAACGAAATGTAAATGGTCCAACACCAAAAAAACCCTTATTCTAAACTGGGAAGAAACCATATGCTCCATCCTGGGCTTGTGGCTGCAGAGATCTCATAAATACAGAGTTCATCTTGGGAAGCTCCGGTTATAGGTGAATTTTCAGCTTCTTTCCTTTTCCTGGGGCTGCTACGTTCCATCCCAGGGAAGAGTCCTCCCTATAAGTTCCCTTTCTAGAGGTGTTGGTAACACTTCAGACAAAGTGTATAAACACCATGGTCATAAGCCTTCATTCACCCTCTCTCTCCTTGATGGTTTGTAATGGGACCAAAATTCTGGATTTTATGGTCCTAGCCCGGTTTAGCAGTCCTCGATGGATTGACAGCTGCCCTAGCACATGTGCAGAAGAGCAGTGGAGCAAAGCCCTGAGCTAGATCTGTTCATATCAATCTAATTTTTAATCTTTCTTTTCAGGCAATGTATAAATTTGGCTTGCCAGGGCTGAGGATGAAATGCAGCATAAGGTAAATCAGTTTATTTACAGACAGCAACCTGGGCAGCATGCTGCTATTCCAGCTGTTGGTAGCACTTCAAAGAGAGCTCTTACTACTGACTTGGGTTTTAAGGCACTGAGAGCTGACTGGTGAAGTATTACAAGCTATTATTTCTTTGAAAGATGTGTGCAGCTTGTTTGCAGACCCCTAGAAATGTAAGAGAAAGCATAGAAAAGGGCTTATATGGGTGTGAAAAGAACCACAAAAAACGGAGAAGGTTGCATAGTTTCCCACATAGGCCAAAAGTACAGATCGAGTCAAGCAAAAAAGTCTGTGTCAGTGACAGAAGAAAAATTGCTGCCCTGGAGCAAAGTAGGCATAGCTTTGTTTATGTTGGCTGGCAGTATCTTGTACTCATCCTGGATTGCCATTCTGGCTTTCTCAAGATAATGCTTCTGCGAGAGGGTTAGTCAAGGAGATAATTGTGTCTATTGGCTCCATATTTACTAACGTGGTGTATTTGACAAAGTTATGGCTGGCAGTGCCTTTAAACTGTGGTTCAATGGGTTTATCAGCTTGCAGTCAAGTATGAATTTAGATATGTTATTGCAAGCCTGCACTATCTCTAATCCAATTAATTGCTGGAAAATGTGTTAAAATAATGACATCCGACAAATTAAGGAAGGAGAGTTTATGTTCATCTAGTTACAGGACTGCTCAGTTCTAGTAAGGAATTTATGATTTGTTTTGCTGAACAGAAATGTGGAAATGGAAGTAGTGGTGTTTGCAGCTGCCCAAGCTCAGGCACGAGAAATGCTCCAGCGGGAAGCACTCTTCTTTGTTAAGCCATCTAGGACAGACACTGCATTTGATCTCACAAGTCAAAACCTCCTGCTGGCACGGTGGAGTCCAGGGAGATGGTAAAGCAGTTTCCCCACCCCAGCAGAATACAGCAGCGAGCACACACGATACAGCTAATGGAAGCCAGCGCACAACTAGGACTACAATTTGCTTGCTCTCCGTCAGTTTTTTTTTGTCCCCTGGTCCACTAGGACCAATTCCTGCTTCAAAAAGGGCTGGTGAACCGAGTAAGCAGGTGTCCCTCCTGGGACAGGTAGGATGGTGTCCAGCACTGGGCAGGCAGTACAGCCAGCACAGCCACCTGCTCTTGCCTGCGGGAAGCAGCGCCCTGGTGTGCAGAGCACAGAGTTGCAGGGAAGTAACGTTACATCTAACCAGGGACAGCTTCAGCCTCTCCACCGATGGACCAAAGCACACGGCTTAGAAACGTTGCAGGGTAACGCGTTCCCTTTCAGTGTGTTTGTCTTCTAGATGTGCCGAGGTCATGTAGGAAATCTCAAATTAGGTCACTCTGATATGTGAAACCAGAGTTTAGCAGGAGAGAGTACAGTACCAGCATTAGCTGCAGATGGAAGTCATGGGTTTGCCACAAGAAAGAATGAACGTTTAATCATTAATACTAAAAAATAATACAAAAAATTTCTTGTAAGTGATACTTTTTTCATAGTTCACATTTTTGTGACTGGATGAACTAAAACACTGAGAAAAATTCTAAAATACTGGGTCAAGTGGGTTCTGTTGCTGTATTTATTCCTATTTGGACACCAATGTTGCACATGTGCAGTGCTGTTCTGCAAAGTGACTGTGAAACTGCCTGGATGCCTTTTGGGTAACTGATTTGCATGTAAAGTAAATCTTTCCTAATTACCTTTCCTGAAAACTTGCGCTGAGATCAGACCAAGCTGAATTCTTCTGCTCATGCATTTTTGACAAGGGAGGAAGGTGGTATAGGTCAAACTATGGCTTACATCATGTTTAGATAGCCCTGATTTTCTCGCAAAGGCTTTCAGAGGAGTCACTGACTGAGGCTGTAGCCAGTCCCGGTGATGGTGCAGCAGAAGGGACCAGGTTTGGCTGCCGGCTCCCAGCTCTGTGAGCTTTGCAGTGCTGGCAGCAACTGTAACAACTCGTTTGTCACTGAAGTCAGCAGCTCTCACAATGAATGCAAACGGGGCAAATCTGCTGAGTAAGAAGATGCCTTCCTGCATGGTAACTTTAGAAACTACAACTCTGAACAGACAAAAAAGAGCTTAGAAACCACTGGCTGCAAGCATGGAGTAAAGTCACCCGTGAAGCCAAAAGCTTAAATGATCACAGCAGCATTTGATTTGATGGTATCTCCCATACCAATCGTCCATAGGGTGGTGATAGCATGATTCTCAAGCCCTACGTTTGCAGTTTAGGTTGCATTTCGGCAAGCTACCTTTGTGACTCGAGGCAGGTGTAAACTTGCAGCTGCTTTCTGGTGGACACAAGTAAAGGGCAGCTCATCCTCGGCAGCAGAGCACTGCCCCGGACGGCCATCTGGAAGCGGTTTTATCGGTGCTGTATGAAGCGGTCAGTGAGAACGACCAACAAAATGGCACTCCATTTCTGATCAGTTCCCATCCTCACATTCAAAAATTAGGCCGCGTGTGTGGGAAAGCCAGTTTCCCCTGGGCACGAGGGTGCTCTGCCCAACCTGGGCATCACTGCACCTGCGCCGCGCACCACAGGGCCCACTGCACGGGGCTCGGGCTGAGCCCCTGCACCGGCGGGCTGCCCTCGGTGGGCATCTCTAGATTTGGCACAGAATTCTGGTAAAGCTGCACACATCTTGCCGACGCTCGCCATGCCAGCGAGGAGAGCGCTGCGGTTTGTGGTGTCCAGGGGCATCCTGCGCCCTGGGGGAAGCCATGGCTGGCAGCTCCTGCCCCCGACCGAGGGGCTCGGCCCCTGCCCGCGAAACACCGGAGCTGGCGTAGCCCGGCCGGCTCGGGGCTGTCCCGGCGGGCTTGCGGGGTGCCGCCGTCGAGTCCCGGCTGTGTCCGAGGGGCCGCCGCGCGGGAGAGGCCGCGTCTCCCGGACAGCGCCGGTGCTCACCCGGGCGGGGGTCGGGCCCGGGCCCACCCCAGCCGTGACGAGCCTAGATGGCGCCGAAACCCATCGCCCCTCGTGCGCGCGGCCAC
>VZSC01012173.1:218211-238039 GCA_013398225.1 Steatornis caripensis | reverse complement strand
CCCCCCCCCCCCATTGCTCTCTTTCTTCCCGCCTCCCTCCCTCCCTCTCTGCATTTCTTGGTGTAGAAATTGTTGAAAGGGCATTCAGTAAGGCCCCCTTTTGTCAGCCAGCTCTGATTATCCTAAAGAAAAGGATCTCACTCTGAGCAGTTGTTTGCCTAGAGACTTGTTGTCACGTCTTCACAATTTAACAGCTGTGGCTATTGATGGTGTGCAGAACAATTTAAGACAATGACAAAAGAGAATCTCAGAGGAAGAATGTAGAAGTTACTAACTATTTTCCTACAGAAATATGGTCACTTCTGTTGTTGGACAAATTTGTGCTTGGTTTTTATATGTTTTCCTCAGGATTTAGTATTTTTCCATATCCTATCTCCAGAATTGTGGACATAATCTTTTGTTTAGTTTTGCAATGGTTTTTTTGTTTCATCAATAGGCCCAGCTGTTAAATTGGGATTGATTACTTCCAGTCTTTATAACTGGTAATCACCACCTAAGTGAAAAAGTAATCAACAATGTCAAGTCTCCACATTCTGTTGAGTAAGTGTGGGTGTATGGTCAACATTAGTTACAAGGGTCAACCTTTATGTAGCTTTTAAGCAGCAGCATTTAAGCAGCTTCTACATTTTAAAGTTGATTGTCTCAGCAATTGAATTAGAGGAGAAAAAAAAATCTCAGTAGATGATCTGTGTTGGGAGTTAGAAATCCATCTGGCAGCCTTCCAGAACCTACTTCTATAGTGGAAACATTTTTTGTTTCTATGGATGAAATTGTTACTTTTCTTTAATAGATGGAGGTAAACAGCAGACATAGGAGTGAGGTGGTTGTGAGACCACCAGAATGTGGGGGATTTGTCTGTGACTTCATGAAATTATTGTAACCTCCACTTCTGTGTTTTTTTTTCTGTACGCAGAAGTTTTGAAGCGAGATGGCCTTCCTAAGATGTTACAGGAACATGTAAATAAGCAGTACTAGACAGATTTTCTTTATGGCTTTTATACTTTGTTTCATAACCCTCGACAGTAATTCCGGTTAGGTTTTTTTTCGCTGAAATCAAATTTGATCTCCTTAGGTGATTGGAAGTTTTTTTGTTTTTAACAACATGAACACTCATGAAGGCAAAATTAAGTGACGAGGCCCTGTTCCAAAGTGCTTGTTTCTCAGTTGCCCATCTCTGGTGGGCTTCTGGTAGGATGTTTCTGACACATTGGTGCATCTAGAGCTTAGGGGAGTAGGATCTAGGTATCATTCCCCCCAGATGCAGATAGGGCTGCTGTGTGCACGTGAAGTTCTCTTAGATTCTTATTATCATAACCCAAAAATAACAGAATGTGCAGTCTTCATATTTTATGGGATAAAGATTTCAGGGTTATGGAGTCTTTCTGTGCCACTGTTATACTAAACAGCTTTTAAAACTCTTGCTGTGGTCAGGGTGTTGCCTGAGTTTAGCTGATGGGAAAATTTTTCAGAAGTTAAGCTTGAGGAATTTGTGTGTGCTTCTAGCCTGAACACTGTATTGTAGCAATTGTGATAGTAATCAGTGAGTACCTTCTCTTTTACTGGATGTCAGAGCAGTAGAATGCAACGTGAGAAATGAAATACTGAAAATGAACATGTTATGAAAGACATAGGAATGCTGACAACAAGCTTTATATCCAAAGCTTTTATCAGAATTTGATAATTAATTTGAGGCAAAAGTTTTAATGTACCAAGATACTACTTCACCATCTCTGGGAGGGTTACTGGGGACTTAACTAGCGTGGAGGGAGAAAGTCAGCAAGGAGTGCAGTTACTTAACCTTCTGTAATTGTGGTTCTTGGGTTTATACCTGTATAAACAGAATTCCTCTTCTGACAGAAGTAGTAAGAATACACACTTATTCCCATAAATTATTTTAAAATAATCTTATGATGATGTTTCTGCACGTAGGCAACGTTTTGAGGAAAGGAATGACTTCTGGAATATGAAATAAATGGAAACGCAATGATTGTAAAAATCTAGCAAAATTGAGAACAGACAAGAACTTTTATTATAAAACTAGAAAACGTGTAGAAACCTCATTAAGTTTCCTGCAGTCATGGGTGTGGAGGCTTGCGAGGCTCACAGAACGCGATGCACTCTGTCCTTGCTCCTTCTAGAAACCTGTCCTTATTGACTAGGATTGTTAATACAGGAAAAGAGCATGAGGGCACAAGGGTGCCACCCATATCCTACATCTCTGTGGTTGTAGGGGATTTGTTTGATGAAAATCTCAGGTGATCTTGAGAAATGAAAGTAGAAAAGAAGTGCAAATTTAATGTTTTCACCTGGGATATTTCTTCCTGTCACTAAATCTGGGCATTGGTTTAAACTAATGAGTGTACAAGAAACAGCCAGGTCATGTAATTTTACCTTGTATTACATAAACCAAGGAACTGTTTTTCTTCTTAAGAAGAAGGGTGGGGGGAAAGCAAAGCCAAGCCAAAAACCCCTTGGAAAACTGAAAATCTAAAGAGCAGGCTTCTCTTATACAAAAATGACAAATAATCTGCAAGTGTGGAAGTCCTGCCTTTGGCTACCTCTGTAGACACTAAACTAAAATGCAGCTGAAACATCTGCTCAGTTAAGTCAGTATTAAAAAAAAAAAAAAGACTCAAAATCTCAGCAGTCCCTTCCATAGGCAATGATGATCAACACTTCCTCTCAAGACCTTACAGTTACACTTTGACTTCTATTTTACCAATTTTTTTAAATGGCAGAATATTACTGGGCAAATTACGTGTCCAGCCTTTGACAAGAACTGTGTTTGAAAGCGGTGCCTGCCACAAGAGCCCTGGTAAAATTCTCCTGGACAGCAATGAATAGGGTTGTTGTTGTTTCTGAATTATGGTAGAAATCTGTTGTGAAAAGCACAGATCTAAATGCAGAGAGGTTCTTGTGATATCCTTTCCTATCTATAGAATCTTAGGAAGAAAACTTCCTACATACTGGCTGATACAAAGGGACTGGTGGTAGGACAGGTTTTGCCTCAAAACATTACAATTCACTAAATCTGTATTCAGATGTGGAACGTATTTGCCAAGCCTATGTTTAAGTAATGTTGGAATGGGCAACAGATTCCATTCTGTGCAAGTTCAAAGTTCTGTCCCAAATTGACAGGCTTTTCTGAATCACAACTTTAGGTGGGACAAATACAATATCTTAGAAAGGAGAAAAGAGCTTGTCTCTAGCTACAGGCTACACTGAGTGGTATATTGATGGCGAAGCAGCAAAACTTACCTTCTCCTAGTCCTATAGCCTCAGAACATGCTAAAATTATGAATTTGAATTTAATAATAGCAATGATTTACCTTCTCTTAGAAGTATGTGTAATGGAAATTTGTGATTTAGCTCTGAGGTGCAGTAGTCCCATTTTGAAATGAATTGTGTATGAGACGCAGTTTTGAAAGAAATAATCACCTGATTGACCGGGGCGAGGGGTACGTAAAAGTTATTACGAGCATTAAACATGTCATCTGGTGTTCTTTTAATACATAGCTAGGGGGCAGTTAAACTAAGTCTTTACAGCTTGTGATGTGTAGCTTGTGTATAGTGATGCATGAATGTTGGAAACTGGAGGGGATTCTGTGAAGAGAAGCAACTCTGTATCTTCAGATCTGATTTTAGTGTCTTCAGATAATCATCCTGTTCACATTGACTGATCACATTGTTTGTTCTCATTTCAGTAGATTAGAATTTCTCATGCAAAACTCTTATGTCTTAACGGTATCACTAGCAGAGTGACAGAATTATAAAAGTAGAAACAATGATGGATTTTTAATTGGTCATTGTAACTTTACCACACATACTAGCTCATCTTTGGACACCCTGATAGATATGTGACTCATTTTTAAAATGTTGCATTACACCAAAGATCTTTCTGAATCTTCCAGTCAAGGGGGTTTTGAGTTTTGATTTTTTTTTTTTTACTCTCCTTTGAGCCATTTCAGATTAAAGACAAAATAAGATAAAATAGGATTAGAAAAATAACTTGCTTTTCTGTATCTCCTCAACATTTGCAGCATGAGTTTCTTATGTGAAGTGGCAATAGTCAGTCATCTCCCACTAAAATCATAAAAGTCATCTATCAGCCTGTTTACAAAGTGGGATTGTCAGTTCTTTAAAGCTGTGTTGAGAGACACTCACTTCCTGTACACCTTAAGATGGAGACGGAGAAGTATCAAATAGAAAAGCTCTTCATTTATTTGCTGATCTGTTCTAATCAGAATTTTCTCATCATGTGCATTCTCCCAATGTTCCCACTCTTTTCTCTTTCTCATGTCAGGTGCAGGCTGGTTTTGCTGCATGTACTCAGTTTTTCCCCCACCTTTTTCTCTTTATAAATTGTCACGTATATGCTGTATCTTTGTTTTGGATTTGCAAAACTGCTTCTGGTGACCCCTCTTTTTTATTCCTGTCTGATGACTGGAAGGAGGTACTGTTTTCCAGTGGAGATTATTTTCACAGCTGTGGCAGAGGGAAGTGTCATAAGATACTTTGAGGTCAGTTTTGACCCCAAATTTAGATGAGGTAAAAATGATTTGACAGAAGTGTCGTATCTTGTCTCTAGTGATCTGGCTGTCACTTCAAAATCAGGTAACAATTATGATTAAGAAAAAGGTGTTTTGATAGCCATGATAACGTATACAATAAAAACAGCTCAGTGTTACACAGTATTGTTTTTTGTTTTACAACTTGTTACAACTGGAAGTTATCAAATAAGCCATTATCTTTTCAAACAAACTTTGAAATTTGCCTTTGAACATGCAGAAGAGTTTAAATTTTTTTTTTTTGCTTACTCCTGCTTATACAGTCTTCAACATGTTAGTAATTGTTTAGGTAACTTATCAGCGAATTAACTAGAGTAAATTGTTAAATTACCATTTCACTGTACACATCAAGGTCTCTAGTAAACCTCTAATAACTGTAACGTGTGCCTCAGGCAGAGCTGTGCATTATGTATGTTCTTTGTAACGAGAATTCATTGACTTTATGAAGCCATTGACAGACATTTATCATTTTGTTCATTAAACTTGTCTGTGACATCCGGCAAATCGATGTTAACTGGAAATATTCTCTGGGAGTTCTGGCATGACTCTGTCATTTTGCCTGAGGAGAGAGAAACTTAGCATGTCCCAAATTACAAGGGTGAAACTTCCTTCCCCCACACCCTCTCCACAAGTATAAGTGAGCATATGACCAGCTCTTTCTCTTCTTCCTTTTAATGCTTATTTATGCAAACAACCCTGTGGCCCGTAGTTTGCAATCAGATTTATCTTTGATCTTCAATAGAGGTTGAAAGTGTATACTGCTTTTATTATTTCAGCCAGCCTGCCAGGAAGGCAGCTCAATTTTATCACACGACCAAACTATTGTAAAAATGGTCGTAATACAAATCCGCAGTGCTCTGTGCACGGTGGCTTATGGAACAGCTACATGTGAGTTTGTATTCAGATGCATTAGCCTATGCTCTTAAAATTATTATTTCATTTGTTTAAGAAGTGGAGACATCATTAGGTGGGGGGATCTTTTTGTTTTGGTTTTGTTTCTCATTAGTAGATTTTTTTTTTGTTTATTCCAGTTAGTAAATTTTATTTTCTTTTTTTTCTTTTAAGAGTGTGAACTTTATTTCTAGCAATAATTATGTTTTCTAGTGTTTGCAATTCTTGGATATACTAAACACTAGAAGAGGTAAGCATTGATACAATGTACAAAAAATTAACTATGCATTCTTGGTAGCATTGATGGGAGTTTTGTGACATTCCCAGCACATGGCACTTAGCACTTGTTTTCAATGGCCATAATCTTTACCTGATGTTGCTTATTGCTGATTCCCGTGAAATATATGGTAGCTGACCAAATGCTTTGTTGGAAGACTTTATAATATTCATTGAAGAGCAGTGCTTTGTTTGGTCTTTTAAAATTACTGTGTTTGGAGTGATGAGCATCTCATTCGTTCTGCTCTTGAGCACCCAGTGTGGAAAAAATTATGCAGTTTTAACACCTGCCTGTGTTTGATTCCTGTGGATAGCTATCTCTAATAATGGTAGAGATTGTTAATAGGATATCTGCGCAACTGCTAGCGTTCCTGTTGTACTACCTGAATCCAACTGTATCAGGGACCTTTCAACCAGGAGTGAATGTACTAACAAATTGTGGCATAACTGACTAAAATATTTATTAATGGGTCAACGAAAATGTTCAGATTGTAAAAACTTTCCAAAAATTGAATATCCAAAAATCTATTACATAAAATTTTTGCCTTTTGAGAGAAAGAGTAGAGCAGTTGGCTCTTTAAAATATATTGTGTCTCACCACATTGGTTCACTGGATTAAATGAATTTATTGATTTCTGCTTCTTTACTGACACACATTTATGAGCAGTTTCTTTGGCACCATGGCCACATGTCAAAGGTCATAACTTTCCTTCACTGTGGAAGAATAAAAGCTTTCAGATGGTGAATCCCTGAAATCCACACAGTGCTTTATTCCCCCCGATATAATTACTGTTTTTGCATGACTTGATTTAAGATAAATAATAAAAAAAATGCACACTAAAAAACCTCCTATACTATCCGTCATAACTACAGGAAACTATTTCTCCACGCAAAAGGCAACACATCTAATCTGCTAATACGTATCATTATGAGGTAATACATGGTAGTATATTAGACTCTGTTATGGTCAGAGAGATTTTATTGCAAATGGTCAATTTTAAGAATATAATAAACATTTCTCATGAAGAATTTTATTACACTGCAGTTTAGAAACAGTATTTCTTTGCTTTTAGAACTGTGTCAAACACGTATTACACTTTGTGCACCTGAAGTGGTACTGGAGGTAGATCCTACTGAGAGAATGAAGCACATTCAAAATCTGTGCTTTGTGTTTAGATGAGCGTGTATAATGTTGGCGTTTTCTTTAATGACCTTCGTTAGTAGTAGCCTGTGGGATTTTTGGTGTATACTAGATGTGAAAGTCCACTGATGACATAAACATAAAGCTATTAAAAAAGACACTGCAGTGGAATATAAAGAAGTTTAATCAGTCCACTAGTTTGCAAAAAAGAGAGCAACAAATCATGCTTTAAACATAAAGTGGCTGACACTAGTTCTGAAATTTTGGAAATGTAGAAGATGCAGTTAATGCTGTAACCCTTGTGCAGTCTGTGGTGCTCATCTGTTTGACAACCTGGCAGAAAAAATAATTTTTTGTTTTAACTGGATAGTTGTCTAACTAATGCAGTTAGTTGTGATGATTTGAACTGGCTTTCTGTGTTATCTGACAAGTGCTAGTGCTGGCTGGAGGCAAGTAGGCAGGAGTAGAGATTTGGGACTATCTGGGAAGAGTTTGTCTTTGCTTTATAGCAACTACTAACTGGTAGATTAGCTCTGACCATCTCAAGAAATGTTGCTTGTGAACACTGAGCTGGGCTTTCCCTCTAAGCAGTCCTAGGCAGCTGTGGCCTTGCCTTTTTTTCCTGTTCTGAATTAATGAGGAGATAAAGTGTGATCTAACACTGCCTGGAGGAACCAGCTGGCATGGAAAGCGGAAGTAAGTGAAAACAATGGTCTAATTACCTGTAGAGGAAGTTTGGGAGGAGAAGTGGGTGAGGTGGAGGTGCTAGTGGTCTCGAGCTCTGGAAGGGGAAGAGAAACCCGTTGGTGGCAAGCAGCTAGCATTAAGGAAAAGCTCGTGGAGTGAGGCCTGGGGTTGGCTTGGTTTGAAGATTGCCATAGGTACAAGTTGGGAGTGGGAGAGGACCGAGGGGCTTGCAAAGACTGACTTGAGAGTGTGCCTGTTGGAGCAGCTGATCTTTCTGGACATGAAATATGGACCCAGGACTTCCCTTGGGAACTTCAGAAAGACAAAGAATAACCTCCCAGTCAGGGGAGCTTTGGGGAGGATTTAAATCGCATCACTGCTTCAGCCAGAAGCTTCTGCAAATACGTGCCACAAGTCAGCTTGTCCCTACTTTTCATGGAAAGTCTGTGATTATGTGGTTCTTATGACCTTGGTCGTTGTTAAGAGGTTCTGAGGTCTTATCAATTTGAGCTGCAACAAGTTCGGGGGATCTGTGGTTGCAACACATGGAGTGCTGTGAAGGATTAGCGTCTGATCTTGGACACCTAAATTTAGTGAGTATTTTGGGCCACCATCCAACTGTTTGTCCATACACAGCAGTAAAATTAAAATAATAATGGAACATCATCTTGAGGTGTTGTGAGAGTAGATGCATTAACATTTGTGAAGAACTGTAGTGCAGAGCCCTGCAGAAAAGGCCATAGGGGAGTTAATAACTCTGTCTTCAGGGCAGTGCTTAATAGAGTGTAATAAATAAGGAATGAGGCCACACAATGAACAGAGAAGAGAAAATATTGAATAGATGCTCATTATGTGAGCACCATTCACTTGGTGCTGTGAATAGTGAGGGAAGTGTGATTGTGCAGTTGGATTGTTTCCTAAAGCATGTATATAAACAGAGCAAATCAGTTATAGAAGCAGCTTCATTTCTCCAGGTTCCTAACTTCTGAGCATTTGTGTTTTGGAAATTTTCATCTTGCATGTGTGTGTCTGTGTCTGTATACACACATGTAAGTGGCAGATACACTGAATGCTGTGTTAGTAGGAAAGTTTATGGGTTAGCCTCATTTATCTAATGATATATGTAATGCAACAAAAAATTAAATAAGTATGTGTGAAAGTACTAGTTTTATGTAGACAGGGTGTCAGGAAAAAAGACTGGTAACAGAGGGCACCGTGACAACTTCTGAGGCAAGTTAAAGAAGTTTATCAGAATTTTTTGGTCCAACCCAGACATGGGCTGGTGTCTAAGCATGTATTTAGCAATAGCTTTAACTTGATAATAATATACTACTCAGATTTTTTTTTAATATATTAAGGTTTACTGACCAGTGAAGATACTGTAGACATCTGCAGTGATGTTTATAAACCTGTTGGTAGTATTGTTTATCAGGAAACCATTGTAGCACAGTACAAACAAAACCCACATTTAATTTGTATTTTCTACTACAGTTTAAGCTTGTGTGTGGACAGGGTTTAGATGAGTGCTCACCTGTACACGCTCTGGTGTTTGTCAGTGCAGTCTTTACTCTCTCTGTGACCTGACTGAGAGGAAATTGGGTTTATTGTGGTGTACAGGAGAACAGTTTATTTTGTGGTGCATGGTATTAGGTAGGTGCCAGGGAGGACCGCGGGCTCCAGTGCTGTGGAGGAGTTGGCACTTGTGGGTTTCACCTCCTCCTTCATCTGGTCTGTCTCTTTTCTCAAGTACTTACTCCAGCAGATAGCCTGGAGTACTTGTTAGGCTACAGGTCTTACCTTGAGCCATAGGGCAGCTTTCTGGAAATACAGCCCAGTAGTCATTACTAAGAAACACCCCGTTACTCTTTTTTTTGTTCTTTTTCCTGACACATTTATGTAAACAATCTCAAAGACAGTAAAGTAATCAACACCTCGTGCCTACAGTGCAAGGGGATCCTGCTGGGGATCTGGCCCTTTGGTGCAGGGACCTTCCTTCTCTGAGGATGTTTTTCACAGGCATGTTCAGAAGTTGGAATTATGAGGAAACATAAAGCATTATTTGTGCTTATTTTAATTATTCCTTTCCTGACTATTTAGTTGCTGCCATGTTTGCCATTGTCTTGCATTTACCGAAATAATAGTTGCCTGGCCTTTCACAAACTTGTGAGGAGGAAAGATGGTGACCACCTGAAACAATATCTGCAGTAGAATAGCCTGAGAACTTTAAATAACCAAAGGGGACCGTTTCCAAGGCAGCTAAGTGACCTTTGGATCCCAGAAGCTGGCTATTCATAGATGCGAAGCCTTTGTCCTGCTTTGACCAGTGGTCAGTGAACTCTGGCAGGCCCCTTGGCTCACCATCTTGTCCCTAGACTAGCAGCTGGTGATTGATTCATTTAACTGTCCAGATTCACATTCTTCTGTCAAGGACTTGTCAAGGAAGAAAAAGGTTCTATGGAGGGCTATTCATTTTACTAAAAGGAAAGGGATGCATTATATGATTGAGTGGATTACTTTTGGGTCAGAAGAGTTCCTGCATTGCTGTGTTTTAATTCGACCTTCAATCAAAGAGAGATTTAGTTTATCAGCACAGTGTGGTGCTCATGAAGAGGGGCAGATCGTTTCAATTCCATCAGTGCAACAGGACTATTTTGTGTTCTTTCTGTTGTTTCCCCCTTCCTGTACTTTGTCCCCCTCACCTTTTTTTTCCAACAAATCCATACATTTTTGTGATAAGTTGATAATGATAGAGGATTAAGAATATTAATTTCTATTAATCTCACCCTTAATTTTAATGTGTATGATATGAATATTAATGCTTCTACTACCTCTCCAGTATGGTGCTAAGCAATCCAGAAAAGCCTAGAGTAAGTAAAACATTAGTGCGTCACCTCTGTTTTAGATGTGGAGAAAACTGAGAAGAGAATAAATTCTATAGGACCAAACTAATAAATTACTTTCCTACGGACAACACAGGCAGCTGTAAAGCTGAGGGAAGAACCTAGTATTTTCGATCCAGTCCCCGTTTTCACCTGACAGACAACAGCTTGTTGTGCAAACCCAGCATTTTCCAAATGTGAAAGTGCGCTGCCTGTCCATTTGTTGGCTAGTTTAGAATACCTGTTTTTACAACAAGAGGAAGGTGTTTCCCATGCTTTATGAAACTTGAATCATGTTTTCAATTTTATAATTTGTGCATCCAAAAACCAGCTTTGAGTTGGGCTAGGGAGGTTTGTTTCCTCTTCGTTGTGTTGCCAGGCTCCTATGTCCATCTTCCCTTCAGCTGGGCTGTGTTCCCTTAGCATCAGGATTTCTTTGCCAATCATCTTCATGAAGATCTGAGAAAAGAACGTTGCTGCTTAGCTCCTTCCACTGGAAATAACAGGCATTAAAGAGCAGATCCTGCCAGTTAACCTTCTGCCTCCGTTTGAATGAACATGATGAGCTGCAGCAGATGAAATACGACCTTTGAGTTTCTTTACCCTGCTCTCATAAGCTATGTATTATTTTGATTTGGCTTATTGAACGCATTATGAGGGATTTCTGATTGGCTTCAGGCCAAGGTGTTTCACTTCTGCTGATGGAAGTGCAAATGCATAATTTAGAAGAAAATACAGTGAGGCTTGGTCTGTCGTACTCTTTCCTCTCCCTCTTTTTGAGGGAAAAGTGTGAATTTTGCATTTGTTGAGATGAGTGGCTTAACTATCTTAAGAACACAAGAGAGGAAGGAAGTCTGATATAATCTAATCTTTCTGAACTCTTCTGTTATACACGTCTATGTATCTGTCAGAAGTCTGGGATAAATACAACACCTGTTGAATAGGCCTCCTTCTTTCATGGAGGCCTGGTGGTATTATTCTCATGTCTGCAGTTGCATTTCCTGGGGATCAGTCCCCTTTCTCAGAGCTTTTTTGTTTCAGGCTGGAGCATGATGTCTCTGAGATGGGGGTACTGCCTTCTCTGTGCTCTAGATAACACCTCCTCGGTGCTTTGCTGATGGCTTTGATTCATGGTCTTGAGTTGGAGATAAATAATGAGTTTTTGAAAATTGTGGAAAAGGAAAATGGGTTGTCATTGTGTATTAGAGAATATAAGTAATCTAATAAACAGGGGTATTACCTACTTACTAGAATGTGTTTATTTGCCTGCACTATGACTTAGCAAACTGGATCTCCAACGATTGCCTCCCACCCAAGCAGTCAACAGCCATAGCAAGGTGGCTTCCTCTAAAGACAAAATTTTTTTGTTTCTTCTTTCTGCCTTTGATATGAGAGCTTTTATGGTGTGTTCAGAATACATTTGCAGGATATTTTCCAGACACATAAAGGAGTGAGAGAAATACACTTGGGGAAAAATACATGGATTTCTGTGACATCGAAGGCAATATGATTTTTACCTGGAAGCCACAGTTCTGATTTGTTTCATGTGAAAATTGCAAGAGTTGTAAACTCTTCCTCCTCCCCTACCTCTGGAAATTTTCAAATAAGTGTCTAATTAGAGGATTTAAGTAACTTCAATAAATAAGTAGTATTGACAGTGCCTTTTGTTACTTGTTTCTTGTGTGTGAAATTTGTTTCTGTTTTTCTTCTTGCTGCTTTCAAACTTCAAGACATTCAGGATTTTGCTGTTAGTTACTACCCTCTGTAGAAAGACTGTATTGGGGAGAGATCTCTGGGCTGTGTAATGCAGTAGGGGGGCATTTGGTGACAGGGAAATGAACTGCAGGCGTTTGGCCCTTGGGAGTGGAGGCATTTCTTCTTTCCTTTCCCCATGGGAACACTGAAATGTTGATGTTTGGAGAGGGGGCTGGAGGGCTTGAATTGCCAGCGCCTCTCCTCAGTGTTTTGCATTGAGATTGTGACTTTCATCCTGTGATGCTGATTCTGAAACACTGTAAAAAAAAAAAAAAAACGGAGGGTGCTCATATCTCTCTGGGATAGCGTTTCTGACAGTTTGAAGACTTACAGCACCACCAGATCAGCTTATGTTCATTCATATGTGGGTAGTGTCAGTTTGCCACTGTATGAAATGAAACCTCTTCCTTCGCCTCCCCCCAGATGTGAGGGAAGGCGCAGTGGTTGGCGGCGCAGCAGAGGAATGTGTGGGGCCCCGCTCCTGTCCTGTGATGTGCTCTGCGATGCTTCCTCTGATTGATGAGCTGGGCAGGGTGAGGTGAAGAGTGGGTATTGCATTCTACTTAAGGTCTTGTTTTATTTTAGCCAGGAATAGCATTTATTTATTTTTAAAGGTACGTGACTGATAAATAGAGGTGTTACCCTTCAGCTGACATCTGCAGTGAAATTCATTGATCAGAACGGGACAGCTTTAGCACTTACACTGCTGGAAGCTCTTGTTGTACAGTGTTAAAATTGTATTTTCTGTGCTGCACCAAGTGATTATTACATTTTCATTGTTCTTTTGGGGGTTGTTCTTTGAGGAACTGTAGAATCAAGGCGATCAATCTTTAATTTTCTGTTTCTGTTTTTCTTTGGATGCCAAATTAGGATAGTTGTGAAGGGATACATCTTTTGCACAATCCTGCTTGTGTTCTGAGCCTTCTCTTCCACGTCAAAGTGCAAAACTGTGCTGGATGTTGCCCATGCAACAGTTGGGCTATTAAGCAGTACTAATCTTCACAGAATGGCAACAACTCCAAAGAAAGGCGTCTGTGGGATTAAGCATAGATACTAGAAGGCAATCACTTGGCAAACTGGTGAAGGAAAGCAGTCTTTGCAAGGGAGAAAGTGGTGTGTTCTTTCTCCCGAGTGCATGCTGCCACACAAGTAGAACAGCTTTGAAGTTGCTTAATGTGGCTTACTGTGTGCCTTTTCTGTACTATTTCCTACATTTCTCGTCTGCAGAAGAGTACAGGGGAATTCCTTGGTAAGTACATTAGCGTTTATTGTGCGCTTTTGTGGCCACACACTGTTGCCTGGATGATAAATAGACTGAGAAGGGAAAACCCCAGCTGGGGTGCCTTCAGAAGTGAAAGGATCAAATCTCTCATCTTGTTTATGTGATTCAATAGGGTATGTCAGTTACATGTTGAAAATATAGAACGACATATTTCTAAGCGTCAATCTTTTATTTCCTTTAAGACAGTGCTAGTGATAACTCCTGAGATGATGCATATGTGTGGTTTCATTGGGAAGGGTGGTAGTGGTATTTTTTTTGCCACTTACTAAATGATTGAGGTGTACTAAGGCAATACATGTGGTTGTGTGAATGGCTTGCACATAGCTACAAGAGGTGGAAAGTTGTTACAATATCGTTAGCTGCTTTGACCAAGTTAGAATAGAAGGACTTGGGTGTATTATCCTGGACTTCCTTCCTTCGCAGATTGGGAATTTTGATGCATGCCCCTGCATTGCAATTCTCCTGGATCGTCACCTCAGTGTGGCTCTGAGCACCTGAGGGGCCAGAGAATGAACAGTAAAATAAGGTCCTCATGGGTTGGTAGCATGTCAGTTAGGATCCTGCTGTTACTTTCTCCAGTATGTTGGTGCTGGCTAGGATCCCATTTATTGTCACAGTTATGCTAATATGTCATGTATCTATGTGTCTCTTCCAGTGGTCTGAAGAAGTGAGGAGGAAACAGTGCAGTCTCATAGTCACCTTGTCAAATTGTGCTTTTCTGTTCCTGCGTGCGTATTTCTGCATTTAAGAGGCCTTTTGAAGGGTGATTGTCTACTTCTGAGGAGCCAATTTTCTTTAACTGTTTTTATGGTTTTTCTTAACATACAGCAGACATGCTAATTATGAACTCTTTTTGTTGCTAAGGTTAAGACTTTCCAAAATGTATGGTGAACATATGCTACCTATTCAGCAGAAGGAAAGAGCATCTTTCATAAAGTACAACATACCCTGAGATGAAACGATTGCTTTTATCCATGAAAAAGTGTCATAGAGACTCCTGGTGTATTGCGATGCTTATTATAATAATTTTGAATTCACAGTTTTACCCAAGAAGGAAAGCTTAGACAGACAACCACATGTTAAAACACTGAGAGTCTGGTGTGCCATTTGATGTGTCCTGCGCCCAGAAAACAAATGTTTACAGGCCTGAAAGCTTTTGAGACAATAGTTCAATGGCAGTGGTAGGGCTTGCTTCCGCCTTCAGAGATGTCCATGTGTGTAGGAAGGGGTTGCATTTCTAAAACTTCTTCACCAAAGGGAGCCTGTTCCAGAACCACATGCCTCATTTGTTCTCTTTTTCTGCTGTTTTTCCTCTGGAGCAGCCAAAGATGATACTCTGTCTTTGAAACCTTGTCTCCAGGCCTTGCACTTACAGAGCTCTTGCAAGAGGGGAAGAAAGTTTTGTTTTGTTTTCAGTGAAAACAAAAACAAACTTGTGAAGTCAGGACATACAAGGAAAAGGCTATTCTCAGTACTTCCTTGGGGGGGGGGGCGGGAATTTTTCCTTAACTTGTCAAGTTTCTGCTGCTTTCCTGTCAACTGTCTTCAACATATGTCCATTTGAGTCTCCCTCTTCTCTTGACTTTCTGCACTGGGACATATCAGAAACTTGCTCGCAATAGTTTCCATTTTGTATGTGGAGAAGACAATTTCCTACTTTCTGAGGATATTGTAAGAAAGAAGGAATAAGAGGATACTGTAGGAAAGAAAGATTAATGAGTACTTTTCCCTAAAAACCTAGTCCGGAATAGTCTACTTGACTTCCGAGTTTTCAGGAAGAGAAAATACGACATATGGAACTGGTCTTAACAGACTGGTCTTAACTTTGAGAAGCTGCTGGTGAAAACCGTGTCTCTGGGTGTGGCCAGAAACACTCTTACAGAATCCAATCCCAACCCAAACAGTAGAGAGCATAGTTATCTTCAGCGGACATATTTAGACTTAGGTACTCCTGTACAAAGGTTTTTAAAGTGATAATTTGTCAGCCACTGAGTTAGAAGCTTTAAAGAAAGGAGCAGGAGGACCTGAAAGTGTTAGAGGAAACAAATGAGATTGCAGCTGACATCTCCAAGGGAACTTTTGTTCAGGGGTGCTCAGACTGTTGGCCTCTTTGCTTCTCCATTTCAGTGCCTTTAGATTATAGCATTCTTCAGTACCTGAAAAGTAGTGGCTAGTTTGTGACTGGGCAAATGCAACCTTTTTTTGTGGGGTGGAGAAGGCAATTACGGATATTGCTGTGCAAAGATGTTAATGCAAAAAGAAACAGTTTTGCGTTATATTTTAAAAGTGTGCGTTTCATATATGAAGCTAATGATTTATTTTTTCCCTTCTTATCAGAGATTGGAGAGTAATTCCTAATGATCTGCATCTTAGTTTGGAAATAATTTTCTAGAAATTATACTTCTTGGATATCTGTCAGCAGGTTGGCAAGAATTTGAGAGAGGAAAGGAAAAATTAAAACATACCATTGTTTCTTCCTTTTTCCATTCCTTTCTCTATTGCAGCTCCCTCTCTTTGTTTAGTTTTAGTGGTGGAACTGAGTATATGGTAGGCTAGAAGTAAATGTTTTTGCAGTAAGGTGACCATAAGTTTTAGCAGAGCAGACCATTTCCCAAATGTAATTAACTGACTGGCAGTTTGTTGGAGGCGAAACTGCAGTAAGCTCTGCAAAGGAGCTCACCCTTTATCTTGGCAATCAGCGCTGTGGAAGATTTGTCCAGAGCAGAGGTAGTGAATTGAGAATAGCAGAAAGGGCAGATGGCCCAAATACTCACTCATTACCTCATTTGGGGTATTCTTGGTAGTTATCAGTGAAAGCTTTCTGTAATTATCCCTATGTGTAGAGCAGTTTCTGCTCCCTCCAAAACTCAACATGTGATTTTGAGAGGGTCTCACAGACTAATGCCTCAGATTTGCTCCTCGCCTATGACCTGCCAATACTGTTCTGTGAACTGAAACGTGAGGAGCACGAGGTGTGAAAGATCCATTTGTCTATAGGGTATGTCAGATTTCATGGCCAGACCTGGTACATTCTGTGTACTTACATGTCTTTCACACTGTAGAAATGGGATTTCTAATCTTGTTAGTTTTAGCAATATTTGGAGCTTTTAAAAAATACTTTTTTTATTGTTTACATTTGTGTTTTCGGTTAAAGTATTGGCATATTTTGCACTTATATAAAAACAAATTTTTGTAAAGATGAGTAAAACAAACCAGAACAACTCCCTTCCCCTCTTCCTCCTTCTGTCCTGATCCCAACAAAGCAATATATGCCAGAGTTCTGAGTAATATCCACATCATCTAGAGAATTGAGGAGGCACAGTATTTTCTCAGTAAAGGGTCTCTTATCTCTTGAAGGTAAGGCCTTGTCTCAAAGCATATTGAGATCAAGGATAAGATGACTACTGGTCAACACGTGTTAACAGGTTGGAAAAAATGAAGCAATATTTGTCCACAGTCTTAAATGTCTGGCTCTCAAACTCTCTGGCTTTGTGAACATCAAGTACATGAATGCCAATAAGCTATGCCAGCAGCTCCAAAAATGTCATCCCATTTTGATAAAATCTATTCTTTGGCTTAGGGGGGTGAAAAAAATGGTAGGAAAGGAAGAGGTAGCCAAGTTGTAGTGCTAAGCTAGTGGCTTCTAAAAATGCAGCTCTGCAATTTCCCACTCTGCGGAGTTGTCCAAAGCATCAGAATAATAACAATCACCGTAGAATATGACTGTATTCTGTACAAGCTGTAATTCCAATCCCTCTTCTTTACAATGTTAAAATGCCTGCTAGGAGATTCTAAATGGCAAATGGTTAGAAAAATCTTTGGGATAGACAGGTTAATAGGTGTTCCATATCAATTATTGATAGTGCCAAATCAATGCAGCAATTTGAGTCTCATTTAACCTCCTTATTATTTAATTGTAATGCTCTAAGGTAATAGCCTGAGACTGGACTCCTTTTTCAATACAATTCTGAACTATCGTCTTCGAAATTGCTGCTATGGTGTTCATACTATCCCAGTCTAAGAATTTCTTCATATTGGTCCTAGAGGAACATTTATTTATCTTTTTTGTGTTCAATTTAGGAAGAAAAATTGGTGTATTAGGTTTATCCAGGAAATACGTTTAACTCAAGAAATATCTGTGAAAATACACGGTATAATCTGTTTCACAAATAGCATGGTGATAGGCTAAATGTTATCCTGCTTGCTGATATTTCCAGTATATACAGCAGGCTGTGGGGTTTTTGTTCTGCACGTTTCTGAACAGCACAGAGTTTATTAAAAAAGGGAGCGTTATTTGCACTTCCGTGACTACTTTTCATTTCAGTGTAGACTAAAGGAAACATGACTCTTATCATACTCAGATTTACATTTTGGTCTTGAACTAGTACTTTTAATGGAAAAAGTTTTGATGAATTTAAATTTAAACCTTTTGCTTTGTTACTAAAGGGAAGGTTTTTCTTGCTCAGATTTAATTTCAGTAAGTCAACATATAAACATTTCTTTTAAGGAAGCTTCACTGCCACTTAGAGTGATATATAAAGGCATTTTTCAAAACTATCCGTGAGGAAAACCTCCTGATTTTTCTGAGGTATTGGCAGTATAGATTTAGGGCTAAATGCGCAGTTAGATTTTTCATCCAGCCAGCACAGTAGTTCTTCTGTAGATATATGGGCTTTTTGCCTTGTGAAAAGACTCACTGCTAGCTATTGACTTGCATATTCAGATGTTTCCGGAGGAAAGTATTAACAAAGAATCTGAAAAGTGCTGAAATAGTTCTGTATGTAGAAACACTAACTTCAGTGCCAACCAAGCCTTGCTTTGTAGCAATGTAGTAAAAAATGTACACCTGGCTTCAAGGGCTTTTTAAACTGACAGGGTACTGCAGTTTGAGGACTCCTTTTATTTATTTAACACTACCGTTTGTTTGGTTCCATCTATCTCTTGGTTTTTTCCCTTCCTTAAAATATTTTTCTGTTATGTAATATCTGAATTAGGTCCTTTCTCTTCTTTTTTTTCCTGTCTTTGATGTGCAACCTCTAGGTTTTACAGGAAAATTATTTTGTTTTTTCACACTGGGAAATTAAATGTCATACTAATGGCAAACTATCGCGTTTCTGTCATGTAATCTTAGATCTGTATCTTGTCTTATTGCTAAGAGTGAAAGCTTAGTAACCAACTTGATGGAACAAAGGAGAGGCAGAAATTAAAGGTAAAATATGAAGCTGGAAAACAAAACAGAAAGGTAAAATGAATGCACTGTAACAGGGATAACCACATTTTCAGACAATTCAAGGGAATGCTGATTTTCAGGTGGTGTTTAACAGTTTAGTGTTAGTACCTCATTAAAATCCAGGGATTAATAACAGTGATCTCCTTGTTGCACATTAAAAGGATTTATTTTAATTTGGGATTAGAGGGTACAAGGTACCATTCTAGCAAAGCTATTTCTAAGGTATCAGTGAGGTGAAGTGGGATGGATTAAAGACTGTGATTTTTCTAACTGTCCCAGTTACAAAATATATATATATATAGTATACATACATACCTGATTTGTAAAATTGTGATGAATTGGTTCAATAAACCTTTATAACATATGTTGTCTTTGTAAGTGAAATTGTCTGGAAAGGCTTGCTTGGAATGTTAAGAAAGGCAATTGGAGTTACAGGTCCATACTGCCTTTCTGGGACTGAAGGTGTGGTTGGGCTCAGGTTAATTCAAGGACATTAAATTCTGTGGATATTGGTGTTAGAGAGTCAACCTGTAAATTAGACTTTCTTGTGTATTAGATAAGGATAATGTGCGATATTTTGTTCTTTTCTCCTGCAACTATGCAGGGGGATGCAGCTTGTACAGTGTGTATGAGTAGTTGGAACAGGATTGGTCAGGAGAGGTGCCTGAGGACTGGAGGAAAGCCAATGTCACTCCAGTCTTTGAAAAGAGCAAGGAGGAGGACCTGGGAAACTAGAGGCCAGTCAGTCTCACCTCCATCCCTGGGAAGGTGATGGAACAGCTCATACTGGAAGTCATCTCTAAACACGCGGAGGAGAAGGTGGCTATCAGGAGCAGTCAGCACGGTTTCACGAAGGGGAAATCCTGCTTAACCAATCTGATAGCCTTCTATGATGGCACAACTGGCTGGGTAGATGAGGGGAGAGCAGTGGATGTTGTCTACCTCGACTTCAGCAAGGCTTTTGACACTGTCTCCCACAACATCCTCATAGGAAAGCTTAGAAAGTATGGGTTAGATGAGCAGACAGTGAGGTGAACTGGCTGAATGGCAGAGCTCAGCGTGTTGTGATCAGTGGCGCAGAGTCTGGTTGGAGGCCTGTGACCAGCGGTGTTCCCCAGG
>VZSC01012173.1:171034-205443 GCA_013398225.1 Steatornis caripensis | reverse complement strand
GGTTTATTTTTTTTTTTTTTTTTTTTTTTGCCTTGTTACTTATCTGTAGCTCCACCTTCATTTGTGGAATGGCCGGAAAGTTTAACAAGGCCTAGAGCTGGTACTGCTCGTTTTGCCTGTCAGGCAGAAGGAAATCCTGCCCCCAAAATTTCTTGGTTAAAAAATGGAAGGAGAATACATTCCAATGGTAGAATAAAAATGTACAACAGGTAAGATTACAGTTGCTGTATGAAAACTGTGCTAGTGATGTGCTACCGAAGGATGAAATTCCAGTAACTAAATACAGCCAAGCAAGATATAACTTAAGTAAACATGAAATTGGATATGAAATGTAGTTGTGAACATTTCCTTGGCAGGAAGAGTGCAGGTTAGTCAATACCTAAAATCCTCAGCCAAGCTTTTGTGATCCCATACCTGGGGGGGTGGAAACTGAAGAGTTTCATCACAGAGTTGCTCTAGATTTACAGTAGTGTAGCAGAGACCAGAATCTTGCTAGTTGTTTGAGGCTCAATTTCACTACTTCTGTAGAGTGAGCAGCTCATATTAAAGAGTTGGTTAGGAAATGACAACCCTAAGGTTCTGCTTTTTGCAGGTGGGGAATAGTTTTACAAGACTGTTTTCACTGTGCCTGACTTTGCAGGCATAAACACGGCAGGTTTTGAGAAACACTTCAAGTTGCTAAATTTCACATCTGCACATTTCTAATAGAAGAGTTTGTGTCGCGTAAGTCAATTATACTAAACTCATGAAGCAAACATAACTGTTGTTGCATTATGTAAAGCTGTTTATCCAAGATGTGAGCTTTTATCCTCCTTTTTCTTCCTTTTGGATTCAGTAAATTGGTGATTAACCAGATCATTCCAGAAGACGATGCCATTTATCAGTGCATGGCTGAGAATAGCCAGGGATCTATTCTCTCCAGGGCCAGGCTTACTGTAGTTATGTCAGAAGACAGACCCAGCGCACCTTACAATGTCCATGCTGAAACAATGTCAAGCTCAGCGATCCTGCTAGCATGGGAGAGGCCACTGTATAATTCGGACAAAGTGATTGCATACTCTGTGCATTACATGAAAGCAGAAGGTAAGCAGTTTGATTTAAATACTGTTTAACTACTTGTATGTGGTAAGAACTTGAATGTCCTTGCAAAGACTGTCAAATTTGAATGGTTCATAACCAGGGCTGCATCAGAGCATACCAGCACATAAACGTGTATTGTAATCAACAGGCATGCTTGGGGAAAAATGCTTTTGCCACATCGTCTCATTTGTAGGACTGAGTCTTCTTCCAACTCACCCTTGTCTGATAGCTCCAGTGAGCAGATTGTGAAGTTAGGAATGGACTTTAAAACCTGTGGCCTCCGTACACTACTGTCTGGGTTTCCATCTCCTCAGCAGGAGCTTCTGCCTACTCCCTTCTGTGTGTGCTTGGCAGGGAAGGACAGAGCATACAGCAGGATCCTGGGGGCTTACAGAGTTGAACTTTTCACCAGAGATAGCTGTTTTGTCTAGATCCTCAAATTCTTGTAATTTTACTGGCTTTCATATAGTTTAGAGTAGGATAATTGATACTTTATTGGCTTAACTATCTTTTCTTAGAATGAATGTTGGCTGAATGGTAAAATCTGCTCTGCTTTCACACATTGGTCTCGTATAATGAGAAAAGTATACTCAAACTCTAAAATATGCTGAAATAGCCACAAAATGTTTATCCTAGTCTCTGAAATGATATGTTGATTCCTATATGAAAGGGAATGCATAGTTAGAATAAAAATGAGTAAGTAGACATTAAAAGTCCCTTAGTATTATGAAATTGCATTAAGGTAATCTTTAAAGTGATAGAAAAGAAGCATTTTTCGTAAGCAGGAGAAGTGATTGCCAAATGACTTGAAAATTTGTTAGGTGCATGGCTTAAACTAAGCTGCAATGCAGCTCCATTTTCAGAGAGTGATTTCTTTTTCCATGTCTATTCAGTAAGTGGCTTATTCAAGGACAGGACTGCAGATGCTCAGCTCTGTGTGGAATACCAGTCTGCCATCTGCTAAGCAGAGGACAGGAAGGACATCTTAATACTGATGCAGGAATAGCTGCCTTCGCTTTTGCAAGTGGGATGTTTCAGGACACAAGAGAAATTTGTCTGAAGGAAGGAAAGAGTTTTAAAAGATAATGAGGACAAGAGGTGTGGGAAATTACCCCCTATGCTTTGTCACTGAGGTATTGTGCTCAGAACCCCCTCTTAAAGCTAATATGAATAAAGTCACACTAGATAAGTTATCTGGGTAATTGTATGTCCGGTGCCAGTGTAGAGAGCAGAGACCGGGTAACTTCAAAGAAAACTTGAAAACTGTCCTTAGGGAAGTGTGTATTTGTGCAGGAAATGCTCTTGCATAGTAGTGAAAGGAGGTACCTTCTGAAATGTGTTTTCTGCAAAATCGTTTTGTAATTCCTGTTTCGCTTGCTTGCCTATCCAAAGGTTGTATCTTGTGAAATGAGATTGTAGCTTGTCTTTGTTTCAAAAACAAAAGAAACTTCAAACAAAAGCAACTAACCAAGCAAAAAACCCCGAATTTATTTGAACTTGCTTTCTTAAATACTTACTTTTTCCATCTTTCCAGACTGTATTGTGATACTTACTTTATTTAATATAATTCGCTGTGCATGCTTTCACATTAGTAAAGAAATCCACACGGGCACAGGGAGAGTGGGGAGGGCTGTGTTAAGAGGAGTAATTACACTGGTGGGAATCAAAGTGTGAATGATCTGCATGCATTTTTTTCTTTGGTAACATGATTGGATAGTACCAGAATATCTGCATCAGAACATAAACCACTTTTGTCTCCTTTAATAAAAAAACCTGTTGAGCTTCAAAGGCTAGTGGACTGCATTTCTGTAAAAGTAATTGCTTTATAACTGATAGTATGTAAACCTTTCTGAGGATGTTGCCCACATCAGAGGCATTTTAAAAAACCCACCGCAGCCATCTCTCTAATGTAAATTTAGAAGTAACTGTATTTAAAGAAATGCAAATTAAATACTAAGGAAAACCTTTTGATGACGTTCACACCATACCAGGCTGTGGAGGTGCTAACATTTGACATTGTCAAAACCTTATTTACTCTGTAAGAATTCTGGATAATTATGTATTCATGTAAATAGTTTGTATGAGTTTATTGATTTCGTTATTCCTTTCGGCCTGTCTTTCCCCAGTCTGCCCTCGCAATCTGTTTCAGACCCTAACGAAGATCAAAAGTTATCTCAGATGTATCTGGCTTAACTAGAGTATGTCTTACTTGCTTAAAGCTTCTCATGTGTAACTTTTTCATTTACACATTTATGTTCATATATTGCTCTCTTGTTTTAGTTAGGAACCACATTTGTCAGCGTAAGTAAAGAACATTTTATTGTGAAAGAAAAACAGTGCTTGCCAAGACTCCTAAGTTATAGTGATGCTTATGATTCCATACACTTTAAACAGAAAGGAAATCTGGATAATACACTAATCCTATGCAGTTTTGTAGAGTTTTTCTGTAGACTTCACAATGTGGTAGGTGCTTTGAATACAAAAGATACCATCACTCCTCATTTAATTTCGCAACTTGAATATTCTGGTGTTTCACTGTAAAAACGGGTTCGGGTCCTCTTCCGTACTAAAAAAAAAAAAAAGTTAGTGTTTTAATCAAGTTAGTTGAAGAAACTAACAGGTGGGGTTTTTGTGGTTTTGGTTTTTGTTTCTTTAAGCAGAGTATTTTACATTCAAATTGGGGTCGTAGTAGCAAGAAGAATAAGGGTCTGATGAGCGTGCATGTTGGAGTGTGTTAATTCCTTGTTAGTGATTTAGAAAAGGCACAAAGGGAACACTGATTGTGGTGGAAGGCAAGCCTTGTTCTCTATTATGGCTGTTTCATTAGGGCCTCTGCATGAGGCCTAGCAATCCATTCAATGAGAGAACAAGTCCTTTTAATATGAGCTCAAGGATCTTGTTTAGCAGGTCAGAAATCGTGCCTTGCAATTCCTAATTAACAAGCCATTACATTAACAAGTCTGTTGTGAGATGCTCGTAATCTTGTCTAATTAAAATGCTATCAAGTTAATTCATAAATGTGGGAAAACTTAATGGTGGAATTTGCCTTTCGTTTTGTTTATAAATTCAGTTGTGAAGAGGAGGGGCTGGCTCTTACAGAGTTTTGATTAAGTTGACACGCACTTGGTGTGAATTGTTCGTTAACACAGCAGCTTTCACCACACTTATTCCACTTTATAGCCTTCCTCTATAGGAATAAAGACCAACAAAGACAAGGACTGTTGCATGCATTGCTATGCATATTTTAATGTGAATTGCTGAGAATTTTTTCTTTTTCTTTTTTTTTTTTTTAAAAAAAAAAAAAACAACACACTAAGGAGCCAAAGATTTTTGAAGCTCATTCTGGTCTGTTCTTATTGGCCTTTCTCCAAATTAAAATAAAAAACGTGTCAATCAAATGTAATAGAATTCGCAGGGCTAAAATGAGATCCTTTTCCTGAATAAATTCTTTCTGTTTGTTTCTTTTTAGGGGTGTTGTTTGTTTTGTTTTTGATGGAGCGGAGCCCTCACATTCCTTGCAGTCTGCTATAGAAAGACTCTGTAAATAGGTTTTGAAAAAAACCTCCCTGACTCTAAACAAATAGATTTAGAAGCTTGGTATGAATGATAAGGCTATTAGAGCTTGTCTGTTGTGTTACTGTACATTGGGCACAGTTTGTTGTGACCAATTCTAAATAGGGTTTAGAATTGCATTCAGCATCCCTTATTCAGGAAAACCCGTGAAACACCATAATGTACACCACAGCAAGACACTGTTACTCCTGTGCATAAAAGAGCTTTTACTTAGTAGGGTTGAAAAAATAGAGGTAGGCTGGGCAAGACCATAGAATAACTTTGTAACATCTTAAAGCCAAGATACTGTAATGTTTAGGGATTGTCAGGAATTTTCGTTTGTCTAACCCTTGTTTTATGCCAGGTTTAAATAACGAAGAGTACCAAGTGGTCATTGGAAATGATACAACCCATTACATTATTGATGACTTGGAACCAGCTAGCAACTACACCTTCTATATTGTAGCTTATATGCCTCTGGGAGCCAGTCAGATGTCAGATCATGTGACTCAGCACACCCTTGAAGATGGTAAGACAAATACCACTGATTTAGGTGAACATTTTTATTTGTACTGAATAGAAGTGTGCAATCCGGTGCTAAAAGCTCTTGAGGATCCCAAATTTCCATTGGCATCAGTGAGACTTCTGGATACGTGTGATGAGCCAGCTAATGAAAGGAATGAGAATAAAATAACATTCTGACAGGGCAATGCCATATATTACATGTTGTCTTGTTCTACATTGACAGATGTAGAATTATCATTAAATCATGTAAACAACTACTCTAGATCATAGAATCATAGAATGGTAGGGGTTGGAAGGGACCTCTAGAGATCATCTAGTCTTTAAGTAAACTCCCTCAGTGTTGAAAATTTGATGATAGCCTAGGATTTTAGCCTCTATGACTGTCTTGGGCATCTGAAATGTGAATCAAGCTGCACATCCACTGCATCTTTTGCAAATTTTGAAGGAAAATTTGGAATAAAAATTTTCTATACTAAAAAAAATTAACGTATTTTCTGTTTGGTTGGGGTTTTTTTGTAGATGTGCTTGTTAGTAGAATCAGAATTTCATAAAAGACCCTACTGACTTATTTCTGTGCGGTGACTTAACTAATCTGAACATCATGGCAACAACAAACTGTTTAGTGTAGTTCATTAGAACTCATTAATAAATTCTGACAGGGTTAAGCTTTGACAGTGTGGAATATTGCCAGTTCCACTTGTCTGCCTGTCTCTCTGCCTGGAGTTACTACCCATGCTACGTGGTTGGTGGAAGAAAACACTGAGTCTTCAACAGTACAGGTTGTTGTTTAGACTCCGTTTAAGCTGCTGCATCTAACCTTGAGGGTCATTTTGTCAGAACAGTAAGGTGCTGATTTGCCTTTAATTACTGCTGGCAACAATAAGAGAAGAACATGTTGAGCGCCTTACAGAAAGGCATGCAGAAGGTGAGAAGAATGAGCAGTGTCAAGTTATGCTTAAAATAAACAAGAATCTACAAAGCTTCTTCAATTATTTATTCTTGCATTACTGGCACCTTATCATAGGCTAAGGTGTCAGACGATAATTTTCCAACGCTTTTTTCCCTGAGCTCAAAAGTGTTGTCTTTTCCTTTTTTAGTTCCCTTGAGAGCTCCTGAAATTAGCTTGACAAGCAGGAGTCCTACAGATATTCTCATCTCTTGGCTGCCAATTCCTGCAAAATACAGGAGAGGTCAGGTGGTCCTGTACCGTCTGTCTTTCCGCCTCAGCACAGAGACCAAAATCCAAGTCTTGGAGCTTCCAGGGACTTCAGATGAGTATCTGCTTGAAGGCCTGAGGCCTGACAGTGTGTACTTGGTTCGTATCACTGCTGCAACAAGGATTGGTTGGGGAGAGGCATCTTTGTGGACTTCCCACCGGACTCCCAAAGCTACAAGTGTGAAAGGTAATCCTTAACATTCTCAGCAGCTTAGAGATGGGGTCAATTGCAGGCTTCATCTGAAGGCTGCAATTTTTTCTGGTGTGTAGTGCAAGGATGTGAAATAGGTTTTCCCATTACATGTTCTGGTGATTTAGAAAATAGTGTTCTAACCATGATTCTGTGCATAATCTGCAAAAAATTCTGATTCCTTTAATAAATTAAATGCAGTTAATACATAGTTTCAGGATCAAAAGTTGAAGAGGAACTAATCTGTCTTATGAAAGGCCTTATATGTGAAAGCAGAAGGAAAAGCTGATATATTACTTTGGTGTCAATCCTTGATTGTTTCCACATGTTGATGTTCACATATTTGACATAGTGGCAGGAAACTTGCTTTCATGTTTGTGAGCTGCTCAAATGTTTTAGCTTGTAGACTTGTTTCTGATGATATCACTGTTTTGTTCTGTTCTATATAATTTGAATTTAAAAAATCCAACAACTCCAAACCTCATTGTTGTTCAGTGTAAAATACCTTTCTGCAAATTGGGACATTACACATTAGCAGTGAGTACAGGTACTTAAAGGATCCGAGTTGATGCGTGTATGTGCGTATTACAAAAAAAACTCACATGTGTTTTTAATAAGCAAATTGAATTGATATTTGAAGCCTATTTTAAGTTGTTATAATTGAGCTTTTGATTACATTATTATTTCATAATGTCATGCAGAAGAGCATTTAACTTTGCATTAATTGCTTGAAAAAGATATAGATAGGAATTTGTAACTGTAGTCCACATCCATCCACTTTGGTTTTCATTGAGTTTTGCCTACAATCGCAAATTATTAGCACTTGATGAAGTGTGGTGTTATTGTTAACCACATTTGCTCTGGCTCACTTTAAAACAGGAGATAATTTTGTAACTATCTTTGGAGTGTTTTCATTTTTCTTTCAAAATAACTACATTATAAATTTATTAAGATACAGAATTAAAAAATGTTTCTATTCTGATTTACCCTAAATTAAGTTGTTAGATTACCTTATAGGGAGTCAGATGTTATAATAAATATTTATGTAAGTACACAAATCAAAGGTAGAGTCCAAGTCTTGAGTGAACTTTGGGCTGATGGGCACTCAGATTCTTGTGTGAAAATTAGTTGTTTCTGTAATATAAGAATATGATCTATGTTTCTCTAAAACCAGCACCAAAGTCTCCTGAGCTGCGTTTGGAGCCAATGAACTGTACAACCATTACAGTACAGTGGCAGCAGGACTCTGAGGACACTGCAACTATTCAAGGGTACAAGCTGTACTACAAGGAAGAAGGCCAACAGGAGAACGGACCAATTCTGTTGGATACCAGTGATCTTGAGTATACTGTCAGTGGTTTAGGTGAGTATGGAAAATATTTCTTAACTGTTTTGGAAGACAGCAAAATCAAAGGACATCTTAGAGAACTTAAATCATTAGACCTGTAAGGCAACAACATTAGGTTTGACCATCTATTTTGCCAGCAGTAAGCTTTGCAAGCTTGAGTTATGCTGCTGATGAAATAATCCTCTCCCAAAATATGTGTTACACGACACTTAGATACTCTAGATCTTGTAAATCTGGTGTAAGTTTGAAGGACGCTCAACTACTTATCACAAGATACAGAACTTACAGTTAGTAAATACTGCCAGTAAATGACATGTCTCTTTTAATATTCAATTTAATATGCATTTTTTCCAGCTTTTGTGTATTTATGCTTGATGTAGTAACAGTGAAAGATTAATACAAAATAGCAAAGATTTTTCTCTGGTATTTCTAGCTTATTTCTCTGTTATTTGTAGCCTTTGTCACAGCTATACTGCACAACAAGCACTGCTTGCTCACCATAGTAGCAAGTAGCCCTTGTGCACATTATTATCTTGTTAATATTTTTGAGTACTGTAACTATTTTCAGGACTGAGCACAAAGATTAGGGCACAGAGCTTGCTGAGTCGCATTGGAGTCTTTTCCGTTGCTCACCTGACTCTGTTTCTTCCTGTAGCTTTTGCGATGTGTATTAGTACAGATGTGTTGGTGACATCCCTCGGTAGAAGGTGCTTCTGTTTAGAGATACAACTGAGAATTTCTTTCATAGAAAGATGTGATCTATAATGTAATCAGCAAAAGTAATATAGGACTTGACACTTAGTTTTTGAAGTACGTTGAGATAGTTTACGTAGGGGTAGTGTGGAGAATTTACCTTGACTAAATTATAAAAATTGACCTGCAGTCTTAACTAGGTCAAATGGCCTCTTGACCATGCCTAGATATTCTCATCTGCTGCATACAGTTGAGATACTATTTTAGGGGAGATTTGAGGACAGCATTCTGGTTAACTGGACAACTGACCATCTGTGACCATTTCTAGCTAGGGCATCTGGCAGCAGCTGACTGTTTAGCAGAGCTGTGAGACAAAAGTGCAGTGGGTTGAGGGGATGTGGTGTCTCTGTGTCCTAGGACATAAATGCATTTTTTTTTTTGTCTTCTCATTATGCAGTTAGAAAGCAGTAATTTCAGACACATGAAAACTTATGAACTGTGTGATCCACATAATACGTATTTTCTCAGTACACTAATCCTCCCGAGACTAAAATACTATTTTACAGCATTATGTTAGAATGTATATTATCTGTGTGTTCTGACTGATTTTTCTTTCCAGTAAGCATGTAGACAGAGGAGAAAACAAAAGCAAAGTGAGTTTGGGAAATTACAACTTCCACATAGTCACATTGAATTACAAGTAGTGTGGACATGGAAGAATTCACGTGCTTGAGTTAACCATTCAGTTATGGTGCACATGATGTGTTCAGTGTTTATTCCGTATCATAATCCTAAGTGTCTTAAATATGGTGACCAAACCATGATACATGCCATATAATCTGATTGCCATCATTCATACTTTTCACATACGCTTAATTTCTGCTGCCATAGGTTAGATCCACTGAAGAGTATTTTTTCAAATAAGTTCAGTAGAAGCAATCTCTTTTAAATTTTTAATAGGATGTATTTGAAGTGAATATCAAATATGGGAAGCTTTCCTGTGTAAGTTTCTTTGCTGGTTTCTTCTTTTTGTTTGCTTTGTAGTATTTACAGAAAAAGACGCTAATTGCTACAGCTACACTTGGCAAAGGAAATTTGATTAGGTCATGATTTTCCACTGCTAAGATGGTTACATATGTCAAAGCCTGGAAAGTTCACATAGACTTCTCATAGTGACAGTGCCTGTCTGACTGCTCTGTTTGCCTGTTGAGAAGCTGCCTGTTTGAAATATTTGTGCATGCTAAATTATTTCTTAGAAAACAGTACTCAAGCAACCTTTTTCTGCCTGTGTGGCAGCTGCACATGTGGAGAATATAGCAGGTAAAATTATATGCAATATATAAACCCACAAAGACTGTAGCAACATCCACGCGTTAAGAAAGGACTGATTTTCTTTTTATATCTTGTGAATAATCTAAATCACTTGGACCAGGTTATTTTATTTATGCATTTCAAATTTACTATGTTACTTACTGGGAAGTGGTCCTACCTGGTAGAATTTGAGATAAAACAAGGCAAGCCACCGCTCTAGGTTTTGTGACTACGGTAAACTGAATCTTCATGAACGGACAGAGGCTTTGAGGACTAATGTTCTGTCATCCATTTGCCTCTCCTGAGGACACTAAACTACTGATTTATTAACAGCCTCTTTAAAATAAATGTCTTCATTGTGAGTTACAGGAATTAGTAGCATACTGCAAGTGTGAAACCTGAAGGGGAAAGGTGTGTGTTAAGATTTTTAGTTTAATATGTGTTGGATAACATGGTCAAAAGAAAAGGTTATTCTTAATTTGGAAGAATATGCTAATAGTATTATGTGCTTCCCAGTGGCAAAGATCGAGTAGTTTCTCATGCAGTATCTGTCGCCACTGAAGTTTATGTGGCTTCCAAACACTCCCTCTTCATGTCTTAGTTTGTCATGACCTAAGGCTGCTCTACCATTCCCTGTTCTCTTGCAGAATTAATAAACTGCAGATAGACTTCTAGCAACATTTGGAGCATGTCAATACGTCTCTCCATAGCACTTTCTGCAGATGTTGGTACAACTGCCAATTGTGCAAAATCTGTGTATTTAACAAAGACAGTTCGCTTACTCTGTGGCAATTGGAAGTGCATCACAGAACCAGAATTCATAATATTCTCTAATCAAAGAGAACATTAGCATTGATGTTATAAGCACTGTTGATTGCACTGATTGTTGATAGCATTGATATAACTACTATAAGTGATTTGCAAATGTCTACAGGACTCTTGATGGAGGGACGAGTGTGATAGGTAAAGCAGAATCAGCAATGCTAGTGTAAAATAGATTACGAAGGTTGAATGTGAAATACAGCAATATGAATATTATGCTGTATGTTTTAATCTCTTGTTGGTTCCTGCCTTGTTTTTTTGAGAGCTGGCCTCTCTTGCTCCAGTGTAGGTCTATCCAGTTACTTCTGTGTATTTTTAAACTGGATTATTTAACATGATATTCACCATGGAAATAGAATTAAATGATCTGATCAGAGTCAGGGCTGTCATTCTCAAAATAAATATCCACAATTTCACATAGACATTTGTTTGTGTTAAAGGTCTTTGCATTTATTTTTCAATAGCAGGCCATTTCCTAGTCCAGTGTAAAATTCCATTATCACTTGAATTTGCCGCAGGAGCAGACCCTTGGGTGCATACCATGCATTTTTGCCTCTATTTTTAATTCCTCCTGCGCTTCCTCCTGCTCTAGAAAGTTCTTCCTAACAGAAAGTCTTTCATTGTGATACTTGATGACTTCGCTGGTGCAGGTTCTGTTTCTGTAACATTTCAGAATATCTGTGTTCAGAAGTTGAAATGAGTTTTGTTGGTGGAAGAGTTTGTTTGGGAACCTTCTCGCTGTGCAACAGGAGAGGGATTGGCAAAGCTTGGAAATTAAAACAAAAGGAGTGTCCAGAGAAGCTAATCAACCCTTAAATGTCTTCAAGTTATTTTTTTCAAAGAGTATTTTAAGCACGTGCATATGCATCTCTGCCTCAATGCTGCTGGTACTACTGTGCCAGGTGGACTGTCTGCCTGTCACAGCTTGCTGTGTTTGCAGCTATATGACTGATAGGAAGGTACAGCCTATACAAGAAGGGCAGTGACTCAGAAGAACCCATTTTAAGCTTACCTGGTTTATTGGAGCCAGAAACTCTTCATAACTAGGTTGTAATGCTGATAGGAATCTCATCCTGAAACCTGCATCTAGGAAGAATAAAATCAAATTCAGATTCTTGGTTAACAAACTGAAGAAAGCATCATCAATTCTGATGCTGTAACACAAGAATGCTGTTCTTCGAGCTGCCTGGAAGTCTTCCTCTTGGAACTTTTTAAAAATTTTCGGTTCTTATCATGCTAGTAATTAATTAAATGAGTGCCACTGGTGATGGAGGAATGCAATGTGTTCTTGTGTCATTAATGCCTTCTATGCTTGGAAGGAGGGAGGAAAGCAACAATTCACTCTGCTAATTCATCCTCCCTTAGTTGCTGTCTGGGAGCTGTACCACCTTGAGTGATGGTAGTTACAGTGAGCACTTCAGAAAGTTGCACTTGGGTGACAAGGCTAAGGTAGGGTCTCACTGAATGCACAGGAACCCCTGAGGCAAGCAGATTGTGGCAGAGGTGTGCGCACCTTAGGCGCTCTTTTGTTTCTGTTGCATACAAGATGATATCGCAGTAAATAACCGTTTTCAGGGAGATACCTTAGGGGATGGAAAAACTGGTCTGTTGGCTTTGGTGAAGAGGCCTTGAGCGTGGGAGCCCACATACTTTGGCCTTTCCCTGGTGAAGGCCCCTCCCCAGGAGAGTGGAGTGTCCTGCACTGGGAGCTGCAGCCCCACGGGCGCTGCTGGCTCCCCACGGCTTGGGGCACTTGCAGGCTGCAGGGCCCTGGGCAGAAACTGCCAGGTGATTTAATGGCCATGAAATGAGTGTATCTGCTTTTTTTTTTTATATATAAAACAAAAAAATTGCTCGGTAATTCCTCTGAGGGTTGGAGAGACTGCGAGCTCTGTCTGGGAAATCATCTTCTATGCTGACTGGGGTCATCTAAGCTGTTTAACACGAGGGGCATCACAAGCCCTTGCTGCTTCTCCTGGTACTCTAGTTTTACATTAGCCACCCGGTGGCATTTTCCCCTGCCCCAATCTAGCTCTTTTGGAAAAATAATTAAAATGTCAGACTCATTTGTGCGATTTACTCCAAAAAGTTTAGTCTTGATCAGAAACTTCCCTGCCTGAAAGCTGTTCTGTGTCCTACCCCTTTCCAGTTGCAGAGAGGAGAAATAAGGGGAAGTGCATTTCCCTGCCCTCCTTGACTGGGACAAAATTTCCGAGTGAATTTGTCAAAGTCTGAATGACACAAAGACACATTTTGTGACCCTGCATGGCACTCTTCTCTGAAAAGGGCGCTTGTGCTGAAGAATTAGCCAACCACACTTAACATTCCCCCAGAGACTTGGCCTTCAGTTGTTTAATTTCCCCTGGATCTATTTATATCGCTTTACAACCATGACTGTAGTCCAGGGCAGCAAAGATGACAAGGTGATTCTACAGTCTATAGAAATTGAATAAAAGTGTGTGAGAAGAGTCAACGCAAAGAATTTTTCCAATTAAACTGCCAGATACGTGTCACCCTAGTGTCTCTTGTGATAAGTAATTCTGTAAAAGTGCTTATAAAGCTTTGTAAAGCAGTTGATGTGATGGTCAGATACGACATAGTGATTTAGTTTGTACCATATTGCAAGTGAATGTGCTAGGAAAATGTACTTTTTAAAAACTCAATGACATTTTTGACAGCTTTGATGACATCTTTCTCATTAAGAACTGCAAATGCTGTCATATTGAGGAGGAGTACTGTAAGAGCATTACATGTGTTAATGTAGTTATTTCTGATAGCTAGAGCTATATTTTCAGTTTTATCCCAGGTTTTGTTGGTGTCAAAATCTAGTCTCACATACTTGTATCTGAAAGTTCTGGGATATGCAAAACTGTGTATGTGGGAATTGATGCTTTTTTTTGGGTAGAAGTTACTACGGAAATTTAGTTTGGGATTCCCATACAAATTCAAGTAGCCAGTGATTCCTACAGTTTCATGAAATGATGGGGAAGAAACACAAGTCTTCTCCCTCAACACTCAGTTTTTTAATTATTTCATAGTTAACTCTTCTCAAGTGGCATTCAGTAAAATATAATCTAGTATTACAGATATATTTTATTTCTGTTTGAGGTATTTTATATCAGATCAGACATTCACAGTTAATGAAATGTTGATTTGAACAAACTACAGCTCTGTTTAAAAAAAAAAAAAAACAACAGAAATTACTTTAGTTCTTAATAAAGATCCACTAAACGCTCAGTTTTCTTGCTTGGAAAACCTGATCACCGCACTGTATGCTGTATATACTGTAGCCATTATGTTTACATTGTTACATAGTGAAAAGTGTCTAATAGCTCAGTAGGTGACCAGGACAAATATTATCATTTATTTCCACTGTTTACAGCTGGGTCAGTCTAGTGTTTACTCACGCTGATTACATCCTTAAACTAAACCTCTTATCTGTCAATTCTCCTGATTGTGTATAACAGGCTTGCTGCTACTACTTATCAGCTAAAACATAAGGGATTTGCTGAGAGAGTGGAGGACGAATTGGTCATATTGCACAGTAATAAAACCAAAAGCCCTAGAAGTAGGCTGGGCATGTTTAAATACAACCTCTTCCTTGGCTAACTGTGACCTCTTTCTCTTTCGCAGACATGGCAGTTTAGGTATATTTGTACTTAACAAACCGGAACATTTGCATACTCCTGGTATGACAGTGTGCTTCCACTACACGTCAGTAAACAAGAGGTGCACGTACCTTACTTCATAATCATGAAAGGCAGACCTGTCACCACTTTAAATGAGCCTGTCTTCCAAATGCAGACACGGCATATCTGCATATCATATTTTTCCCCTTGTTTTTTTTTCTTTCAGGGTTTAAAAGGGGAGGGGGAGAAATCCTTATAGATTAAAAGAAAGGAGGGAGGGGCTTTATTACCCTGTAACTCTTTCTTACCTGCAAAATATCAAAGTGAATGCTGCTTTGATAAGGTTTTGCCTCTTTTATATAAGGAGTCATATTGCATTTTACAGGCTGTAAGTGTAAATAGAGATCAAACTGGGGTGTTTTTTTTTGTTTTGCTGTTGGAATTTACAAACTGTCACATCACACTTTACTTCAAATGTATGTCAGTGCTAGTAATTTCTCTAGATATGTTTGTAGCAGGGAGCTCCTTTTAGATGCCGATTTACTGTTCTTGCTTGTGTAGGAACTAGGCTGGGTGGCAGAGGCTGGGAAGGAAACCAGCGTTTCTGGTTACGTACTTGTTGGTCTGTGTGCAGCTTGATGTGTACCATGACAACCAAGTGGGGAATATCAGGACGTTGCACAGCGCAAATATACTGACATGAGGTGACCAGACAAACTGATTCGCAGACTCATCCACCCTATGGAAGAAAAATACTACGCTGCTCTGTTCAGATGAAAAAGTGATTCATGGAGGTTGTGAATTGAATTCTTACTGAGCAAAACTGAAGGTCGTGTTTAGCTATGTGGCCCTTTGTTAGAGCTTATTGGCATGGCATGCATTACAACAACTGTGTCTTTGCCTCAGCTTTATTTAAGCGCTCTTACACACGACTGAGTGGGAATTCTAGATAAATATCAGCTTGTTCTGAGCAGATTTGCTGAGGAGAGGCCAGTTAAACCATCAGCTGCTAATGCTGCATACTTACAGAGTTCAAGTGCCACATCTGTAAAAATGTAGTGCCTTCCTTCCTGTGTAGTTCTGCAATTATTTCTCTTGCACTGTGCAGTACTGCAGATTTGTATCATAATTACATATTTTCACCTTAATTTTTGTTCTTGAAAAAATATTACTTTGTCATGTATTATTTCTGACAGCATTTGAATTTGCCTCTATTAAAGAAAATGGATTTGTCAGTTATTTTTTAAATCATATCACAGTTACTTCTGCCCTTTTTTAAAATTAAATGTTATTTTCATATAGTTAATTTGTAATGGAAAGCTTTAATTAATGTTTAATGTTTTTGTCAATTCTAAATTATACCACCAAGCCTCTCAATAGGTTACTGATGTAGCCAGTAATCAACTTCAGTAGGCGCTGGGATACTGAAATCTGTAACATCTGCATTAGCAGCAGATTTTGGTGTTGATTAAATTGTTACATATGACAGACACATACTAAGAGGAATCTCTAGGCTCTCTTTGAATTAACTGCAGATTCATGAAATAGCTCTAAAACTCCTGGAAAATTGTTAATTTGTCTACATGCTAAGCACTTAATCTTGTGTCAGAAGGATGCATTCTTGCTGTTTTAGACAGTTAAGATCTTTCAGAAACAGGTAGATTGTGTGTTAGAAGGATTGCCTAATATATTTTTATGTAACCTTCTTGAACGTGCTCTCTGAACTGTTCCAGTTTGAACCCATTTAGTGGGAAAATAGCCCTGACATCCTCATTTAAACATGCCTTGAATTTTGCAGTAATTCATTTTAACTTCCCAAGCTAGTGGCTCTTTAAAGGAGAAGGACATGGTGAGGGAGGAGATACCCAAGTGCAGGAATAAAGTTTGAATTTACTGTACTTCAAAAGACAAAATATAGTGCTAAGACCAGAGCTAAGCCTGGCTCTCTAAAGAGATAGTGGGAGTTGTCAGGATGAAGGAAGTTTCATTATTTTATGGGGCAATGCCTTGTAGCAACTTTACAAGTAAAAACGTAAAGATACAGGCTTTACTAAGGCAACAGGAGAGATTATGTTCCATGGGCCCACTCTGGTAGCATGGATGGTTGTTGCCTGTTTTTGAGAGATTTTCTGTCTCTATCCGCTGTCCTCATAACTGAGTCAGATGCAGTTATTTTTCTCGGGACATCAGACTAATTGTGTCACAACTCGAAGAACTGGATTCAAGGGTGCTGCAAAGCCTTGGAAATAGGAGGGGGAGATTTTTTGCGCAGTGGCACGATGACTTGCCACCCTATAGTAAAGCAAAGTATGTCATCTCCAAAGTATTGAAAGGTAAAATTTTCATTGGTGGGAAAGTGATTAGAATCTTGCAGGAAATGCTCTCTGCTGCTCTGCATTCTCAGGGTAAAAATTCCAGCATTTAAAGCTAAACTTGTGTGGGAATTCAGCTGGGAAATTGTGACATGTTGAGTAACAGTTAGGATGTATGCAAATAGTGTTTCATTGTTCGTATGCTGGAGCTGCAGGCTAAAATTTACTTCATTAAAAAGACATATTGATCATTCTTTACATCAAGAAAGCTGTAAATTATTTTAAACAAAAACCCTCAAAGTTGCTTTTGAAATGTTTCTGAGTGTTACAATGAATAATATGTAATAGTATACTTTTTAATAGCTATGATGTAAAAGTGAACGATAAATAAAGACTAATTTATTGGAAGTGGAAATTAAGTTAAACGTGTACGCCTGTTTAAAGAGAAAAAAACAGCAAGCAGTTAACCGTGGCAGGAATGACCAGATAACTGCTCAAGTTTCTTAAACAAAAAACCAAAATAAACCAAACCAAACCAAAAAATCCCCAACCGCTATGTACATTCCTGCTATTCAACCTTTGTTGGATTCAAACAGAACTTTAAATATGGTGGTTGTTCTGGGTTTTTTTTCTTTTTTCCTGAAATGAGAGGATTTGTCTCTGGGAGACAGCATTATTTAATTTGCTATTTATTGGACTTCATTAGTAAAATACTTAAGTCCTGGATTGCAAAGAAACTGCTCCTTGGAGAAAGCTTAGAGAAAACTCCTGTTATAGGAAATTAAATCAACATTGTCCATTAATCATACTGCATGTCAACCCCCGGACCTCTCTTGATTGTTCTTGGTGAATGTGAGGAACCATTAGATGTGTGAGGTCCTTAAAGGTCTGAGTAAGTCAAAGGGGAAGAGTTTAAAAAAATGCCACCATTAGCACATGAAAGAGACTTCAGAGTGGACAGAAGAAAACATTTGCTGTACAGGGCTAGGTACATTTCTTAATTCCCCCCTCCCCCCCTTTTTAAAAATTATTTTCTTCCTTTGTTAACAACTAGGGTGTGATCAAAATGTTAACTTAATTTCTCCTGAGGTTTTTTCCATTAACTTTTTTTGAGTCATGTTACCACTTGTGATAGCTGTATGGGAAAGGTAATAGTAGGGGCTCTTTGCAAATTCTGTCTTAGTGATAAGTAAATGCACTTCTAAAGCTAAGCTAATGTTTTCTGGTAGCTTTCCTGCCTTGAGTAACACTTTGGTTATATATTTGCCGTGAAGGCATTATCGCCAACAGAAGCATTTTAGTATTTTGCAAAAAGATGCAGTTGCGGAAAAGCCAGTGTTGTTTTTTTCAGGCTGCCTGGAGTCACACTTTTGTGGCAAATGAGGGGAGTGGTATGTTGAAAATGGGGGATAAAAAACAATCTTGTGTTGGAAGAAGCAGTTCTTGCTGTGAAACTTCTCTTCCAAACCTGTGATTTTATTGCATCTGGGAAAAAAGTTTAGTAGAAATAAGTTTTGCATAAAAAGTGTATTTCAGCATTTGTACTCACTTACACAGTGTTTTTACCATTATTATAGCCGAACATTGTACCCCGACTCAAGCTGGTTATCGTTACAAACAAAAATACTTGTTACTGCACATGTTTGTAGAAGATGGGACAGGGCAATACATTCTTGATTCTCTTTGGTAGATCAGTTAAAGGCTTGAGTTTTGTGCCTCTTGTGTGCATCCAGTTTTGCGTGCTGTGGCTCTTTGTACAACTGACACATTTGTATATTCAGACAAAGGAGGAGACATAAAATATTGTATGCAAATACATCTTGAGAATGTGATCTATCAGATCCCAGGCCTTTTTTTAAGGCAGTTGAACTGGGGATGTTTAGGAGCAGTAGGGTAGGACAATGTACACAGGGGAAGAGAGGCAGATGGGTAGGTGTTGCACTACTATGCCTTGTGTCCATTTACCCATCGATTCATCACTTTCATCTTTGTGTATTTAAGATGCAGGGAGGGATGCGCTCACAGGCTGTTGTCTAGCTCTGTATCTGTGTGTCTATATTTGCGTGTGTATGTAGAAACTGTTGGGAGAAAAATAAGGTATCTTTTGGCTTCCCGATCATCTTTGTCTTAGTCTAGTCCAGCATTTCTCCATCAGAAGCATACTTCTTACTGTATTAGCCCTTTGTATTAATTTTTATTTTCATGATAATTGTTACTGTTGGCCTAACCTAGCCTTTTTCTTTATTCGTGTCTTTTGGCCGCCTTCTTACTGCTTCTCACCTACCTTTATAATTTCTCATAGTTTCCCATCAGTCCTTGTTGCCTTGGTGACAACCACTTGTCTTGGAAAACCCATAGCTGTAGCACTCCCTACCAGTTATTTGTGCTGGAAAACTTTGCTCAGGGATGGCTTGGATGTATTAAGTCTTCGTGTGTTATCCAAGCACGGTAGACAGGTATGCATAGGCTGTGACTGGAAAAGCCCTGTCATGTGCAGTGATAATCATCCCTCTCCTTCAGAAATGACAGCCAGATCATGCTTTCAGTCAACCCGATAAAATACCTGAAGAAAAGCACCAAAGAACAGTCCAAGCTGTAGGACAGAAGAGTGAATTGCTTGGCATGATTCAGGGTGCAGGCACAAGTCCAGGGTACTCCAGCTGGCCCAGCAGTGCCTACACCTCCCTCTTTTGTTTGAGCCTCCCTGTTGGAAGATCTGCCTCTGAAGGGTCATCTTCCCCCTTGGTGAAGCCAGGAGGAGTCTCTCCTGTGGGACGCCAGAGCCTGTGCTGTTCCTTGTGCCCCGTGCAAGGCAGCTGAAGCACACTGCCTGGAGCAGTGTGACAGAAATCCACTTTAGGCAGTTATTCATACTTCCACTTTTCTTTGTTATTTTGCTAACTCATGCTGCATTCTTCCAGCACTTCGTAACCATTCCACTGAGTTTCACAGGTGGATGATGGTTCACTGCTCCATCTTACAAACTGAGTACCTGAAACATAAAGAAGGGCCATTTTTGTGAAGTTGCTTGGGTACTGAGTGTGATACGATATCCCTGAAATCAATGACAGAACTGAGCTGTGAATTTCCAGATTTCCAGCTTTGCATTCAGTCTATTAGATAACAGCTCCCCCTTGAGGGAAGCTTTAGTTAATAAATTCATAACATGGCTGTTCTACCATTGGAGTTTTTCTGTGGATAGGTTTGAGGTTCGTGATTGCACCAGGCTGCATTGGATGAAACAGGCTCATGGTGGCTGTGTTGTGTCCTAACCAGCTGGTGACAGCTGGGCATAGCGAGGTGGTTCTGCCAGTGGCTTGCTCCGTCGCATTGGGACATCACTTAGTTCTGAGTTCATCAAAGTGCAACCTAGAGCACAATAAAGTAGCAAAAGCTGGCACTTACGGAAGAAAACATCCCAGATTCCTTGTGTACCTGTTTGTGCTAATTTGTGCTGCTCCTCTCTGTGCTTGCATTAATGCTTGTGTGGTTGCACAGGGACAGGGTGGGAAGTTGGCCTGAATGAAAAATAACTCAGCAAATGAAGGTTGTGGCTGAAGGGTGAGGGGAAGCAGCCTGGCTTCTTTCAGCAGCAGTGTTGGCTAATGCCAGTTTAAAATGCTCATCAAACTGCAGGCTCAACTTAGCATTTGTGAAACTGAATTAATGATGGGAAACCCTTCTAATTGTACAAAGGAAGGTAGCTAGCTAAGAGTTGAGTAGCTGTGTGTTTATTTTACCGAAGTAATCAATCAGTTGGACTGCTTTCCATTTTGTAAGTGTTGTATAAACTTCATACGCAGAGGAATTACATCAAGATAATTTTGTTCTCCCCTTTTCAATCAAGATAGTAATATAGCTTGGATTTAAATCTTAAATGCATTAGGAAAGATAACAAAAATAACTTTGATTATTAGTAGTCTCCTAGTCTTTTACTCTGTACCTTTCAGTTTGTTAATACAATGTTTGACTTGTATTCAATGCTTTTTCTTCACAAAACTAACTAATAAAAAATATGGCAGGTATGGCAGAAGATTTAAATTACAACTGGTCGGTGGTCGAACATTTTGACGACAACAGCATTGCTTCCCATGAGAAGTTATTTTGTTTATTAAAAAAAAAAAGTTAAAAACGTTTTGAAGCAAAAATTTAAGCCAGACCAAATTCCCATGTGTATCATTATGGAAAATACTTTACACACATAAAAAGAATTCTTGGAAAAAGGGACACAATCTGTGAAATTCTATTCCAGATCCTGCAAAGTTATAATTTACTTTTCCATGTTGTTATTGCTATTCTGAGCATCCTTTGAAGTACAGTAGTATTTACCTGTAGTAAGTACTATTTACATTAAAAACATGTTGTAATCCATTTCCAAGCAGGGGGAAAACTACACTTTTGTCTTCACAAAACACCACAAAGCGTAAAAGAAATAGTAGGTGCTGTGTTCTCAGCGAGAAGAGAAAAGATTTTCAGAAGTTTCAGGAAGCCGGAAATCTTCCAGGCAACTCTTCTTGTTTAGATGCTTCTTTGTATGGACATTAAACAACATTTTTGTAGAAGGATATTAGTACTCGGAATACAGTTCAGAGAATTACTGAGTAAAGGATTTGAGCTCCTGAGAGTATTAGGTCCAAATTCAGATTGCACATGTTGACCCCTTCTACACCACCTGCAAGATCTGTCTGTGGTGCTTTCAGGAATACTGTTCCAGAAACTTGGTCTTAATTAAATAGTCTTCAAATAAACCATTAACATCTAGGTAACTAAAAGCAACAACAACATAAACTTGCACAGCTGCTGCCACTAATATAGACTGAGTAATCCTTCTGGTGAATTACCTTAGAAGAGGCAGGGAGGCCTCTGGAAAAGAGACGAATGCAAGTTGCCGTTGAAATGCGGTTTTACGTAGAATCAGTGTGGAGATGAGAAGTTAGTATAAGTTTTACACAGAAGCAAATTCTCCTGGCCTTCTAGGTGGGTATTTGTACCAAACTTAAGCTCACTGAAAGCATTCAAGAAGGAATATAAGTATGTAGTATATCAGGCTTCATAGCCTGGTGACAAGCTGTCACTTACTGCGTTCTTTTAATAAACTTTTGTGTGCAAATTCCTACCAAAAACCTCATTATGAATAGCTCGTGCCAGTGTGCCATTGAACGTAACAGCGGTGCATATGAGAGCCAAGGACATTGTAGGGTGCTGGATACTTCTATTGTCATTACAAATGGAAATTTTCTTCAGGGCATGTTTTAGAAGTCTGGGATGCGCTGCATGGAAATGTAAAGGCTAAAAATAACACTGCTGCACCAAACCACTGGGGAGGTTGTTCAGCATAATCTAAATGTAATTAAAATGAATACCCTTGCTAAATGTCAAAGATACGCAACCAGTCAGGCTGTACAAAATGAGGCATCAAAGAAGATAGTGAGGGGAAAGTAACAGACATGTTCATGTATGGAGAGAGATACTGCAGGGCATTTCATGGCTCAGGAGACAGAGACCTGCATCTTCCTGCCACAACACTTCAGGTGAAATTACCTGCTGAGCTACAGCGTTTGAGTTGAGCTCTTCACAAGTGGTATTAGCTGTCTTCCCTGCTTCCTGGTTTATTAACCTGTGTAATTGGAAAATGTTTAGCATTATAGGCTGAGTTTTCAATGAATACTTTGCATTGAAAGTAGCGTACAAAGGAAGCTTGATGCCAGCCTTTTATTTTAAGTTTTTTTAATGCTTTAATGGATTTAACTTCAGCAAATGAAGTATGAGAGTTGTAATGTTAGAAGCAGTAAATGTGTATCAAACTAACTGGTAGTCTATGACAAATAGGTCCGTTTAGCAAATTCTCTGTAAAACTTGTCAGCCTCCTAGGTTAAGTTGCCCCTCCATCCTGTATTCAACAAATGAGTGCCAAATTTTGAGCTTCATTAAGCAGTTGCTTTATTTACGTATGCAAAGAGTGTGTGTATTAATAGCTCAGTGCTCACACAACTGTGCATGCCAGCAAGCCCCTGGACACTATCTGTCTAGTAGGTACACCACCACAACCTGCTGTCTGACAAATAAACGGGAGCACTGTGTGAGCAGGAGCGCACATGGCCCTTGACACCTGCAATAACAGAGTGTCCCACTGAAGTTTGGGCCCTAATTATAGATGCAGCTGGATATAAGCTATGTAGCCAATATTTGCCTTAAGAAAAATAGAGTGGTGGTTTCTACTTGCTTATATTTTGTTTGTTTTCCTGTCACGACTGACTTGTTTTACATCCAGCAATTTGAGCTTCTAGTGTTTTAGTGCAGTTCCTTGTTGCCCTCTCCAGAAGGAGAGCGCCAGGCTGGTTGTTAGTTGCCCTACCTGAAACTTTTGCATCTTGCAGTCATGCTTGCAAAAGTAGAACTCCTAAAGCTTTGAGATCTGAGAAGACTCCCCAGGCCACAGATGTTTTTGCAATGAAACTGTGCACCTCCTGGAAAGTCACTGTGGTGCAAGTAATGATAGATAGTGTTTTCATTTTGCTGCACAAAAGGGTCAAAATGGCACGGGGAGTCCATGACAGACCAGCAGAAAATGTTGGTTCTGAAAGAAAATTTATTTCATAGCTTCAGGGGAAAGTTTGGGCGCTGTGAACAGATTGCCTTTGTCATTGTGTAAAAATGTGTTGTTTGTAAGGTGATGCTGGATGTCAATGCGTGTGTACGGTGGAGCTTGGTACCTAAACAGATGTTAAACCAAACTTGGTAGAGTGCTTATTGCGTTGTGTTTAGATGCGTTTTCTGGTAGCGTGAAGGTCAGGCAAATTGTCTGAACTTCTTTCCTATCTGCAACCCAGAAATACTGGTCTTTACTGGGGAGATCGTGTTTTCAGTCTCCTCCGTCTTCAAGGAAAGAACCTTTTATAGCGCACTCCTGTTTTGAGGCGTGCTTGTAGCAGCGTTTGTGTGGTGTTTTGTTTTTTTTTTCTTTTTTTTTCCCCGACCCCCTACTGTAATGTTTGATGCACTGACTGTGTTCTGTCACTCGTGCATGTGTCAGTTGCTGTATGTAAGGGAACCTGTTGTATGGGGTGGCACCTTCTATTTGGACCACGCGTGAACTCTCAGTGGACGTAATCTGCGTTAGTAACGGGGGGTAATTAAGGTTCTGCTGGCTCCTTCGGCCACCCTTTCCCTCCCCTTACCCCCTCCCTTTCTTCTTCCAGAGATGGCCTCTCTACATAATTCCATTAAAGTGATTGTGCTCTGAGGGGTGGACTGAGGGGCAGTGCTCTCATCTTTCAAAGCAGGACCAATGAGCTATGTGCTTTCCACTGGGCAGCAACAAAAGCAAAGGTCTCTCAGAAGAAAAGACGAGCACAAAAGATCAAAATTAGGTGTTTGTCCAGGCCTCTGGTATTGCTTTCAAGTTAGCTTTTGAGGGCTCACTTTGAAAACGGTGAGCCAGGCTAGTTAACATAAGGATGTCTGCTAGTTTGAGAGCGTGGTGTTGGAATAATATTGGAAGAGAGCTTTTTGCTTGTGCAATTTAACAGTTCTCTAAAGTGCAAGAGAAACGTCGGGACTGATTGAAAACGTTGCAGCCATAGTGGTAGTGTTCTACGCCTGTGAGGAAATAGCGCAAACTTAAAATCTGGGAGATTTGCTTCACTCCTTTTGCAAAGATGAGAGACATTCAGGTAGTTCCCTTGTTTCCCTTGTCTCCAAAAGGCCCAAATGCTGTGTGCTGGGAATTGATCCTGCCCCGCTAGCCCTCCCCCCATGCTTTTTTGGTATAAAGCTGCTCTTGCTGGTGGTGGGCAGTAGGAGAGGTGATGTTTTTACTGCAAGGGGGTGTGAGGTGTTGTTTGTCCTGGGGCCCTCTCAGGGGATAGCGCAAAGCTACAAAAGGGATACAGACCCTTTTCGGATTTAGACAAATAAGCGAGAGCCATCCAAAGCCCCTGAAAGCCAGACCGTTTAGCTGGATCAATTGACATATGTCATATGTTCTAGTTTCTACCAAAATAAACTTTTACAATGTTGTACAAAGAACAAATTGCTTAGTTTCTGCTTCAGTTATTTGGTTTGCAAAGGAAAACATGAGTATCACAGACAGTCTTTGTTCCACCTAACTGTTTAAAGTTACCTTTAAATGGAGAAAGAAATTGTGAGATGTATAAAATGTTGGCGATTTGTAACTTCTCAAACTATTTTAATCTGACATTAAAAAGGTGTTATTTAAAATGTGCGATCAATTGAAATTCCAACTCCTTTAAAAATATAAGTAATTAAATATTATTATCTGAAGCTAGTAATAATGCTCAGAGATTACATACCCAGAATCTTGAGAAGATTTTAAAAACCATAATAGAAAAGGATTGCTAGACTGTGTTTGTTTGCCTAATCATATGTACTCAAGCAAGGTAAAAGGGCATTTTTTAGGAAAGAGAAATAAAATCTAGTACTGAAAATCTGAGAGGGAATACCTGCTTTTGAGAGCAACAGACCTGAGTCTGTTCATCCTTCTACTTCCGAGATTTATGTTGGTGTTTGGCTTGATGCGCTTCTCTCTCTCCCTTTCGTCTAGCGTATTTGAAATGTATTTGCTTATTTTCCTAATAAGTTTCTGCTGTATTTACATTACTTTGCTTCAAAAGTACATTTTTAAGGATAGTATTTCTCAGTGCTCTTCCTTTCCCACCCTTCCCCCTTAATAATTCCCCTGGACCTCTGTTGCTTGGAGCAGACTTTGGCTAGCCCCAGATTCGATGTCAAAGGCCGTGACCCGATGTCAGAGCAGCCCATGCTGCTGGCCTCTTCTTTGAATAATTATCTGGCGTTTATTGTGTTGAAGGGATGGGCTTGGGGGCAGCGCAGTCACCCTGGCAAACCAGACCAATGAGCTATCCAGTCGGACCACTACCCGACAATGGACCTGTAGGTTGCACGAAAAATCCAGCAGCACAGAAGATTAAATGAAAAGTGGACATTTGGCCCAGAAGTTTTGTCCTTAGAACAACCATTTCTTCAGCCTTCTGAGCAGAGTGCGGCTTCGATACCTTTAATTGAAAGGAAAAAAGTATTACTTAAAATTTTGTATGTAAACTAGAGTAAAAGTGAAATATTTTTCTTATCCCCTTCCCCCAGCTGTTAGAATCACCATATTGGATGTAGCTTAAGAAGTCTTTTCTAGGTTTCTAGTCACTGAACTCGACTCAGAACATCAAGCCACTGAACTTTTTTGTTCTTTTTCTCTAGAAATTCTGTGCAATCCTAATTATTTTAGAAACAAGAGCAAAGCACCCAGCACTTTTATTCCTATCAATATTTTCCTTTCAAAGTGCTGAGAACGGGGGTGTTCAAAACGGGTATGGAAGTATGTTCAGTATCCAGACTTAATGAGTCAATAGTAAATGATAGTAAAACGTCCATTTTCTTTGAGCTTCCTTATCTTTTCCTCTCCCCAAAGAGGACTTTAAAAGTCTGAAATCCAGATTGTGGAGTGCTGTCTCTTCTTATCAGGACTGAATGAAAGGCTGCTGGAGGTGGACTCAGTGTTCTGGAGTGGTGGGGGGAAAAAAAAAAGTTCTTTCATGGTCTGACCTCGGATTCTTTCTTAATTTTATCTAGCCCTGACCTGTTGGCTCTGCTCTGACTCCTTTCAAGGCCTTCGGAGCTTCACAAACATGCAGCAGCTGAAGGAAACAATGACAGGGCTTTTAGGGGTTGCAATATTACACTCTCTTGTAACCTTGGCTAAGTACCCTGTAAACAGATGCTTTCTATGAAGCGTTTGCCAGAAAGCCAAAATTTTGGCTGTGTTGATATCGGCAAACATGGCTCTGTAACACTCTCGGTTTAGGACTCTTCATTTTGTATTCAAGATAAGCTTCAGCTGAATGAACAGTTACCCAGCGTGTCTCCTGTGTGGAACCTGCTGTTACAGGTTTTATATTTATCTTTAATGCTATAAATTTACCTGGAATGCAAGAACCATATGAAGACAAATTATGAAAATCTGAATGGGATAAATGCAGTTCAGTCTTTTGCAGAAAACTGATTTGAAGATAGTGTTAAAACTTAATCAGGACACATGCATTTCTGTGTATTCTTTCGAGAAAGGAGGGTGGAATTATATATGGATTAGCATTTTTCATTGGCTGTGTTGTTAGTGTTGTGCTGCTTTAAGCTTAGAGGGTTTTAATTATGTAATACAATATTTTGAGAATGGAATATTTCTTTGTGAATATGGAAGTGACTTTATTGTTCTTAGTAACTTTTCCTTTTTCAGTCTGTGCAATCTTGGTCGTTTAAGAATGAGGTAGTGGCATTAAAAGGTTCTTCACCAGCTGCAAAGTGATTAGAAGCATATTTTTGTTTTCAGTTGTTTAACTGCCAATACTGGCATTTAATCTTTGATGCCTCTAGTTTTTCCAGCTGTGTTCATTGGAAGTGCATGAGGACACCATCTGGCAGTAATGAGGTATAACTCTACCAGATGGAACTAGCCCACGTTTGTCTGAGATGGTCCTTGCTCTCCCCATGTCACCTTTATCACTAGGGAAATATCTTCAAAACAGAGAGGTGGTGGGGTTTTTTTTTCCCGTCCTTCCTCCAAATAATGGTAGCTGCTACAGCAGCCATCCCAGCAAAACCTAGGTTGTCAGTGGATGTATTTCAGAGGCCAGTAAGGGTCAACAGAAGCACCATTTATTCTAGTGTGGACCAATGCTAGATAGTTTTGTATGTTTTTGTGTATTTGTCTCAGTGTTTTAGAAGAACCAAAGAACTAAGTTTGAGACAGTAACTCTAATTCCATGGACTACACCAACATACACTAAAACTAGTTCTGGCATGAGAAGGTAACAGCTCTATAGTTGCTCTTGCCTACTGTTGTGTATGGTATTTACTAGACTATTGATATGTTCCTCAGCTTTGAAAACTGGGCGCTGTATGTTTAATCCATGTTTAATTAATACATAGATATAATTTGAACATGTTAAAATCTTAAGTTTTGGAAAGGAAAATGGGGAAAATCTGAATATGATTATTTCTGACTGACAGGTGCTTTACAGTAGCAACTTATCCCCTTACTGAAAGAGAAATGGAAGATTGACGTAGAAGCAAGGCTGATGGCAGCAGTAAAGAATACTGAATAACTTCGAGCTGGTGCAATAAAACGTGGATGTTCCAATGAACTGTAGAGCAATAGAACTGCTAATAAATCAAGTCTTGATTCTTCATGATATTTTTGCAGTTTCTCTCAGTTTCCTGCGTCCAGACAGATAAGCAGCTGTGGTTCTCTCTCCGTGCTGGGAAATGAAATGACTGATCACAAAAACAGGGTTGGAACATCTGAGTGTACTGTAATATTGTTCTTGATGAATCTGTTTTTACAGTATTAATACCAGTAACTGCTATGAGCTTCCTATCAGCTTTCTGAGACGCTCAACATAAACTCTAAGATTATATCTCAGGGATGTAGTAAGACAGTAAAATATACAAATAAATAATTGTCATCTGAACTCTTAGCAAGCTTCAACTACTGTAATGTTTAATGTTTTTTCCAAGTTACAATCCACTTTTTAAATGGTAGTTCAACTTCATTTTTTTGCTCATACTTGCAGTATTTAGCTTTGCTGTAGTTTTACTGTGAGGCGTAGAACCTATTCATAGACTCACAAAACAAAGAGAAGGCTCCCCCCATGTGTCTTGGGGCTGAAAGACCTATCAATCAGGGTTGAATCTGCAGGGCCCGCTGCAGATTTTTATGAGAGAGACGGCATCTGGGATTCCGGAGGAGTATCATCAGGGACCAGCGATTTACCTAAAAAACTGCCATAGGAAAACAGGGCTGATCCTACATAAATTGTGAAACAGTGATTTTTTGGGACAGTATCTGTTTTGATAATTTGAAATTAATCAATCTAAGGCATATTTAGCTTTTTCCTACTCTTATTTTATAGGAGTATTATTACCAGAGGCGAAATTTGTGCCTCTGGTTGAACTACTGTTCATGTGTTTTAAATATTGACAGGTTTTGGTTATATAAAAAGGGTGTGCAAGGCTATGCCAGCTTATCACATCCAGCCTATGTCTTTCAGGACAGTCTCTGTGTACTCCAGGGCACTCTTGTAATAAAATCTGTGAATGACCTCTAGCATGCTTATATCAACATCAGTACCGGCCTCTTGGTTTGTACAAACAGTGTAGTTTTTGTGTCCTTTCTACCAGCTGATTGAAGTAATAACAATAAAAATGGCTATTAAAAAAGCTGTAGGTGCTGTGACAATTTTACAACAACCTAATGCCAGCAACACTAGAAAAATCCAAACCAAAACAAACCACATTCAACAGAAACAAATTAACTTAAAAAAAATTCAGCCAGTTGGTAAATAGGCTACAAAATTGTTCCTGTTCACCTTAGGTCTGGGAACAAGCCTTCAACAACTACACAAATGCTGGCAATTGCAAGAGAATTAATTGAAATGACTCAGTGTTACCAGCTGTTCAGAGAAATTTTGAAAATGCAGAGGTGAAATCTTGATGTGTTTTTTTTTTTTTTTTTTACTTAAACTGAATGTATGTGTTGAATGGGTTGAGTAAATCACTGGACCTAATTTGTTTCTGAATAGCAGTGAACTTCTGTGGAAAGATGTGTTACCCCTGGGTCTGTTACGAGCATGACTGATGGCCTCAATGCTCGCTCCCCTGATTTCTGAGCCTCTCAAGCCTCCTGTTGCTGTATAATGTGCATGGATGGCTAACACTAAATTTGAGACTGTCAGCCCCCCAGGTGGCCATGCTCTCCCCAGTCTTTTATCAATGATTTATGCGTAAACTATTCAGGGTACCTGTGCTGGTTAAAGATAAGAAGGCTCCTGAAGTTTGTTTTCTCTCTAAGGATATGTCTGGCTTTGAAGGTTTGATCCAGCTGATGAACTGCTAGATGAAAGTGTTTATGCCAAGTCTGTACTGGGAGCACCATTCAGGAGTAAATCATACCATAAGCCTGTAAACGAAACTAGCAATTGTTAAAAATATTCTGAACAGAGGCCACTTCAGACAAAAAAATATTTTCCACCACTTCATAAAACAAATAGTGTGCAAGTGTCTGTTGGAACCGGAGGCACATCTTTGTCTGTTGGTTATCTTGTTTGCGTACAGTGAAGCTATGATCAACATGGAACAGCACCTCAGCAGGCATGTTGAACTGGTCTTCGCTAATGTTATACGTGTAATCTGTGAAGCAAGTTTTTCACATCAATTTATTTCACTGCTCAGTACGCTGTCTTTAAAATTCTTTTATAGTCTCCATTTTAGATTACTGTAACATTTAGGCTTTTCTAGGCCAGTGCATAGTGCAGTCCTCCTCTGTTGCTGCTTCAATTACAGATACCAGCAAATGGCTTTTCAACCATAAAAGCAGTAATGTGTGACAGCTTAAAAATTCTGACATCGCTTTTGGATTGAACTTGTCTTGCCTCCGATTGAACTATGATGTCCTGAAGTGGAAATAACCCTGGTTTTTTAGATAGCAGAGCCTGGTTGAGAGACTTAATTTTTAAACAGGTTCTTCTATGTAAAGATAATTCTTTTTGGAACTTCTTGCATTAAACAAGAGTAAGATGAATGGTATTGAGCATTGTGCTTTTTCTAAATGTAGAGTGTTTAAAGACACTTAAAAATCAGATTTTTAAAAACGTGGTTTTCACAAAGACATTTGAATTCTTTTTGTGGGAGTTACATTTTTACCTTTCTTCCACATCCCATTATTCTTCCTCTCCTCTGCAATCAAGTGTTAATGAGGAATTCGGGTTTAAAAAAAAAAAGGCAATGAGGATAAACAGACCTCACAGGCTCCTCATTCAGCTCAGCAGGGCACTAGACCTTAGCTATTCTTCATTTCACAGTGAAGATGATCAGTTCTGGGTGACCACTTTCAAAGGGCACAGAGTTTTTGAAGGTGCGTGGCAGGATGATAAATTGTTGTGTCTGTCATCCTGTGTCTTGCGGAAATGCAGCGGGGGTCTCTTCTNCATTCAGCTCAGCAGGGCACTAGACCTTAGCTATTCTTCATTTCACAGTGAAGATGATCAGTTCTGGGTGACCACTTTCAAAGGGCACAGAGTTTTTGAAGGTGCGTGGCAGGATGATAAATTGTTGTGTCTGTCATCCTGTGTCTTGCGGAAATGCAGTGGGGGTCTCTTCTGCAGGAGCTTGTGAACAGAAAGATCGGCAGTGACGACGCTTGGCCGGTTGGATGCTGCCTGTTTATGTGGAATCTGTTCAAGGGTCTCCCATCAAGAATAGATGGGAGTATCAATTATTATAACAACCTCCAAACCATAATCCTAATGAGATCTTAAAGATGTCTGGATGGCCTCTTTTTTACATTTTGACTTTGTTTTTGAATATTTCAGTCATGCACTAAATATATGTGTTCCTACCACAGGTTAAGAAGCCTGGGAAGGTATATATTTCTGCTTTTCTGAGAGGCATGCTGTAATTCATCTCAAATAAGTCACCGTAACTTGATTTTCGTGTATTCAAATCATTCGGTACTTTTGAAGTGCAGCTATCTTTTTGGTTGGGCTCAGTGTTTTTAAATGCACCTTCCCTTCACAACTCTCTTGTTGTTTACAAATTTTTAAGAGATTGCAGTCATTTACATATAATATCTTACTATCTTTCTGAATTTTCAGTATTAAATTCCGTATTTTATTTTATCAGGTGCTTAAGACTATTCTGTGTGTTTGTGTCCCTCTTCTCTGATTATAATTCGTTGGCTAGGAACAACTCATGCCGTCTGTTGTTGAAGTGATATTGTAAAGTGAAAAAAACTTAAAAGCAAATGAGAATTTTACTCTAGTTTAAAAAAAAACTCATTTTTTGACATTCTGTTATGTTGTCTACTTGTGACATTCAAGTCTATTTGAAAAATAGGAAATGGCTCTTATTGACTCTTATTGATTAGAGTAACACATCAACATCAAAGAAATACTTTAATCCCAATTTAAGAGCCCTTTTTCCTTTACCCTTTTGTTTAGATTTTGGTAAAATAGTCTTTTAAAAGTAAACACACATAGAGATGTAAACTCTACCTAGCGATACCTCATTTGAAGCTACAGCACAAAGAGATTGTCCATTTCAAAATAAATATGAAAAGATTTTACAAAATGCATGACATGACTATGCCGTCTTTATGGAAACATCAAAAAATTGAGTTGTTAAGATTGCATTGCTGGTGCAGAGACCGCAGAGGGAGCTAACGATCTGATGTAAACAAAAGTCCTATTTGTGATGAAGAAAGGCCAAGGACTTGCGTGCCTGTTTATTTCATAAGAGGCCATGTCAAATCTCAGCTAAAATGAGAAAGAGGAGAGCTTATTTTGAGAAGGGATAATGTTATGGTATTTTAGGGCAAAGAAAAAAGAAATAAACAAGATCAGCACAGTTAAATAACATCTGTCTAGACCTTCTGAAAACATCAATAGAAAGACTAGGTTCATGATAATACAACAGCAAAATGTCCTGATACCTGTATCAGTACTGGGGTGAAATTTAGCTGAACCCAGAAGAGCTCGTGTGTACTAGCAGCAAGCGCTATAGTCTTGCAAAACATCATTGTACGGAAGAGATTTGTTGCAAATACCATCACGAGGGAGTACGCTGCAGAGAGGCGGTGCAGCCGTCCTGGTGGTTTGCCCTCCTAACCACCTGCGGGTACCCCACACCTTCTTCACTTTCAGAAAGCTCAAGGCCCCTTTCTATCTCAGTTCTCTGTAGTGATTTTTGCCCTTGGCTCGAGGCCAGTGTATCATTAACAGAACTGAGAGAAGCAGCAAACTGCAATATGGGTACCCAAAGACATTGCCAGAGAAAGGGAAATAGGGAGACCCTTCAAGCTAGGAACAGTGACCCTCTAAGAAAGCCAGAGCCAGCTTTCAAGAAGACATGAGAGTGATAGTTGTTAGTCAAAGGCATTTCTGACAATCGCTGTTGTTTCATAATGTGTCTCCTCTAGGAACCTGGAACCAAAACATTTCCCATTTCTTTGCTGGGTCCTGTCTTCCTGCCTTTGCTTTGATTGTCCTGCTTCATTACAGCCTGCTTATCCAGAAATAAGTGTTGGTTTCTGTTTGTTTTAATATACCTTTATTATAGACTGAAAGTACTTTTAGTATGCTGAATAATAATACTAAATCTAGCTCTGTAGCTGTGAAGGTGTGATTCTGTTACAGATAGAAATGCGATACTTATCCTACTCCCACTGATTTCTGTTACAAACTTGTTTCAGGCTATTGGAAGCAAGACTGGGAGATAGGTGACTGATTCTAGTGCAGTCTGGGCAAAGATTGAGGGAATTTGCAGGGCTGGAGAAAAGACAGGCATCCAGCCCGTTCATCAGTCTGTTGATCATAGTGGACAAGTTTTGAACCAAACTTGCAGGAGAATCAAGTTATCTCACTATCTGTAGAAGTCTGAAAATCCTTATTTTTTTCTTGAGTCTAATTATTCTTTTTCTCTTTTGTGCAGATCCTAGAAGAAAGTATCATGTAAGGCTGCTGGCGTATAACAGTATGGAAGAAGGTTATCAGGCAGACCAAACAGTCAGCACTCCAGGATGTGTTTGTAAGTGTTGTAGGTGCATGAAGAATTTATTAAGAGTTCAGTTGTTTCAAGGTCCCAGCAGCTCTGTGTTTTTAACCTATAAATAATGAATTAATTCAGTGTAAAACGGAGAACCAGAAAGACTGTATCTGTGACAAATACTATGCTTGTCATCCTGCAACTGAGATGGTCTCCTGTGTTCATGAACTGCAGCTGAGGAAACAACAATAGCTACCAAGCACATTTTCCTCCCTGACTGGATTGTCACCATCATCTAACCGGTGACGTATCGTGTATCTTTTCAGAGATTTATCTCTCTCCCTTGTCTCTGTTTATAGTTTTGACTTTGTTTTTGACTAAACAAGTGGGACTACAGAAGTAATGTGTGACGTGTATTGCGTTAGAAGGAATCTGTAATAGCTCGAGCCAGACTCCTGGGTCTGAATACCAGGTAGTGCTGGGTAGGGGCAGATTTGAATCTAAACCTGTGGGCTCAGACCTGTCTCTTAATCTTACCAGTATCTGTATACAGTTCATTAAATAATTCATGCTCCTTTTTTGTTTTAAACAGCTGTCCGTGATCGCATGGTGCCGCCACCACCACCCCCTCACCACCTCTATGCCAAAGCTAACACTTCATCTTCTATCTACCTTCACTGGGGAAAGCCTGCCTTTACATCTGCGCAAGTCATCAACTACACAATCCGCTGCAACCCAGTGGGGCTGCAGAATGCTTCTCTGGTTCTTTACCTTCAAACGTAAGTGTAGCACTACTAATGAGTCTTGGTTTACTGTTTTCGGATCCTTCCTACTCAGTTTCTACTCTTCCCGCTCTTTCTTAATTGCCTTTTACTATAACAACTTCTGTCTCCCTTAGAAGACTGTGTGTTTTGCCTAGTGGCTGCTAGTTCTGTTTCTTGGGTTATTTAAGATGTGTTCATAGAACAACTTAATTCTCTACCTGTCATCCTTGTGTTGGATCCCTGGATGAGCTCTTGAATTTTTAATGGTTTTTAGTTGTCTAAGTGGAATTTAATTTTAAGCTCTTCTTCAACCAAACAAGAGAGATTACCTATTTTATAGGTAGCTTGTTTGGGCAAAGATGGGACTTAGTGCAGTGTGTGATTTTTTTTTTTTTTTT
>VZSC01012173.1:141854-165950 GCA_013398225.1 Steatornis caripensis | reverse complement strand
TAATTAAAAAAAAAAAAAAAAAAAAAAAAGAAAAACCCCACCAAAACAAAACAAAAACCAACAAACCAACCCTACCACCTGTAAAAGTTCTAGCATGGGCTTTAGTTTATGCATGAGAATTTCTACCAATCTACCAACTTAAAAAACAAAACCCTGCAATTTTCCTGAGCTTGTGTTAGCTGTGGCAGAATTAGAAAATATAACTGCAGTTTGTTGCCGACTCGTGATGCGAGTTAGCTTCCAGCCACCTCCCCTCTTCTCCCTAGTTCTCTTCAAGTGGATCAGAAGTTACAGCCTTTACACACTTGGTGTGCAGTAAATCAGTACAAAGTGCTTACTAGCTTTAGCAATGCAGCAGATTTGAAAGGAGCTGGTGGGAAAGAGCCTGTAATATTGAAACGTGACCTCTTGCCCTTGCTGGTGCTAAATATTACAGCTCCTTTGGTTACAGATACCTCACATTTTACTTCAAATGCTTTCAGCTAATGGGGATTTTTTTATGGAAGAGCTGAAATAGCTTTTGAAGTAGCTTCCCTTTTGCTAAACATATAATCTTTTCTGTCAACACAACCACCTTATCTTTTATATGCTCCCATGATACTATAAATTCTGACTTCTGAAACTGATTTGAAAGGTTGAAATTTAGACTTAAGTCTGAGAAAGTGAATGGAATGTGTGAAAAAGGATAAGGAATAGATTTGGTCCTGTAACTGCCACTATTTAGGGAAAGAAAAGCAATATATTTCTATTGTAGGAAGAAACACAGGCATTTTAGAAAGGAATTGAATTTTAAGCAGCAGTCTGCATTCCCTGGACAGGCAAAGCTCTCATTGACTTTGATAGTTTTGCCTGTCTAAGGACGACACAAGTGAATCGTATTTATATTCTTAATCTGTTTTTCCTGCCTTCAGGGACTTTAGGAAATGAATCCTTAGCATGTGAGAAAGACATTTTCTGTAATATTTTTAGTAGCACAGCTTAGATGCACAGTAATCAAGGAAGCCTACGCAGGTCTAAATAGAGTTTTAGTTTTATTTTAAAAGTGTGATATAATGTACTCTTCTAAATCTATCCTGTTCATTTTACCAACCAGACATGAAATTTGATAAACTGAACCTGAATTATTTTGCTATGACAGTTTTCATTCACATTCATGGTACAGTGGATCTAGGAGAGGCACACAGATTAGTATATGAGAGAGGACTAAAATTCTCCTTTTTCTGCTTGAAAATCTGGTTAATGCTTGGAGCATCTCCTCACAGATACAACATAAACACTATCACACTGAAATGCAGCTAGCACTAGATTTAGGATTAGTATGCTGTGTGTTGTAGCTAATAGTTGACTCTTGGTTTTGAAGTATACTCATACTTCACAGCGTGCTGTGTTCAAGCAGCACGGAGAGAAAGGGCAGAAGGGACAAGCAGGCAACGCCAGTGTTCATTCTGTACCCTGTATATGCAGGTTAGAATGTATGAAAGCGATCACAGTCCTGAAACAAGATTTGGAGGTGGTATTGGAAAGAAAGTGTAGGTCCCAATGTCTAAATCTCCGTCTGTTCCCACAGATTTTGTCTAACTGGAACTGTTTGTCAAATCTTTTCATAGGAGCAATGACCATGGCATTGCTGGAAAACCTTGTAGCAGGAAATATCTACTTGGTCAAAATAGCAGCCTCCAACGAAGTGGGAGAAGGACCCTTCTCAAATGCGGTAGAACTTGCTGTCCTGCCAAAGGAGACATCAGAGTCTAATCAGAGACCTAAACGCTTGGATTCAGGAGATTCCACGAGTAAGTAGCAATTTTTTGATTACTGCTGTCACAAGTACCAGTAAAAAAGATTCCTGTTTGGTTTAGCTTGTAACTGCTTTGTGGGTAAACCATTCTGTTTTATGTGAGGCAGTCTTAACAGTGTAGCGTTTTCTTCTAAATCAAACCATTTTGGAATTTTTGTCTCAGTTCAACTCAGAACTGGTTTGATTCTTTTGCTCAGAAGTTGGAAGTTTGCCTGTCAAATGAGAATATACAACTGCTTTGAATTTTACATAAATACCAACTTTGCAGCCACTCTTCTAAGGCACTTCCTTTAAGGCGTTTATTTGGCTTGAGATCCCAGTAGCACTGGGTCAGATAGAACCAGACAGCCCAGCAGAGATGAGATGGCATCTCAAATCTGTTGAAATTTGCTGGTTCCTGGTGTTCCAGCAACCCAAATCAACCTGTCAGACAGTGATATACCAGCACGTATTTTAACCACAGAAGTCAACCCCACCTGCAGCTCTTTGGGGAAAACTATGTGTTACCTTGCAGAAATTAAGGTAACATCGGTGGTTTCTTCATATGAGAATGGAAGAACACATTGTCTCTGTCTGACATGGAAGAGGATTTATCTTAGTGACTTGCTACAGATTTTAAAGCTGTTTGAGGAGGAAAGAGCTAGTAATTATTCAGGTACATGAATCTTTTAACCTTTCCTTGTTGCTACACATTGAATTGTGATTAAAAACACAGGGATTTTCTTGCTCAGGTTTTCTCCTTTCCTGGAATTCAGTGGTAATTTAGGTCTGAATAAGCAATTGGAGTCATGCCCTCAGGATTAGGTTGGTAGACATATGATGTCAAAGCATAAACCAAAGAGAACCCTCCTAGGTGACAGTGGCTGGAATTCTCCAGGCCTTTTCCCTTTGTTGTCTAGCAGCACCCTGTGAGGAGTGGGTTGGAGACAGCTCTTCTGCTCTGTGCTGTAGTCACCAAAAAGGCTGTGGTGTGAGGCAGTCCCTTCTTTCCCCCCGACACCAGGATGGCATATGTTCCTCTGTTTGGTCTACGAGTTTTATTTTGAAAAGTGTCAAAATGTGTAACAGAGAAAGTCTGGAAATCTCATTTAAAGGAAGCATTTGTCTCTGTGGTTGTGACTGTAACCCTATTAATTTTCTGACAGGGAGCAGGGGGTAACTCTTCTTATTTACTGACCCGTTCCATGTTCTTTTTTGCTATAGCTTATTCTGACTATTACCATCTGGACCAGAAATCAATGACTGGCATTGTTGTCGGGGTTTGCATAGCCTTGACCTGCATCCTTATCTGCATCCTGATCTTAATTTATCGCAGTAAAGCCAGGTATGTTTTTGTTCTTAAAGACTGAGCTCTTTCTCAGTGCACTGATTCTTGGGACTTGCCACCTTTTCCAAGAGTCCCGAGTTCTCTGAAGTACCCTGTCTCTTCACCTGCTCCTACCAGCAGTGGAAACAAAGCACTATTTTGGCTCTTCCTACTCTACCTGAGCCTTTTCTCCAATGAAAAGAAGGAAGAACCCACAGAGTGAGTCAGTGGTGCTTTGACAACTAAGTATGAGGCATGTTTCCAAATAAGAAAACCCTTTTGAGTCAGATAAGCATGCTGCTTTACATCATCTGCTCCTCCTGCTTAACCCTCCAGCCTGTGCAGGCCTGTTTTGCAAGGCTTTAACCCTCCGGTGTGGCTGGACAAGAGGAGTTCGGACATAAAGCAGTTCCATGATGCAGTTTCTTTGCAGTGGTGCAAGCCACCATCTGTCTGTCTTGTTATCAGCTGCTATGGGGCACAAGCCGGCCCGGTGACTCTGCCCATAACTTTGGGATCAGAACAAATGTAAGTGACTTGAAAGAATAAATTTAAAAACTGTCTGAAAGTATATTTTAGTAACAAGGGCATTTTAGTGGCAGGAAAAAATATGGGTTAGGAGCCAGTCTCTCTGTAGCATGGTAGAAAGGTCTTAATATCATTAGTGGTTACTTCCTCCAAGTAATATTACTAATCATGACAATTCCTGTCTGCATATAAGCTCGTAGCCTACTGTGTATGATTACCTGGAAGCAGATGTTATTTTCATCACAAGCAATAACATTGACATTCCATGAGAGTTAGGAGTATCATATAACAAAATGTAAGTGCCAAGAATATACCAGTATTACTTGATGAATAATAGCTTTGAAGTTTATCCTTGATGTTTTGTATTTTCTTCCTGTGGGTCAATTTTATTCCTGCTTAACATCATGTAGGAAAACATCTGCTCCTAAACCTGTGCAGCAAAGCACTGACCAGCTGTCACATACCAGCATCTCATTAGCCAGTGCTAATGAGGTGGAGAAAAGTATTGAAGGAATTGCAGAGAACGAAGAGTCCTTATTGCCAATGATAGTGGGAAACAGCTTCATTGATGCTAAGGTACTGTGAGCTTTACTCACTCCCGAACCAGAAACCTGTCTTTAGAATTCATTGCTATAACACCTGAGTCCTTACCTAAAGTAAAATACCTACTCTTACAGATCCACTGCAGGTCTTTTTAATGAGACAAGCACAAGTTTGGTAATCCAGGGTCAAATTTTCAAGACTTATCTTAGAAGTTCAGCCAGGGATCTGATTCAATACGCTTGTCTTACACTGTACTCTGCAGACTGCAGAGTTTGGCTCTGGCACAGCGTCGAAGGATAAAAGCTCCCTAGACTTAGGGCTGCTAGGTGGGCTCTGCTAGACCAACGAGATGTGTGAGAGAGCCCTTGTCAGCGCCCATGTCAGTAAGTGCCTGTGCACGATCTAGTCAAGTATGACACTAAGCAAGTATTAAAGAAAATGTTATTTTTCTGTATATTTACTGGTAAGACAATGTTATATTTTATGAAATCAAATTTGGTCAAAATATAAATTAATCTAGGTGGCAAGATGTATCAGTGGATGTGTAGACTCCTACAGTCCAGGAGTCCAGTGTGACAAAACCCCGCTGGCCTTACTTTCACGTGCAGACAGACTGATGATGTAAGTCTTGTTTTGTACACATGGCACTGGTCTTGACTTGTCTCGAGCAGTAGATGAATACCAGACCACAAAAATGTAATTAAGCACTAAGATTTCATTTGTCTTCCTTTTCAGTATGGAGGTAGGAATAGAAAAATATTTTCAAATATCTTAGAAATTTAGTTTGTTAAAATAAATGTCTGTGTGTCTCCCTCTATTGTAGGGGGGATCTGATCTGATTATTAACAGCTATGGGCCTGTTACAAAGGCTAACTGCAAGAAAAGGTGGCTGTTCTTCCAAGACACTAAGATGATGAAGACTGAGGAGGTAATTGGTCTAATGGGCAGAGATGTGCAATCTTTACTGTAATACCCTGTGTTTGCAAAGGAGGATACATACTTTTCTGCTTATGGAAAAGCATAATTAGTGGTTTAAGTTTTAATTGGGTAGTTTCAGTTGTGTTAAGGTTGATGGTGTCCTACCTTATAGTAAAGTCTTACAGAAGTTGCATTTTCTGTCCCAAGTTGTCATATACTGTAACTCTTTACAGTTAACTGACTGATTTCTTGCCTGTGCCCTTTTATTTGTGAGCAAAAAGCATTTCTGCATACTGGGTCTATGCATAGCATCTACAGTACTACCTCTGCAAAGACTGTGTATAAATATAAATACAAATTAAGTATGTATTTGTAAATAAAAATATAAATAATCTCCTTCTACCGTGACAGCTAAATCTTTGCTGAAGAGAAACCAAGAGAGGGAAATTCAATTATTTACCCAATGTACTCAAGAAATTGAGAATCTGAGCTAGAACTGTCTGGCTTCTGAAATTGTTGCTCTAGATGCATTTGCTATTTGGATGAGAAAAATAACAGTTTAAAACTGAAGTGTTAAACCAAATCCTGAACATTACCATGCAAGTTCACACCTACAGGGCATCTAACTAACGTTTATTGCATTGTAACTTGTATTGTCCTCTTGTATGTTTAAGGAATAGGAAGTCGCGATACCTATGTCGTAAATTTGTGTTCCAAAATATTTCCAGAAGCAGCTGCATATATCTGATCCCTCTATAAGCAAAATATTTGCCACCACCCAAGGAGTAATGCTTAAAGAATATGCATGAAGGGATGGGAGAGAGCTCTACCAAGTATATTTTTAAAACACCATTCAGGTCTCTTCAGTGAAATCATTCTTGATTAGCCATGCTTAGCTAGAAGGGATTATTTCCTCTATTATGGAACAGAAAAGTATGAGCTAGACTTGAGACTGATTCTTTTTAACCTCCTGTAGGAAAGCCCAGATTATTCCGAGCCGATGCTGTTAGAGGCACTCTAGTGGAATAAGAGATAGGAAATGCAGTAAAAATTGAAATTGTGGCTCAGCTTTTCAGAGGCTGAACAACCTTTTTCTCTCTGCTTTTTATGTAGCCTCAGAGAAGATTTGTTCAGGCAGCGTGTCTGTATCAGCCAGGCACCACTGTGCTGATCAGCGAGGATGACTCCCCCAGCTCTCCTGGCCAGCAGTCTAATTTCCAGGTGCCGTTCAGTATTGTCGCCGATACAGAGCATTCAGCCAACAGCGAAGGAAGCCATGAGACTGGTGACTCTGGAAGATTTTCTCACGAGTCCAACGATGAGATACACCTCTCCTCTGTGACAAGTGCCACCCTTCCCACTGCCAGTCCTTTTGTAAGCAGTGACTTGGGTACAAACATGATGAGCCCTGCCATAAGTAACTGCACAGAGTCTCCTCTGCCGTTCGCTACTGACCAGACTCCTACCTCACCTCTTCAGATATACTCTGCAGTGCAAAACTGATATCCTTAGGGCTATGCCAGACATTCTTGCAGTGTATGTCTGTTCGAAGGACAATGAACAGGGAGCCAAAGTTTTATTGTGGAAAGCCTGACTAACCTAGCAGGTGATCCCGTATTTCTGTTGAATGTTTCTTTTTTTCTTTTTTTTTGTTTTGTTTTTTATAACTCACTCATTTTGAATGTCCAGTGGTCAACAAATGTGAAAGGACAGTGAAGATTTTTGACTGAAGTTAAAAATGTGTCACTGGAGCAAAGGGAAGGCCGTTGGCCCTTTTGCTGACTATCTACCTCAGTTTGCCGAGAGGTGAACTCTGAATGATGACTGCTTTACCTCATTTGTGTTCTAGTTGGTCTCAGCTATGGAACTGATGATACTTCCTAGTAGTGTTGTTTTATTTTGGATTTCTTGTTTTGTTTAATTTCAGTTGTGCGTAGAATATGTGTGTGTGCGTGCGCACCTGTGTGCGCTCAGTGATCAGGGAATTGTATAGGTAGGTGAACGAGATTGTTTAGCTGAAGCTCTGTCTTTAAAAAGAAGGAAACCTCAAAGTGTAAAATGTAATGATTTAATGTGGTTGGCACAGAAGATGTTAAAAACTGGGAAAACTGGAGTTGGTGCTTCCATGTATGCAGCCACATGAAATCTTTTGTACCTCTTGATTTCTCGTAACCCCAGTAAGCCAAGGACAGTGCCTTTCCCCCAGAAACTTGTGCCAGCAACTGCTGACAGGATGTATGCTATATCCTTAGGGCTCTGGGACACGTTGGGTTCCCTACAGTGACAAATGTTGCCCCTTTATTACAGTTAATGCTGAAAAGCATGGCAAAATGAAGAAGTATTCAGCATTTCCAAACAGTTTGGCTCTGCCTGAGAGTCATGGAATAGATAATAATGCTAAGTATTCCAGTATCGCAGTACTTCTTAGCAATGGTGCCTTGCATTATATATTATGGAATTACTGATTTGCCTTATGCCTTTTTAGTATTCATAAAGTTGCTTTGGAGTACAGAAAGATGCCTTAAATGCTTCTTAGATGTTATAAGTAAACTGTATCATGAGTTTATAGTTCATTTTTACCCAGCTCTGAGTGCTGATTAGCACTTCTAGAGCATCGTAGTATGTCTCAGAGCTGCTGTTAGGATGAAACCCTGCTCCTTGCCTTCACCTCGTGTGCTATTAGCCAGGAATTTTAGCTCAGGGAGTGACTTTACCCACATGCCAATCTAAAACTCTCGTTAGGCTACCATGAGAAATCAAAAAGCCAGAGCTTTAGTTGAAGAGTCTGTTGAAAGAGGTGAGTACTGCTACTGCCTTGAACCCATGCAATTCCTGTTTTATACTACCTCCTTTAAAAGTTATTCTAGTGTTTTTTGGGGTTTTTTGTTGTTGTTTTTTCCTGTACTCAGGGAACAGTTTGTTACTTTTGAGCTGCCTCACGGAAACGTGGAGCAAACTGACAGGGTATCATGTTTTGGTTTTTAATAGGAGAGAGGGAGAGAGAGAGGGAGGAGGTTGGAGTCATCCAATGTTGTAAACTTGCCTGTGTCTATATCCAGTCCTCTTCTCCATTCCTCCTCTTTCCCTGTTTTACTTAAAAAAAAAAAAAAAAATTAAGCATATGTTTTTACTTTGAAAAAAAAAATGTTTAAAATGTAATGTTGTGAGAAAGCGACTATAGGAACTCCTGGCTCTATTTAAGTCTGTCAGAACTCCCATTGACTTTATTGGGGCCAAGATGTCACCCTTAAGGTGGGCCAGGCTGACTTTTGTATCTTTCCTTATGTATCAAAAGGTGGTCAGAAGTCATCAATAAGCCCTACTGTTCTGTCTGTTTTGTGTTCATGAATCGCCCTGTAGTTACCATAGTTCTTTACCTTGTAACTGTTTGCTAGTTCTGAACCAGACAGTACACATTCACCTTTTCGTAACAGTGTTGATTCAAACGCTTTAAAAATAATCTTGTACCAAAGACTTTTCAGTAGAAGAGAAGGAAGCCACGTATTGTCCAAAAATAATTCAACTAGTTAAAAGCTATAGGTTTGAAGAGCTGAATACAGTTTATTGTATAAGTAGTTACTAACAAAAAGCAATAGGGCTTCTTGACTGTAGTAGTTGGTTGCATAGATGAGTTGTATGCTTCTACGATTTTAACTACCTTGTTGTTACAAGAGCCTTTAAAGAAAGTTATAATAATAGCAGCAGATATCTCCAAAGACTTCCAAGTGTAATTTTCTTCTCCAGCACGTAGTTGATCAACAATACAGTATTAAGAGAAAATATTTTTGAACAGTTCTTTATCTACTTGCTGAAGAAAAAAAACCTTTTCACCAAAGATTTATTTTTGGTCTTGTCAGGCAGAATGCTTAGTGTACAGCAGAGAACTGTTTCTAGTTAGGTAAAGTGTGAATTAATCAAAATTAGATTAAGAATTTGTAACTGTAGCATGAAGTTTCACACTTCCATCTTTCAGAGTAGCCTCTTTTATTAGTTTCGTTCAGAAAGAGCTGATGTGCAGATGGTAACTGTTTGCTTCTCCAAAGACTTATTTGCTGTAAGTACTGATAATTGGATGTAATTTTATGACCTTCATTACAGGTAAATACTTTAAATCCTAAACTTTTTCTTCCAGAGACCCACTCTGTACTTTAACCCATGGATAAGTTGAGAAAAAGAGATGTCGTATAAAATTTGTCAGTCTAACATAGATGCTCTAACTTCAGTAACTAAAGAGATGAAAATATTCAGTGTATCAGAGAGCAGTACATCCAAAACTCTATTAATCTCTTAATGTTTTATTAAAGTACTTTTTATCAGCAAATAAAGAAAACCAAAGATATTTAAGGTTACCTCAGCATATAAGCAAGCTTAGTTAGACATTAATTATTCTGTGTTTTTCTTTATTTTTATGTTAACCAAATATAGTGTGTTTCTCCAGAACCCAGCCTACATTCATGCGCTTCCTTTTGTCACAGTCATGACTACTACAGAACAAAAAATATGTTCTCCTCAAAATTCGTGGCCTATTACTAGTATATCACGAGATTTTGTGAGAGAAAATTTGTCTTATGACTGAAAACTCCACCCATGTAAGCAAAGGAATCTACAGAAAAAATGTGTAGAAATTGATACTTTCTGTATTGAACTCAGTAGCACAATCCTTCCTCATGATTCTAACAGTGCAAAATTGGGCTCAAAGTTTAAATGCTTCATAACCTTGAAGCCAACTTATGTAATTAGAGACATGATATTACAGATATTAACTTTCTTAAAGTTTATACCTGTGGCTGTCTAAGGAAATCAGGTTTTCATATGTAAATTTTGTTCATTCTATTTGCCTAGAAAGAGCTGGCAGAACACAGCAGGCAGAAGGGTTTCAGTTTTTCCAGTATTTCTTTTTTTTGTTATGTCTGTAGAAACTGGGTCCTGGAGAAAAAAAAAAAACATTTTTTAATTATGAATTTTACTAAAAATGTTCTGGAAGATGAACATAAATGTGGAATTTAGTGTTACACTATGTGAATTGATTAAGCATATTAAGAACTAAAGAGCCACGGCTGGTGTAATGAGTGTATAGGCAACCCTTGTGGTTTAAAAAGAAAGCAAAAATGTTACAGTTTATGTGACGGGAAAAGCATCAAAACTTAGAGAGGAAGTCTTGAAACTGGCTTACCATGCTAAATGTATTTCCAATTGAGGACTCTGCCCTTCAGTTGGAACAGCGATGGCTGTTCCGCAGGACCTGGATCCAAACCCAAACGCTCAGTCTACCCACAGTTACACTTGTGTACTTTCTCAATATTTAACAAATAAAAAGTATTCTCATCATTCAGGAGTTACCTAGGAGAACTGGGAATGTGTATGCTCTGTAGAACAAGGCCTATCAGTTGATTTTTTTTTTTAATAGCTCTGCTTTTGTAAAAGAAACTTGAAAAATCTACATATACTTTCAGTAATTTCCTATATTAACTGTGCATTTTCTGTGTAACTGATGAGATTTTAACAGAAAAGAGTATCAGGCAATTTGTTTACCTGCTTTTAATTATTTTTCATAGTTCATTCCCTCTTTGGTTTTATTCCCTTGCTCTGGACTACGAGCTAAATCTTGTTTGACATGTTCAAATCAGAGTCCTCATCCTGTTTCTTCTTAAGTCAATGGGAGAATTAATTTTGATTCCAATTTGCAGACAGACAAAATCAGTGCTTTTTTGTTTGTTTTTTAAATCTTCACAGTATTATTATTTTTAAAGGGCAGAATTCTTATTTGCCATTGGTAAATGGATTTTTGTAAGATAACAAGTTACCACACATCAGAGGTCCACTGTAACTCTCCACACGTCTCAGCCTGTAGTAAATACTGAGTTTTTCAAGTCAGTTTACCTCTCTTTCATTGCAAACTAAGTCGACTTGAATGACTTACCGTTTGCTGCAACCTGAGCGTACACAAGAATAGTTACTGTGGACTGCTGGTCTCAGTAACATGTTACTCTGAGCAGACTTGTAAGCCCAAAGACCAGGAGCTTTTGCTCATTTTATTCGTTACAGAATGAAGTTCATGCAGGGAACATCCATCGCCTAACGTGGGGAATGTTGATAGCTTTCGTAGAGCATTCCATGTTCAGCCAAAAAATCTCATTCACACCAACTGAAGAGAGCTGTGCAGATGTAATTCTGGTATTTCACAGAAATAAAATTACTGCAGTTATTCTGGTAAAATTGAAAGCAGAATTACACCTAGTAATTGCTAAAGAGGTAGTTCTTAGGTTGAATAGCAAGCAGTTTCTAAAGCAGAGGAATTTGTCTGTCTGCAGGAAATACTAAGCACCTTTCTATAATACAAGTTTAAAATACATTCTTCATGCAACTGTATATTTTGGAACATGTGTTTCAAAAAATACTATTCTTCGGTACAAGTCCAAAACCAAATCGCTGTTAATAGAGGCCCATATGAAAGGAACACAAATTCAATTCGGCTGAAACACGGATAAGTTTATTTCTTTGGAATTCCTCTTGTTTTACTCCGAGACTGGTCCTCACTGACTCAAAAGGAATGTAAACACATGCTTAAGGTTTTGCTGTGTTGGGCCCTCCGGTTCCATTGCGAGCTGTGCTCCTTCTGGAAGGTCGTGTAGCTTTTTGCAGTTGCGTATACCCACATTGCATCTGCCTGGCGTGTTTTCAGTAAAGACTGACTGTATATGAAAAACTGGCTTATACAAATGTTGCTTTTTGTTTGTTTCGCTTCTGGGTTTTTTTAAAGTTGTGAATGAATTGCCAGTGTAGGAGCCAGGTGTGTATGTCATATTATGGTGTTCTGGATCCTTTCACTCCGTGTGCTATTTTCTTCTAAGGGCAGCAATGGCTGACTGGCTAATGGAGGATGGAGCTGAATTGTATTAATTTTATATTTGTCTCAGGGGATCAGCTCTGTGAATTCCATTGCATGAGGGAAGCTAATGTTTGCCCTGATTTGAATGTAACTTTTTAATGTCTTTTAAAAACTATTTTGTTTAATAATGTGGATTTGTTTTTCTAGCATTCTAGTAAATGTTACCTAGTGCGTTGGTTCATTTTTCCCCTCCAGGGTTGTTTATATACTACCCCAAGGTCATGCCAAAAAGTAATAGAAGTTTAAATGCCAAATGTTTATGAAACTGCTGTCTAAATACTGATGGGTTGCACAGTTGAAATAAAAGTTTTCCTTAGTAAAAGTGCTACTTGATAAATATTTTATTTTCAGCGTCTCTGGCGAGTGGCTCAAAACAAGGAAGATAGACAGTGCCTCATTTTAGGCTGAGTGGCTAGGGAGATGTTGACACTTAAAGTCATGAAAAGAGGTAGACTGTAGACTGCACGTGCCTTATCATTGAAATTCATAGACTTTTCCCAAACATGTACTGATGTTATCATTTATGTACCTGGAATTACTTCCCACCTAAAAACTCCATCTGTGTCCCACTACTGTCAAACACCCATGCAAGATCTCTGTTTTGGGTTGGGTGTGGAAGATGTAGCTCTCAGCACAGTTGTTCTCAGAAGCCTGGAAAGCTGCTGACTGAGTTTTCCCCAGCATTTTTACACCTGCTCATTTTTGAAGCTGGTATTTCAACATATGACAAGACTATGAAAATGCAGCTGCTGTTGTGCAAAAGGCAAACTGCTATTTTTACAAAGGACTACATTCTGGATGAAAGTCAGTCAAGTTAAATTGGTGAGGAAATTATGTTCTATAGGAATTAAAAGGTTTCTATTGCAGGCAGGTTGATTACTAATTGCCACTTGAAACCAACTGAAGAATTGGCCAGCTGGTTCAGAGTTAGGTACAGAGCTGGACTCAGAGTAGTGGTGCCCATGCAAATTTTACACGACTGGAAATGAAACCACAGCAATTACTGCTGTTGTTAACAGGGCCTCTAGGGAAAATAAAAACAAACCAGCAATGGAATCTGAACTCTCACAATACTTAGGTAGGTTTGACTTCGGGTTTTCATGTATATTGTTCCCTAAAAGAGTGCAACTCTTCACTGGCACTGAATATACTTAATGGGAAAGTTAAGATGTTTCACAGGTATTTCAAAGCTTTGAAATCACAGTTTGGGAATTGAAGATTTTAAATAAATGTTCACTAACTTTCTTCTATGTCCAGGAAATGACTGCTTCTGATTACAGATAATTTTACTTCTTACTTTGACCCTCTCTAAGAGGCATGTGCCCTGTCAGTTATGGACGCCCCTAAGAGAGAGAATGTGCCGTGCGTGCCTCTGGCAGACAGAGCCTTTCTGCTCTGGCAGCATCTCGTGCTGATGAGTCGGGCTGCCTGGATTCTGCAGGAAAACACAAAGGAAATCCAAAAAGCCTCATCATGCTTCTTTATGCATCACAGCTGTTCTCTTACCTGCAGAGCCTGCCTATAGAACAGCTCTGCCTAGCTGGGTAGCTTATATGACATTAGAGCACTAGCTGTGGTGACTATTTTTAAAACAAACTAATGCAAAATTCTTTATTCTTTATGGTCAAATAAAGGAACACTGAAATATTGTTATTCAGAGGTAATTGAGAAAATTAGACTAATGCTGAAAAAACAGTATTTTAACAGAGTATTTGTACAAAGTGAATAAATTCTAAGTATAGTAAATAAATCAAATTTTAAAAGATAACGAAGAGTTTCGAATAGCTGGGAGCAGTCAGTCTTGGGCTGTCCAGTGGTACAAAAACTCTACCAGCGTAGTCCACCATAGATGCCGTTCTTTCTCTGGGCGAGAAGACGAACTAGCTGCAGTTCCTGATTATGTTACTGCTGTTTGGTCAGGTGTATTTCACAGTCCAGAATCCTCGTTCTCACTAGCAATAAATAAATAGTAAAGCCTCATCTTTCAAGGAAGCGTTATTGCAAAGGAAAGCTTTAAGAGAGCCCGGTTTTGTGACCTGCTGGCAGTCTGCCACCAACGCTGAATGGTCACATTAACTGAGATGACAAAATTGCTGCGGTTTTGTTTAGTTTATCAGTGACATCAATCTACAGTCTCTGCTTACCTGTTTTTTGGATAAAAGGACCAATACCTTGGAATACAAAGGCCAGCTTTCTGCTGTGCTTTGCAGGTTGCTTGGTCCCGAGCAAGCGGAAAAGCAGGGAGTAGGGAGGGAAAGGACTCTACCGGCAGTTGCGGCACCAGATCAGGATTGCGGTATGTGAAATATCCCTTGCACTACGACAGGTGAGCAGCAGTTCTTTTTGTGTAAATTCCTCTTCCTGTCCTCATCCTTTCACTCAGCAGGTAAAATTGGCAGCTCTGTTAAGAAGCAGAGTCTGTGCCTGTATGTGGCTGCTAATAACGTGCAGAGCACCATGCGTTAGTGAACTGGCTGCCCCAAGGTCCAAACTGGGTCCGTATATCTTGAAAACCAGCCCAGTTCACCAAATCTGGAGCTCTGGTGACTGCAGATTTGGAATCTCCTTTGCGCCTAAAGCCAGACTCTGCATTTTGTTATATATGAAAAAAGACGTCTGCTTTCCTTTCATTTATTCCTTAAGTTATGGCTGTCAAGTATTTACAAGTAAATCCAGTTGGGTTTTCTGTTTGGGGATGCATAAGCATTTGTTATTGGTAGGATTCACCTGTGCTGTATCTTATTTCTAATACATATTGGCACTGTGCAGCCCAGTCTGTCTCGCCTTCTTCCTTCATCTGCAGTCACGGTCTCAGGATTGGTGCCAGACAGTAGAGCGCATCCTCTGTCACTAGCAGAGCAGCTGTAGGTGCTAATGCTGTTGCTGTCCCGTGTTGCAGTGTCCTACTCTTTCCATAACTAATGTATTAAGACTTGGCTTCACCTTGTCCTCCCCACGCAGTGAAGAGGATGGGATTTGAACCTTCCTCTGCACATACTTGTATGCTAGGGTCCCACGTAAACAAGCTCAGATTTGACAGATACCATGTTGTTTCTACCTGAAAGTGGAGTGTAAGCTTTATTTGAATCCCGTAATTTAGATCCTATTTACACAGGAATGCACCATTAAGACATACAGAAGATGCAAATAATTCAGAATCTAGTTGTGCCTCACTGAAAGACCCACTGTGCATGGATATCCCTAGTCTGTAGGATCTCCCTTGGCTGGCCGTAGAGGTCTGTGGGCTGGCAAATGTTTGGGTGCCAGCTGCTCTCTGAGAGACTTCTGCCCTTACTGTCAAGCGTGAATCCCCGTTTGGCCTGCAGGAGCCACCTGAGATGGTTTTCTGGCAGTGCTGCGAAGTGGTCCAAGTTCCTCAGGGTTTCTCTGGAGACATGGCTCAAGCATCGCTGGAAGTTGACCAAAATTCCAGCTGGGTCCAGGGGATGCTAGATACTGTAATTATCTGCAGTTTTGGATGATGAAAGTGAATTTCTGTGGGTGACTGAAAATATATTTCCTATTATACTGCTTCATGGGAAGTTTTAAATCTGTGCAAAAACCTGGATTCTGCTTTAGCTGGAAGTAGACTGGGGATTCCCCAGAGGTCATGTTAATAGAATGGTTTTAAATTTCCTTTTATCTGCATGGCAATACACTGGGAAAAAAAGATTTTCACGAGTAAGGCAGCAGTTTCTGGCTAGGCTGCCAGGCAGTTGCAGCACGTGAAAGCACAGAAAGTGTTGCTCACACTATAGCCTTTAACAATTTGCATTTAACAAATCACTACAGCCTTTAGCAATTTGCATTTTGGTGTGCTGGTCTAGGAAATTAACTCCTCTGGTTTGCTGAAAGCTGTCACCAGGGGATGAGTGGCAGAGCTTAATATATACTGCCTCCTCATTTTTTGCATTTTACAGTCATATTAGCTTAAAACAATCCCACTGAACTACTTGCTCGTAGCCTTTCCTGTATTAGGTCATGCAATTGAAGTTGGAAGTAAGATAGTTTACAGCACAGACTGTGAAATAAAAATACAATTAATTTCCATTAAAAATTATATCATTCATGTTAGCAACCATCGTGCTTTGGAACAGGTCCTGAATATTTTAAAGTCAGTAACAGCTTGCTCATCTCTGCCAAATAAAACAATCTGGCTTTGCTTTACACAAAACTCACAGTCAAGGCAGAATGAATCCCTTGAGATCAAGATTTCCAACTTCAAAGGATAAGTTAACTCCAAGCTTGAGCCCTAAGTATTTCAATTAAAATTCTTCTGCAAAATCAAAAGCAAGACAACCTCTAGTTCGTAACAGGAAAGAATTCTGATACTAGCTTTTACAACATTTTACAGAAAAATTACCATATTAAAGAGGAAAGCACCCTCTTATTTTTTATATACTGCTTCTCTAGCTTTGTGATCTATATATGATAAAGACAGAATCAGTGAAAGAGGTCAGTGTATTAGAAACCATTGTAGCACAGCCTAGAATCAGAGTCAATAGCCAAGAGTCCACTTGTGCTGTTGTAAATGCTCAGAGGTTTACGTGAGCCTGGACTACTTCCACGATTAGCTTTTGAGCACTGCCTACAGATGGGATAAGCACCCTGGCACCCAGCACACTGTGCTGGCTTGCATCATATCCTGTGATTTAGAAGTCTCCGCCCGGGTGACGAAGTTGCCATTTGCAGTTGGGTTGACTGGAAACAGCCTTTCAATAGGAGTACTCCACAACTTGGTTTAGCATTCAACCGGGTTTTAAGAGTTTGTGAAGGTATTTCTCTTCTGTAGCTCAGCTGGGCCAAAGCTTATAGCCCAGCTCTGCAGGTGCAGATAACTAAATGACAGGATTCCCGTAGGAACAGATGTATAGCACCCTAAAATGTCTGTCTGTAAATTTCCGATTTTGAATCATACCCACTAGGCATAATACATGTCAAGCGATTTAATCCAGTTTGGTGTTTGCAGGCAGATAGTGCATATATTTTACATAATTAGTTCCACGTTCTTTTCTTGAAATCCTGGATTTCATGTGAATTTTAGCCTGCGGATTAGGGAAGCTGCTCTCAGATGTAATGGGCAAGTGCAGCATCTATGTAACTAGGTCACAGCATACTTAGGCGTATTTAGTTATCTCTTCTTGTGTTCTTCCCTACTTTTTTTGCACAACAAACAAAAGAGGCAACTAAGTTTGATTCATTATCTCCTCTTAAAGGATGGCAAAATTCTGAGATTTCAGAGTGGGGTTTTTTCTACTGCATTTTCTAACAATGGTATGTTTGTGATATCTTTTCTTTCATTTTGATTTTTTTTTGTTTTGCTGCTTTAGCAGCATTTTCCTTTCATAGTCTACAAACCCCCAAATTCAGACGCTAGTTGGTTCCTGCTTCCCAGCAGATCTCCTGTTACTCATAGTTACTTGTTCAAAATAGAGGTTTTGTTACTGCATTCCAGGAAATATTTCCCTTAAAAATTAAGACTATGCAATGGTTGCCAAAACCAACCAACCGAACAAAAGACACAGCCCATACTGTCATGTAGCAGTCCCCTTCATTGTCTGCCAACGACATTTCCTTGTTAGTTGATAATTGTGGAAATGCTTGGTAATTATTGGTAATTACTGCAAATACATGAGGCCTTGCTGTAAGAAGGTCTGTAACATTATGGTGCGTTAACCTTGGCTGGCTGCCAGATGCCCACCAAGCTACTCTCTCACTCCCTCCTTGACAGAATGGGGAGAAAATAAAACAGGCAGCTCATGGGTCAAGATAAAGCCAGGGAGGCCACTTACCAATTACCATCACAGACAAAACAGACTCAACTTGAGGAAGATTAATTTATTGCTCCTGGTCTGTACTCACAGAGATCACCCCTGCATCCCCCCTGCTACCAAAACTATGCCGTCTACACCCAGTACAGTCATACGGTATTTTTCGACTATGATTTTGGTCCCATTTGCTGTTTAATACAGAGCTGGCTTCTGAGCATCTTGCTCTTAACTTCAAAGAAACATATAGTTGAAAAACTCAACTACTGATCTGGATGGAGGGAAGGACAAGTGATATAATTTGACTGAGGTGGCTGTAAAATTAATTGTTCCTCTTGACAGACGTGTTCTTGCTAAAATTTGTCCCCATTCTTGGCTATCCATAACCTTCCTAGAGAGGCCAGATGTACCCCATAAGCCCCAATACAGAGTCCTTCAAAGAGAAACTAGTACAGTAACATCAAAACCAGCTGGCCTCTAAATCCAACTTGGAGTTTTGTAGCCATGAGCCGAGAATTTTGTCTGATTTACTAATATGTGTTGGTTTTAGTTGAAGACGGTGAATCACAAATGCATGGATTACATTTATTCCTTCACGTGCTCTTCGCCTGTAACAATGAGGTACCGACTGTCTTAGTGCGGAAAGCTGCTATTTCACCCACCTGTAACTAGGGTTAGAGCAACTGTGGTGTGGCTAGAAGTTGCATATAGTGGTATCACATAATCCAGAACAGTCTACAGAAGTACCAAGGGAGGCTCTGCTATTCTCTCAGTGAGTCTGCCTGATCCTCTGAGCTGCAGTTTCCATACATACCTAACTCTGACTGGACAAGCAGTCCTAGTGCTTTAAATTCGAGGACTTTAGTCAGCAACGTTCAATGGCTCTGATCCATCCCAGAGGCAGCGCCCCATGAACTGCACCCTCCAAAACCATAAAAAGCAGACCTTAAAACAAAACAAATGCATTCTTGTGTGTGGAAGTTTCTATAACGTATAGCTCTTGTCAAATGAATATGACTTGCAAAACTTTGTAAAAAAAGTTGGTGTTGGTGCGTAAGAGAAAAGAGGCAGCGTATCCAGGAAGATTCCCTATAGTGCAAGCAGACAGAACGTACGGGTCAGGAAGCTCTGTGCCTGTCCTGAGCTCTTCCCGAGGCGCAGGGCTGAGATGAGAGAATACCCACGCAACTGTTCTAAGCCTGGACAGCTGTTTCTGCAAGAGGATCTGCTACCTCTGGAGTTAGCGTTACCACTCCTTTAGTTTTATAGCAAAGATTTCGCTTTGGCAATTCTGCAATGCAAGTTGTGAATGAGTCTTTGCCTAAATTTAATTAATTACTTACAAATGCACTGATGCACAGAACAGCCTGGGACAAGGCTTCCTCGGGTTTTTACAGCACACAAACTTTGTAACTTTGACTCGCAGCAAAGTCATTAAGAGAGTCTGGATCCAAGAGCAGGTTCATAACCAATTATTGCAAAGGTCAGCATGGCCTTTGCAGAAAACGAGAAAGGGCTCTTGAGAGAACTGAGTAAGTGCAGGAATTAAACGCTTGCCTCTCTTTTCATCAAATCATGATAAACAGGAAAATGTAAAGGATTAAACACGATAATCCAGACAGCACGAGAAATTGCATTTCTTTCATTTCCCCACAGAGTGTCCCCATTTCACTATTCATTGCTCAACAGGCGACCACTTAATTGAATAGGTAGTGGTCCATTTTGCAAGGGAGATGACAAAGGTTTATTAAACATGAATTTGTCCCTTTAAAAAATTTATTAGATTGATAATGTTAACATGGCAAACTGAAAGTTCCCTTTTACTTATCCTAGAGTAAAGGGGAAAGAAACCTTATGTTTGTTGGTGACTTGAAGATCAAATGACATTTTTTTAATGCATGTATATATACACGCACACTGGGTTTCTTGTCAAAACTTTTCTACTTTGGTACAAAAATAAACAGTAATGAAACTTAAGTTCCTAGATAATCAATGTCTTCATATTTTAAACGTTTAGGTACTACACTTACTCATTTTTACATATTGGCTATAAAATTGTATAGTTTAAAACTGTTGGTAAATTGTAGGTTTTAACTTTGTAAGTCATTTGTGGCGTTGGCAAGCGTCTGAGTGCATCAAAGTTTTTTTTCTTTTCCCCTGAAATGCTCGAGGACAGCTATATTTTAACTGTAAGTTGAAAAGGTAGGTGTGCACTCAAAAAAAGAAACCAATTAGTCTTGCTGACTTTCAGAATTAAGAGCTTGCTTTGAACTTTAATAACATTGTTCCAGTACAGATATGACACTAGAGTGCCCTTTGTACACATTTCTAGACATTTTTTGATCAGCCCACTAAGAATTTGTCTTGCAAAGCTTAGAAAAATGTGTTTCATCAGCCAATGATTTCCTATGTGATTAGACAAAGGCATGATCATTCTCAGGCTTTTTACTTGATTTCAAGATGTATCATGCATCATATGGAAGAAAAATAACACAATGGACTACAGAAAAAAATCTTACATTCCATCATGGACTAACTTGTAAAGCAATCTGTTCTGCACTTTTTCCCTACAAACAGTTTTGTATTTATTTCAGATTGAAGTTGCAACATGAACAGACAATTAATTAGATTTAGTTTTGTACTTTCTATTATGTGGATGAATGGTTAATGCGGAAGTTTAGACAGTCTTAATATTTGTTGATTAAAAGCAGAAATGAAACAGACGTGGGCTCATGAGACCTGTTTTATATCACCATAACAGATGTAGCATTTGCCAGTAGGCGAGCAATTTGCATTAAAATAGCTTCCACGACTTGTGCTCAAACTGTTTCAGTTACAGTCCCGGAGACTGGCAGGGAGATGCTCTACATCTGATAGACCCAGAAGGGACCTGGTTAACACATTTTTCCGGAGCAGTAGCAGCTGCATAACCAGCTAGACTAAAAAGGCATAAAAAGCACATCTCTGCGCAACTTATAAACATGCACGTGATTAGTTCTACTATGCTGAAAAAGGGAGATGCAGAGGAGGAAAACAAATGAGTCTGGAGGAAGAGGTGCAACTCCAGAGTAACAACAAAAACAGATTTTTAGTGCTGTCTCAGGCCTGACAGAAACTCCCTCCAGCCTTGATAAATAGTCCTGTTTATCACAGTAGCACTGTGAAACACATACAAGTTTGTAGAACTAGCACTTTAACTTGTATAACATGAAAAAGGGCCTTTTAGAAAAATGAATTATTGATTTTATTTCTTCCCCTCATAGCAGGTGAGGGAGTCAAATCTACTGATGCTGGAAGACTGTTACGAGCCAAGGCTATTGCAATCGAAATTTCCTTAAATGTGTCCCTTTTCTCCAGCTCAACACTCTGTCCAGGTTGGAGGGACCACCGACTGCTCAGCTTCTGCGTCCACATGCCAGAAAGCCTGCACAGGTGCTGCCGGATCTTGTCATGCACATGCCACACCTGGACGCTGCCCACGCAGGGTGGACATACCGCCCTTCTGCACGACCCTGCCCGACTCCCAGGTCCATGTCCATTGCACCGGGGTCCACTTCTGTCTCGCTGTGTAAGAAACCTTCAGCAATGAGCTGATAAATCACAGTAACTTGACAGGCTAAAGCTCTGTCTGCTTTATTTTAGGACGTACATGGCTTACATGAGAGAAAAAGTATTTTCCCCTGGTACTGGAAGTAGCAGAGTTACACACTTCAGCCACCTTCCAGCTTTTTTCCTTCTGATGTCCTGCTTTCTTTTTTCTTCCTGATTTTATTCCTCAGAGATGAAATCCTGGCCCCCATAAAATCAAACTGAGCACATCTTCCACTTTTTCCTTTTTTGAATCCCTTAAATGTCAGTAAATTTCTCTGACGTGTTTATATTTTTTCCATTAGCACATTTGCATATGTTCATCTGTTGCTGAAATGGACTTCTATGCTACTCTCTGCTCCTGAGATACGCACTACATATGTGTGAAAAGATGCAGTAAAAACCCTTTGAATGTTAATGCTGTGTTGCGGATCCACGTCTCACTCCTGATAACGTAACGTAGTGTTGAATGTTCAGACGCTATGACAAGTAGTAGAAGACCTTCCTTTACCCACTGGTTGGTTGTACAGAAAAGCTCTGTTAGTAGCCTTCTTTTTAACTTGAATTCAGAAGGAGAGGAACCTAGAAGTTGCCAAAACCAGCTCTTTTATACTTAGTAAGATTTTTAGGCCTGGTATGTCACACGTGACTGACATTTGTCCTGGTTCGAGCTGTTATCTCACCAAAGCCACCCTTCTCAACAGCTGGGGGGAGTTATGAAGTATTACGTAGTATTTTTTTACAAGGGAGTACTCTGGCAGGGAGCAAGAGCTTCCTGTGTGGTTGGTTATCGGTAAAAAGAAGAAACTTATTTCAGAATCGTAGAATCATTTCAGTTCAAAGGGAGCTCGGGAGGTCTTGACTTTAAGTCCAACCTCCTGCACAAAGCAAGGTTAATGCTTGGGTCAAGCTATTCTGGGCTCTTCCTGGTTGGGTCTTGAAAACCTTCCAGGACAGAGATTCTACATTTTCTTTAGTTTCTTCTGCCAATGCTTGCGTAGCCTCAAAACCATTCCCACCACCACCCCATCACAGCCAGTTGGAACCTTGTTTCAAATTACGACCACAGAGTCCCCTTTTCCCCGCTATGCACTTTAGTGAACAGCCTGTTCTTGGTAAGCTCCACTTAGGTGTTGGAAGGTTGCTACCAGGTGCCCCTAAGCTTTCTTAATTTATGCCAACTTTTGAGAGGAAGAAATGTTGGAGTAATTTTAAGGACAACCAATGAGCAGCGAGGCTATCAGGTGGTGAATGGTGTGTGATAATGAGAACTCTCATAGACTTTTTGGGAATATTTTAGATGCTGGTGTAGGCACCTGAGCAAGTGCATTAATTCCCTTCAGGCACTGCATCAGCCATTTTCAATGTAGGTTTAGAAGCTGGTCCAACAGCATTCTCACAGACCACTCACTAAAGACCTGAGTACAAGTTAAAGATGAATTTGGATGAACAGCAAAACACACATAATTTTTTTGCAACTCGAGCACTGTGTTAAATCTGAATTCCCTGCTCACATTTCTGATGCAGACAATCTCCCCCTAGGAACTTTTATAGACTCAGTGACATCAATCTGTGCATCCATAATTACAGTCTACGCGCTATTACAAGGCAGCCTTGCACAAAAGCTTGATTCTCCCAGGACTGCACATCGAGGCCTACAGCGAGCTCCACCACAGAAAATGCAAATCTCTTCACAGCTAAGACACATCTTCCTCCAAATATAGACTAGCTCACACCCACCTTGCTAATAACAGGCTATACTTCTCTTCAGCAAGATTACATAAAATTAACCAGCATATCCCGTGAGAATACTGGCAATATGCTATACTTTGAGGTACGTGTGTTCTGAGATTGCTGCAAAGTAAGAGACTGAGCAAATAAAAACGATGTCTAGGGAAGGACAGAAATCTACATAAATAACTGACTTACTTACTTACTTAGACATGCAAAATGTAAAAGCAGAACACAGTAATCCCTTAACCTTTACAAAAACATCACTTTTTTTCCCTCAGAAAAAGTGTTCCAAATACTGGGAAAGTACCAACCATCATCCATCTAGCAAGGTACATCAAGAAATAGCGCTGCTCGGTGCTATTGTGAAATGAGGCACGTGAGCAAAGTCCGTACTTTACAGTCCCAGTTAAGGGAAGATAAATCCTTATTCAAAAGATAATTAATTTTTAATACAGTTGATTAACGGTTCTGATCAAGGATGAGGGCTCTGTATGTAATGCCTCTGAAACACAGCCGTTTCCAAAGATGGGAAACGGTGGCAGAACGTATGTTTCCACAAAATTACAGTGACACCAGCAGTGATTTACCCATCACCTTTGGTCCTTCAAGGGTTCAGAAGGGTTTACCGACATGGTGCGGGCCACAGGCTGGGCCCCGTGGGTTGCCTCTCCTCTGTACTACCCTCAGGCCAGAAACCAGACCGGAGGGTGACACCTGTATGGAAGGAGCCCGTCCTCGAAGAGGGTGCTCCAGGCGGCGTGGACCTCCCTGCCAGCGAGGCGCTGGAGCACGGTGCTTCAGCGCTTCAGGTAAACGCCCGTGTGGACTGGGAGGAACTGGATCTGCAGGCGAGAAGGCGGTGTTAAGCACGTGTCGCACGAGAGGTAAGCGCCGAAGCCACGAGAGCCCCGGGGAGCAGGGCCTAGGCCGACATCTGCAAAGCAACTACCCGTACGGCGCTGGACGCGGCCAAGAAACCGCCAGAAGGAGCCGCCCGCGCTGGCCCCGGCCGTCGCTCCCGCCTCTC
>VZSC01012173.1:109046-132072 GCA_013398225.1 Steatornis caripensis | reverse complement strand
AAATAATCAGACGTTTAGCTTCTTTGATAAACTTGATATCCTACTGACAAGCATGAATGGCACTTGAGCCTCATGTGTGATGCTAAGAATTCTATTTTAATATGCGTAATTTGGTCTTATTCTTGATCTTAAAAATAACGGCCCCCTTTTTTTTTTTTTTTTGTTGTGTGGGGAGACACCTAGCATTAAAGACTTCAGCCTTAGCAGTGTGATAAAGTTGCATATGCAACTGAAAATGAGTGTTTCTGTAGAGAGAAGTGTTACCTTAATAAAAGGTGGCACTGTAACAACAGACTCTGCTTGTAATACTCACTACTGTGCTGGAAACTTAGTTTTTAAACAATCGGCCATTATATTGTATGTCAAGCATTACAGGTACTAGTCACATTCTTTAATGCGATAAATTGTTCAGGTCTGTGGTGATGAGAGATGTAGGAGCCTATATAAAATACAGTCATCTATATAAAGAGGTAGTTTTAATGGTAAGCTATGCTAACGAGTGGAAAGTAAGGCCTGTTTGATAGTTCACCATTGTGTTTGATTTTAAATGGGCTCTACCATGGTACTTCAGAAAGTACCTCCCAGAGGAGGACACTGTGCAGATCTACATAACTGTAGATCTTGTTTCATTTTAAAAGTGAAAAGTTCTATATGCTCTTTTACTGGAGAAGTGCAGTATTGCTCTCCTTTTTTGTCTTGATTCTCATCAGGAGAAAGGAAATAATGTCTAAAGTGTAAATGACACAATTCGTATCTTGAGGATTTTCTTTATGGAGATGTAAAGAAAGTGTAAGGCAGATTCAGGGCTTTTGTTTTCATCACTGTTTGCTTTATTTAGTACAGAGACTGAACTTAAGCTTGTTTTGTTAGAGGTGATATTTGAAAACAAACAACGAAAAAACAATGCAGCAACAACCTTTCTTAGAGAGATTTATTCTTCAGTAGTTTTCCTAATCACCGACTGACTGTTAGAATTTGCTTTTGCTATCTAAAGTAGAAATTAAACAAAACTGTGTTTGGATAGATCTGTTCCTCTGGGAATCAGTTTAGTCTCTGCAACAATTTGCACTGTGAAGGTAATGGGGCTGGTTCAGACTTTCAGCTAATGTAAATGAAATAAAAATTTTGCTTGTTGAAAAATTCAACAAAAGCTCAGATGATGATGCTGTTAGCCGAGCGTGCTTTTCACGATACCTTTCCCGCTCCCACATCCCATTCCTGTTGCTTGAAGATGTTTGGGACATTTGTTCTAAGAAGTCCAATTAATGTTTTAACATTTTGGAGCAGACATTGTATTTAAAATAGCCATGTATTTCTTAATCTACTCCTCAACCCTACATGAAATTAGGCAAGTGTTTTCTCTATTAGCTAGCGAGAAATTAGAATTTAAATATAGTGTTCTTACAAACTTAAAATTAACTGGAATATCATTTTATACGGCCTTAGATTGTGTATTTGTGAAACTTACTCTAACAATTTGTTTCAGTTTTTCTAAACTGGTACTATGTTGGGTTTGTAACCCAGTAATTTTTCTGCGTTTATTAACCTACAGATTCAAGGCATTAGCAAATGCCAATTATAACAAATAAAAACAAATGAACAGCAAAACCAAACTTGTTATCACACTGATCGTAGAGATATGACTGATTAGGATCTCCAAAAATCAGCCAGACAATATGCTTGCCCTACTGGTACGCTCTTGGCATACCTGGACTCTTTATCTAGAAAGAGGGTAATACTTTGTTTTTCTCTGCATGTATTGACTAGTGGTAGTTCAAGTATGCACAGGAAAAACAACAATCATGTTTTGTTAGTAAGGTACTAGGAAAATGTCAACTGGTTAGAATTAGAAATTAGTTATAGAAGGGTGGGTGGGAGGGAGGGTTGATTAGAATAGGTGAGGTTTTTTGTAATACTCTACATGAAAGAATTTATATTGAACTATCATGTGCTTCTTTCATTAGTAGTGATTTAGACTGTACTGGTGCTGCACCCCAAAAATATTGCAAAGATTTTGTAAATCTTACAAACCTTAACATTTTTGTGGGAAATGCCTGAGTCCTTTTTAAATATCTCCTTATCATGATCACAAATGCAGCCTATATTGCCCCAAATGGTTTTTTTCTTTCTTTTTTCCTACCCCCACCCTAGGCTGAAATAAATAGATATAAACTTGATTGAACTGTCCTTAATACTTAGGGTTTTTTTACCAGAAACCAGTTTTAAATGAGAAAATATGTAATTTGCTCTTAAAAATACTTGTTTTATTGATGTCAGGGTAAGTGACAGTGCTGCATATAGGCTAGAGGGTAGGTATCAGAAATCCTGTTTCTGGCTGTTAGACCGATCCCTTCTACAACTTGAGATGAGCAAATCAACTGTTTGTGCCTCAATCTTCTTTCAGAAGATTGGACTAACGCTTATTTCCCAAAGGTGTTCAGAGGCCTAGTTATTATTTGAGGTTTCAGATGAAAGAGACTTGAGAAAAGTGATAAAGTTGGCTCTATTTAAAACAGAAATACAATGTTGGGGACTGCTTGAAGAAGAATATACTTTGTGACCTCTGAAGTTTTTGATCTAAGAACCAGTTTTGTAATCGCATTTTTCAGGCTTAACTTCAAGCATGTGAAAATTAACAAAGTCAGTGGAACTGCATGCACACAGTTGAGAACGTTTCAAAGTGTTTGCGGTTCAGGGCCTATGATGTTTGCAAGTGAAATGCTTTATATGGTTTGAGATTTTTACAAAATCAGTGGTGTCCAAATGTAGCACCTTTTTAACATTTGTCTTTATTCCAACTTAATACAATAACACATCTGCATTAAATATATCTCTTTCATTTTATAAATAAACATTGCCTGGCAGTAAAAGTAGTGGTGTAACATTTTTAAAAAAGGAAGTCATGCTTCTTATCATGTTGTATGTGACTTAAATGACTGTTTCATATTAAAACTAATCTTTCCTTATGTACTGCTTAAATATACCTGTTTTGGGATATCAGTTCAGTACTTTTTATACAATCTTGAATGTGTTCCACATTGGTGACATGTATTTTTGCAACAACTTTTTTGTTTCGATTTTAAATTAGAGCATGTCTGAAGTAATACATGCATTAGTGCTGTGGTGTGTGGCAAAGTTAATGTATGTAATTCAAATTGGAAAAAAGTTTCCAGACTTTGTCCAACATTAACCCTGTGGCCAGGGATTAAATTACTATGTAATACAAATTATTCCATATCACGATGTGTTTTAAGCTACTCTATGAAGTATGTGAAACATTATTGTTTATGGATTGGTAGCTGGTGTGGTATTTTGCGTAGAATGAGGTATGATAGATGGTAGCATTTCATGGTAATTAAAACTGACTACCTTTCAGAACACGCAGCACTTATGTGCATTGTCATCTTGTTGCCATAACTGTTAGTATGAATTTCTTAAAATTATCCACTGACAAATGGGTGAACATTTGGTAATAAGCTTATGGGTGTGAAAATTCTATTCTAACACTACTTGGTTTACAAAAATGTGGTTTTATTATCTGTTGGATGTAATTAGATATATGCAGGAGGATGTAGAACTGGATGTATTTTAAAGTCATTCTGCAATTACTGAGTTTTGTCTGAAACTTTCTATATTAGAATAGACTCTTCCTTAAAATTGGAAAATTAAGTGTACTTAGCAGAACTCTTAAGGCAATATAACTATCCTACACTACATCTTGAGTTATGCACATTCACTTCTTTGTATGGAACTCCTCTGATTTCTTGTTGGCTTATGCTTTATATGGAAATAAAGGGTCCCTTTAGTGCTCTAGTGTTGTGTGTCATCAGTTCTGAGGTAATTAATTCTGAATGGTGGTCAGCCTCTTAGAGATGCTGCCTCCAGCTTAAAATATTCAATGTCACCCTGACTTTCCTGGTTCAGAAATGGCTTATCCCAACATCACAGGGAATACCTATTTTTTAATTGTTTGCCATACATGATTAATTTTCCTTTTCATGTTCAAAAAACCTGTCTGTCTCAAAATAATTTTTGATCCAACCCCAACTTTTTAACTCGGAGGTTTGTGCACTGTAGTTCAGGAATTGCTGTATTGGAGACAGTTTGGGATTGGAGTCATGAGAGATGTTGTGTCTATTCCTAGATGCTCATCTCATCTTCTGAAAGGATGGTCTAAATCTGAACTTCCATATAACTTAAGGAGGGCAAGCTTTTAATTAATTTCTTTTTTTTTTTACCTTTCTTGATCTTTTTTTTTTTCTGAAATGTGAAATAATATGGTGTTGTTGAGGGATTTTTACTTCAAAGACAGTCTCTCCTGCAAGTTTTTGTGTATGGCCTTTAGAGCAGACTCTGTTCTGTAGGGTCTTCTGACTTGGAAATTTTGTCCACATTCAGTGTTAAAGATGAGTTGAAAAAGGCAAGTTGCCAGTCTGCTGCCATCCAAACAACGCAAAATATAAGCTGATCAAGATTGTTGACACTTAATTTTTTTGTTACTAATGATGTGATATTTTACCTTTTAGAAGAACATACATCAGAATCTCATTCAAGTGTTCTTGGAAAATGTATATGGTACATTTTGTCCAGCACTGTATGTAACTTTGTTGCTTTCTGTTGTCTGGTTTCAGTTTCTTTTAAAATAAAGGTAATTTTTGCGGGGAAGTTGCCTGTTGATTTTATGAAGATGATGTAATGCCTAGATTAACTCTTCTAATGTTTTGCCTGTCAGAATGCATTTGGATTGGGCATAATCCTGCAAGAAACAGTATGAGGTCATATTGATCGGAAAAGACAGCTCCTGCCTCTCTTGGAGAGGTGTGCTGTTGCGTGAAGTCATTTATCTGAAGTAAGTTCAAAGCGGATTAGAAGAGGTCTTGCACCATAAGTCCCATTTCTTTCTTACAGGATGGGAGAGAAGGCTCAGACACCATTTGGCTGAATATGTTTTTTTTGTTTTTAGAGATTTATGCACTTGAGAAGACATTATGCAAAGAATTCTTTATTCTAATTTATAAAATTATTACTAAACTATTCCTGATTGTTGAAATGCCAGAACTAACACGTACCAAATCAGCACCTTACCAGTAATTTTAAAAAAACAATTTATGTGGTTGGTCCCAAGCCACATATGCAAAACAGTTCATTGGAATCAATGGCATCTCATAAAATGTTTCTGCTCTTCTTAAAAGATACGGAGGGGTGAGAGAAATGAGACAGAATTTAGAAAGGATGGGAGGAAAAAAAGGTTACTTATTAAATTAAAGATAAGAAAATGTAAACTATTCAAAGGATTTTTTTTCCCCCCATATATTAAAGCCTCTGAAGCCATTAGAAGTGAAATAACCCCTGGAAGAGATCTGTGTATGTAATGGCAACTGGAAGGTCCAGAGTATTAGTAATATTATTTAAGATTTGACTGGAATATAAATCTCCATCCTTTGTAGCACAGGAGATAGGAATTTCAGAATAAAGTTTTCCAGTGAAGGTTTTACCTCTTTTCACTACAAAATTTTTTGCACTTTTGACTGACAAGTTAGTGCCAACAGAAGGAAGATCTTGAGTGGACCTCTCTTCTGGTTTATTTTGCAAAAGTATCATAGCGAGAGCTCAGTCATTTGTCCAAGTAAGCTAGTGATGTGGAATGTGTATGACATAGGTGGCGTTTCTGCAGAAACACATCAATACATGATTCTAAGATTGATGCAAGACCTTACTCGGTCCCTTTTGTGTCTTTTAGCAGCTAAATCGGCTATTTTGACTTAGAAATGTGCTAGTGACATTCACTGTGTCTTCTACGAGTGAAATACATAGCTTTGCATTGGAGATCTAGCTTTTAAGTAAATAGACTTTTTTGTTCATGTATTGGAGCTATTTTGTGTAATTTGAGAACACCAAATACAGGTAATCATAACTATGTGTCCTGTCTTGTAATGTGTGTACACGCAGTATGTTCTTCCTGGCAGGAATAAATAATAAGCTGCTTCATTTCAGTATATTCTCTGTGATTAAACTAAAAATGACAACTGGATGACCAAGGCAGAAGACCAGCACTCAACAAATCAGAGACTTTTATTGTCCATGAATGAACTCTCCGAAACTGACGGATGCGTTCTGGATGACTACAGCTGCATTCTGGAGTGGTAGGAGATTTTGATACTATTACATTATAATTGTTCCAGCCAAGGCTACTATTGGAACACCCTGATTTAAACCAAAACAAAAAACAAAACAAAACTATCCCCTCCAACCCCGAACTCTTCCATTACTTCATCTAGGAAGCAGGCAAATAGGATTTTGACTGCTGTGTGCAGTTTTGACCTCTCCAGTTCAATATAGTAGAAGTGGGAAAGCTTCAAAGGTCAACAAGGAAGATAAAGCTATGTAAAAGACATGTACGTAAGCTAAGAGTCTTTTTAGGAAAAAAGAACATCTCTTAGAGTGGAGAAAGGTCTATAAAAACTGAAGAAGGGATGTTTAGAACTCCCTTGTTTCATCCTTGTCTGCACTTGCCTGAAGTTTGTCTTGCAATACAGACAACTAAGAGAGATTAAATAAAGGTAACACAAGACATATTTAAAACAAACGGGAGTTTTTTTTCTCACAGGAAGAATCTTTCCTCAGCTTTTATTTACTTATTATTTTCTTTTACAGTTTCTTAGACAGATAGCAGTCTGTTCATGGAGGCGTCATGGTTTAGGTCTAGGTTCAGAACGATTAACTACAGAAGTCTCGTCTTCTGCAGCTGACAGCACAGTTCCCTATGCCATGGTGCAGATCCTACCGTAAGTCTGAAAATATGTATCATGCAAGGTTTAAAACAAAAAAGTCACATGCCAAAAATACCTAAAGCATTTTGACTTTAGGTTAAATCTCTTTCCTTGTGTACTTTTGAATGCTCTTGGAATGAGGAATTTAATTCTGTTCTCGTCTTCCAGTCCGTACAAGCATTCAACCAGATGATACTGATGTGGGTGAGTGAGGGTGGGGAATAATCCAGAAATTGTACCAGTTACAATGGATTTCTTGTTCTGAAAAAATGTTAAACGTCTGTGATTATCTACTTGTATATATACACTACTTAATAGTAACCACTACCATTTGAACATTGCTTTGGAATATAGATAAAATATAGCAACAAGAAAAGCTTCTATAGGTACATCAGTGATAAAAGGAAGACTAAGGAAAATGTGGGCTCTCTTCAGAAGGAAACGGGATACCTGTTTACCTGGGATATGGAGAAGCCTGAGGTACTCAATGACTCTTTTGCGTCAGTCTTCACTGGCAAGTGCTCAAACCACACCACCCAAAGGTAGAGACTCTGCAAAGGCAGAGACTGAGAGAATGAAGAACCACCCACTGTAGGAGAAGATCAGATTCAAGACCAAATAAGTAACATGAAGGTGCACAAGTCCATGCGATCTGATGAGACGCATCCATGGGTCCTGAGAGAATTGGCAGATGAAGTTGCTAAGCCACTATCCATAATTTTTGAGAAGTCGTGCCAGTCTGGTGAAGCTCCCACTGACTGGAAAAGTGGAAACATAACCCCTTTTTTTGGAAAGGGGGAAGAAAGACCTGGGGAACTACATGCCAGTCAGCCTCACCTCTGCCTGGCAAGATCATGGAGCAGATCCTCCTGGAAACTATGCTAAGGCACGTGGAAAATAAGGAGGTGATTGGTGATAGCCAGCATGGCTTCACTAAGGGCAAATTGTGGCTGACAAATTTGGTGGCCTTCTACAATGGGGTTATAGCGTCGGTGGACAAGGGAAGAGCAACTGATATCATCTGCCTGGATTTGTGCAAAGCATTTGACACTGTCCTGCATGACATCCTTGTCTGTAAATTGGAGAGACGTGGTCTTGATGGATGGATCATTCCTTATGGATGGTCACACTCAAAGAGTTGTGGTCAGTGCCTCTATCCAAGTGGAGAGCAGTAACAAATGGCATTCCTCAGCGGTTGATGTTGGGGCCAGCGCTGTTTAACATCTTTGTCAGTGACATGGACAGTGGGATTGAGTGCACCCTCAGCAAGTTTGCTGATGCCACGAAGCTGTGTGCCACGGTTGACATGCTGGAAGGAAGGGAAGCCATCCAGAGGGACCTTGACAGGCTTGAGAGGTGTGCCTATGCAAACTGCATGAAGTTCGACAAGGCCAAGTGCAAGGTCCTGCCCATGGGTCAGGGCGATCCCAAGCACAGATTTGAGCTGGGCATAGAATGGATTGAGAGCAGCCCTGAGAAGGACTTAGGGGTGTTGGTTGATGAGAAGTTCAACATGAGCCGGCAGTGCATGCTCGCAGCCCGGAAGGCCAACTGTATCCTGAGCTACATCAAAAGAAGCGTGGCCGGCAGGTCAAGGGGGAGGTGATTCTCCCCCTCTGCTCCGCTCTCATAAGACCTGCCCTGCAGTACTGCGTTCAGCTCTGGGGCCCCCAACATAAGAAAGACATGGACCTACTGGAACAAGTCTAGAGGAGGGCTGCAAAGATGATCAGGAGGCTGGAGCCTCTCTCCTGTGAAGACAGGCTGAGAGTTGGGTTTGTTCAGCCTGGAGAAGAGAAGACTCTGGGGAGAGACCTTACAGCAGCCTTCCAGTACCTGGAGGAGCCTACAAGAGCGCTGGAGTGACAGGATGAGGGGTAACGGTTTTAAACTGAAAGAGGGTAGATTTAGATTAGATATTAGGAACAAATTTTTCATGGTGAGGGTGGTGAGACACGGACAGGTTGCCCTGAGAGTCTGTGGATGCCCCCTCTCTGGAAACATTCAAGGCCGGGTTGGATGGGGCTCTGAGCAACCTGGTCTGGGGGAAGTTGTCCCTGCCCATGCCGGGGGGTTTGGAACTAGGTGATCTTAAAGTCCCTTCCAGCCCAAACCATTCTGTGATTCTGTAACAGAACATAAAAATGAAATCTTCAGTGATACATATCAGAAATCTTAGCTAATGTTTTTCTTGGTCATATTTTAAAGTAAAGAAAAGGAAAACTAGACTTTTCTGTTCTGGATTTTTTTCAGATAACTAGAAGTAATTGTATACTTTTGAGGAAATTAAATATACCTGAATGTTTATGCAAATGTGTTGGGCTTGGCTTTCAACACCTGTTCCCCAGAAGCAGTAGTTTCTGTATAGACGACTTTATTTTGGCAGGTAACAGTGTTACTGTTTGTTTGAGGAACACTGAGCAACAATCGCCTCCCCAGTATTTGGGAAAGACAGCAAAAGGCACACTACTGGGAGGCAAGAGCACGGGACTGCCAGTAGGTCCCGATTATTTTTAGAGGACATCTGGCAGTTGCAGTGTATTGCTAAATCAGTCCTCTGCTTTTAATAGCTTTTACCAGAAATTCTCAAATAATAGCAGTTTGTCTCTTTATGGCAGTGTGTGTGGGTAATCCCTGCTCTGCTTAGGGGGGAGGGGTGAAGACCAGACGGTCGCCGTGTCGCGGCCGGTCAGCGGGCCGGTGTCTACAGCGCGACTTCCACCGCCTCCTCTCGCCGAGGTTACAGACGCCCCCGCGCGTACCGTACGTCTGCGGGCCCCCGGGCACAGCGCTTGCTGTCGTTCGCAGGCCCCGCCGTGCGCGGCCATCGCGTGCCCCTGGGCGCCACCGCTACAGGCGGGCGGGCTGGCTGCGGCGGGGCCGCCTCCCGCGCCCGGGGCTCCCGCGGCACCGCCCGGCGCGTCGCGGATCACGTTGCTATCGCCGCGTTCCTCGGCAGCGACGGGGAAGGCGGGGGGGCCATGGGGTCCCGGGGACTCCGCTCCAGGACCGCGGACCCCGCCGCCTCGAGGGCCGCCTCGCTCTCCGCGGGGCGCCGCTCGCTAAGGCCCGGGTTGGGCCCGCCAGCGCCTTCCGGGGGCAGCGCGGAGGGGCCCCGGAAGTGCTCTTGAAGAGCACCGGAAGCTCTCCGGCGCCTAGCAACGGCCGCGGTGCGCCCGCAGCAACCGGCGCGGCCATGCCGGTGTGGCTGCGGGAGTACAGCTGGCGGCAGACCGCCTCCGCCGTCTACCTCTCGCTGCCGCTGCGCGGCGTTCGGGTCACCCCCGCCAACATCTTCTGCACCGACCAGTACTTGAAGGTGGGGCGGCCGCGCCCTCGCTCGGCTCACGGGGCTTCTGTCGTGCAGTGTCGCGGCCTGGAGACGCGTTGCGCCCGGGGGCGGTGGCTTGAAGCTCCCTGATACGCCACGGCAGCGCTGCCACGTTTATAATCTATCGGAATATTTAATCTGTAATGTCCCTTTGTATGCTGCAGGTTGTCAAATACCTGTCCCATCAGAGAGAATGGCCTTGCCACTGTTCGTTTGCCTCGGTACAAATGCTCTTGCTACTCAGGAGGTGCCAGCTGCCTTTCCTCTCATGAATCACAGAATCACAGCANACATCTGGCAGTTGCAGTGTATTGCTAAATCAGTCCTCTGCTTTTAATAGCTTTTACCAGAAATTCTCAAATAATAGCAGTTTGTCTCTTTATGGCAGTGTGTGTGGGTAATCCCTGCTCTGCTTAGGGGGGAGGGGTGAAGACCAGACGGTCGCCGTGTCGCGGCCGGTCAGCGGGCCGGTGTCTACAGCGCGACTTCCACCGCCTCCTCTCGCCGAGGTTACAGACGCCCCCGCGCGTACCGTACGTCTGCGGGCCCCCGGGCACAGCGCTTGCTGTCGTTCGCAGGCCCCGCCGTGCGCGGCCATCGCGTGCCCCTGGGCGCCACCGCTACAGGCGGGCGGGCTGGCTGCGGCGGGGCCGCCTCCCGCGCCCGGGGCTCCCGCGGCACCGCCCGGCGCGTCGCGGATCACGTTGCTATCGCCGCGTTCCTCGGCAGCGACGGGGAAGGCGGGGGGGCCATGGGGTCCCGGGGACTCCGCTCCAGGACCGCGGACCCCGCCGCCTCGAGGGCCGCCTCGCTCTCCGCGGGGCGCCGCTCGCTAAGGCCCGGGTTGGGCCCGCCAGCGCCTTCCGGGGGCAGCGCGGAGGGGCCCCGGAAGTGCTCTTGAAGAGCACCGGAAGCTCTCCGGCGCCTAGCAACGGCCGCGGTGCGCCCGCAGCAACCGGCGCGGCCATGCCGGTGTGGCTGCGGGAGTACAGCTGGCGGCAGACCGCCTCCGCCGTCTACCTCTCGCTGCCGCTGCGCGGCGTTCGGGTCACCCCCGCCAACATCTTCTGCACCGACCAGTACTTGAAGGTGGGGCGGCCGCGCCCTCGCTCGGCTCACGGGGCTTCTGTCGTGCAGTGTCGCGGCCTGGAGACGCGTTGCGCCCGGGGGCGGTGGCTTGACGCTCCCTGATACGCCACGGCAGCGCTGCCACGTTTATAATCTATCGGAATATTTAATCTGTAATGTCCCTTTGTATGCTGCAGGTTGTCAAATACCTGTCCCATCAGAGAGAATGGCCTTGCCACTGTTCGTTTGCCTCGGTACAAATGCTCTTGCTACTCAGGAGGTGCCAGCTGCCTTTCCTCTCATGAATCACAGAATCACAGCATGGCAGGAGACCTCTGGAGATCACCAGTCCAAACCCCTGCTAGAGCAGGTGCCCCCAGAGCAGGGGGCACAGGAACGTGTCCAGGCGGGTTTGAATCTCCCTAGAGAAGGAGACTCCACAGCCTCCCTGGGCAGCCTGTGCCAGGGCTCTGTCACCCTCACAGTAAAGAAGTTCCTCCTCATGTTCAGGTGGAACTGCCTGTGCTCCAGTTTGTGCCCATTGCCCCTTGTCCTGTCGCTGGGCACCACTGGAAAGATGGCCTGAATTATACACATCTGCTTATATTATGCATAATAATTCTAAATTTGTGGTCCATGGCTTCTGTTGCAGTGCTGAAGAACCAACTTTTTCAATCTCTTTTATCTGGTCTAATAAAATACATAGCCTCCGTACTGCATACTAAGCAAGTTAGTTTTGTCAACAGCATGTCTTTCTTGAGGTTTACTGTATGCTTGTACTGACTATTTTGAATATGTGAGATTTAATTGAAAACTAAATATTAGTATGCATTAATTATATTTTTATAGGTAAGCATTCCTCCCTTTTTATTTGAAGTCATTTTATATGCTCCTATTGATGACACAAATAGCACTGCAAAGATTGGAAATGGAATCATTTTCTTCACTTTGTATAAAAAAGAAGCGGCCATGTGGGATTCCTTAACTCTAGCAAACGGTGAGTTCTCTACTGTGAAAAGTAGGTTGCATGTGAGAAACCGAAACTGTGCCAAAACGTTGCAAACTACAGTAAGCAACGTGAAACTTCTACTGCTAGAGATCTGCTAAGTTAAACCTTGCTGTTCATTGCTAAAACAAGAAAGTGTATGAAAACAGACAAAGAATATCTGCTGGCTCCAGCACACATGAAGCAAAACAATGTTTCTTGTAAAACCTACGTTTTGTGCATAAGCAAATCTTAGTTTTTCTCTTTTAGAGATGGGCTTGGTAGAGACTGCTTTCTGGAATTTGGAGTGTGTTGCGTTTTCCCAGACAAAGTAGTTGTTTTTGTGAATATGGTACATAACAGTAGAAGTTCAGGCCCAAATTACTAAAATAGTTTGTATTTGTTTTTTAAGCTAACAAGGAGAAACTCCAATATCTAAGAGAGAATGCTGTTTTAAAAGCCCATGAAAAGGCAAAAGAGGAGACAGAAGCAAAAAAAGTTACAAAACAGGAACACAAAAAATATGCTTTGGAGGCCACAATGAAGGTAAGCTTAGAAGGAACTCTACAAGACATATACATCTAAACAATTACCAAGTAATCTAGCAGCTGCTTAGTTAAATGTACCTTAAAAAATACAAAAATTACTGATTTTTATTACAGTGGTGGTGAACCTTGTTATTTCTTTGTACTTAAAACAAATCTATTACCAAATATGAAAATGATACAGAAAAAATAGACGTTGCCATTTTCAATTAGTAATACTAATGAAATTTTTCGATGAGGAGCTCAGATTTTTGTTAGTTGAAAGACTACAATAATGTGGCAAAACTAATCTTTTGTGGCATTTGCATCAGTGCAAGTGTTTGGTCTTTTGGCACTGTCAAAAATACTGATAAAAAAAAATCTTATGTGTTCATTCTTACGTTTTATATCAGACTTGCTGTTCATTGCCTTGTGTGTGTATGTATCTGTTGTTCTGCATTTTATGTGTATTTAGAGATACATTCTTTTCTTCAAAATTTTTATGTATATGAACTCTGATCACTTCATTTGTGTTTAAAAGGATTTTTAAAAGTATACAATGAAATTTTAAGATTGCATATGCAATTTGGACCAAAATGAACTGCAGTTAGTGACTTTCTTAGTAACATCGTTGTACCTATTCTGCCTGTGTTATAATCTCAAAGAGAAGAGGAGCAGTAAGAAATAGTGTATTAAAATGAAGCCATATATTTTACATTTCTGTGTATTCCAGAGATGTGCATTGGAATATCACTAGGATTTTCATTGTTTACAAATAGAACTTATTTCTGAATGTTTCTGGGTCATACCTTAGTAGTGGTAGTAAAATAGTTAAAAGATATGACTTTTAAAAGCTACTCTGAAATCTTTACTCTCCCAACCATTTTTAAACATCTTTCATAACTCTGCTTGTATGATTCTGTTAATGATGACGCTGTGCTTGGGATATGAATCTGGGAAAATAATGGTAACTTTTACTTAGTCATCGTACTATTATCAGATGTTACGTATCTCAGAGGTTTATCATTAAAACAGCTAGAAGAAGCAGAAAGAAAAAGAATTGAAGATCTGAAAGAAAAGGAGCGGCAGAAGGTCACTAAGGAGTTGGAGTTATGGAAAAAACAGCAAAAAGATGCGGAGAAACAAGAGAGAGTACAAAAAGAAGGGGAACTACGTCAAGAAGTAGATCAATTAAAGGAAAAGAAAAAGGAAAACATGAACAAACCTAGGATTCCTAATGAAGGAACTTCTAAGACCAGACTCAAACCTACTAAAGGTTGTATTATTAGAGTGTATTTTATCATTCTTTAAAGTGTGGGTAAACTTTATTTCTAGATGTTTCTAATTCATCATTTATCTTTGTCTCCACCATGCTGAACCTTAGTTTGCAGTTATTTTAGTGGCTTTATTTTCAGGCAAATTACTGAGCTAAAGCATGTGAATTCTTACTCTTGTTTAAGTCTTTGGAAATACAAGGGCAGGCTTTGTTCTAAGCTTTAGCAAAGTAAAAAAGAAAGCCTTTCTGACAGTGTAATGCAGACTTTCTGACGGTGGAGTTCATGTTACCCTAAGTTACCTAACTGCTGATTTTCACAGAAATATGCAATCTCGTTTCACTCGCTCTGTCCCATGTCTTGGCCCCACAGAGAGCCAGTTCAGGGAATTGAACAACAGAAAATGGTTCATTTTTGGTTGGTTTGTTTGTTTTGGTAAGGTTAGTTTTAGCTCTTGCAGGTGCCCTGTCAGAGAATCATATAAGTGACAGAGATAGCGGTGTAAGAGGAGTTTAAGTTTGTTTGTGACAGATCACATACGCAGTAAATAGATGGCATGATACAGCGAGAACAAACATTTTTTGAACCTTCCCTTCAAAAGAACAAATCTAAATCTTTCTCAAGCTATTAGACATTTAGTTCTAATGTACAGAATTTCTAAATTACGTGTACTTTGGACTTTGGTAGAAAACCAGAAAAATCTCTTTTTGGTTCATTTCTCATTTCCAGTACTCCAATTCTTTTCATAGGTCATGGTTCCTATAGCATGTTTTCAGAAAATTTAAAGGAAGAAGAGTTACCAGCTCCTCGATCTGCTGCTACAATTAAAATCAACTTTACATCACGAGTTTTTCCTACAGCTCTGCGAGAATCTCGCATCGCAGAAGAGGAGGAGGTAAGGATTGCTCTCTGGTTTAGTATGATGCTTCTCTACTGTCTTCCAAGGTGGCGAGTTACTTACCATGTATTCAGTAAGTTCACAAAAATGTTACCTGTGCTAAGGAATGTTACCTGTGCAATATTCTTATCTTCCAGGGAAGGCAGTCTTATTAAATTAAGATTTAAAGAAACACTCTTCTATAAAAATGATTTTCACCAAGCATGTGATTGTGCGTGATTAATAAATAGCACGTTCCTTTTTTTGGGAGGGGAAAAAAAGGGCAGCAATATTAATTGAATTACTTGAAGTACAAAATTTGTAATGTTTTATATTTAAGATTCTTTAAGTTCTGTCTTCTTAAAAAGAAGCTCACAGTTAGCTCTTTTGAGCTTTATTAAATGAACACAAAGACTAACTTTGGAAGTTCCAAAACAAACAAGCGAACAGGATGTGTTAGTGATGCAGTAACCTTTTCACACAGTAATAAAATATTTGGAAAAACTTGTAAGTTTTTCATATCTGACATTATTAAATATTTCCCTCTGTCCAAAATATGTGGCAAATAGAATTCTTTTGATAGGAGTGAGTGAAGAGATGAAAGCAAAATCCTTTTCTGGATTTGAAGTTTCCTTCAGAAATACTACTTGCATGTTGTTTATTTACAGTGGCTACGTAAACAAGCAGAAGCTCAAAGAACAGTAAGTGCTGATTTGTCTGAGCTGGAAGATTTAAAAGAAGAGGAGAAGAATCCAGATTGGTTAAAGGACAAAGGAAAGTAAGTTAGATTCCATTTGAAGATGTATTTAAAATAAAATATTAGTTACATAGTGTGTGTCTGTTGTTTAGTTTCAATATTTTCTCTTTATTCTATACTTAGATGGTAAATGTCTACATAGTAGAGAATTTATGGACAGCTTATGGGATTTGAATCTGATAAAGTCATGAAATGCAATTGCTGAAGCACATGATGGAGAAAATCATTGTATGAGGCCAATTAAGTCCGTGCAATATTATAGCTAAGCGGATTTCCTTTCTTTGTACTTTTTATTGAGAGGTTAAATGCCTGTCTAAAACAAACTTTAGGAACTTGATAAAAATATTGGTATACTTACATAGCTGTGTTTTACAGAAAGGTTTGATTAAGCAATCATAATCAGATACATAGCTTGCAAAATTAGTCCTGACTCTGCGTAGTTGTGTCCACCTCTTACTGTTCTTCATTGCTTTTAAGCAGTGACTGTTTTTTTAAGTTGCTTGTCTGCTGCTTTGTTAGCATCAAGTTTGACTGAACTTCAGCTATTTTGTTCTCAGAAAAGGCCATAAATGGCCATTTCCAAGGAAAAGCTGCTAAAAATTCAGATTTTTGAAAATAAGTTGTTAACAATAAGTAGTTATTGATGTTGTGATTGTTTAAAGTGCGTGTTTCACTTTTTGTTTTATACTTAGCAAAATGTTTGCAACGGGAAACTATCTTGCAGCTGTGAACGCATATAATCTTGCAGTGCGGCTAAACAATAAGCTTCCCCTACTGTATCTTAATCGTGCTGCTTGCCAACTTAAACTGAGAAATTTACACAAAGCTATTGAAGATTCCTCTAAGGTAGAAATATACATATTCTCAGTCATCTTATACATGATCATGATTTATTACTGTGATGCTTCTGTTTCAAGCAGATCTGTAAATACTTACTAGTGCAATTCAAATTTTTAGAATCAGAATTGATATAATGAAGCCATGGTGAAATATTAAAATTTGATACTGATTGATTAATGAACTTTCAAAAATTTTAAAGAAAACAACAACAACAAAAACCCCAAACCATGCTTCCACACATTTGGGACGAATGGCCATATGTTGTCTCAGTACCTTTTTTTACATGTAAAATATTGTAACAATGTGTACGCTTGAAAAAAACCACAACTTTGAGCAGAACAAAAAGGAAATATACACAGATACCTTTGGTGGTGTGGTGGTCTTCATTTGGTGCGAAGAAAAAAATAAGGTGATGGTGATGAGGAGGATACCTTAAAAAAACCCCGGCAAAGTAGACGTTTTTAAAGAAGGGCTGTATCATCTCGATGTTTTAGTAGCCATTATTTGTGCGACGAGAGAGGAATGATCTCAAATGGCGCCTGAATAATTTGGCGAAAGTTTTCCCAGAATTATTCTTTTTTTTAAACTAATAAGTACTTGAGTCTTGAAACTTGTTTTTTCTAGTAACTACTGCTACAACACATGTGTTTTTAGGGCTGGTGGGTTTTTTTGTAGCATGGTATGTAATATCATATATGAAAATAGAATACATTATTTGACCGTAATAAACATTTAACACAGTATTTGTCAGGTTTTAGCCATGGCAGTGAAACTGTATTTAGCAAACTGCGGGGTGACAGGTACAAATCCCAATGACTAGATTCACAAGCCCTATAGTTAAATTTGAATAGTTATTTTCCATTTCTATTTGAATAGTTATTATGTTACTGTATAATAATAGTACTTAGGTGAGAGGAGTGTGTCTAAATGAGAAAAAAACAAAATTATGGAAAATCTGCCTATAAATATTTTGGGTGTGTTCATTTGTAAAGGCGCTAGAACTGCTGACACCACCCGTTCCTGATAATGAGAATGCTCGAGTAAAAGCATATGTGAGACGCGGAACAGCGTTTTGTCAGCTGGAATTATATACTGAAGGTGAGACCTTGATTTTGTCAAAATATGCACATGGATTTATAGTGACATGCAAGTAATTCTGTTTAGCTCAATGAGACTGCTTACACCTTCATTTTTTCAGGATGGGTGTTAAAGGAGGCCTTTTTGTTACGAACCTTTATACCACGTTCCCTTTTTTTTTTAATTTAGTGGCTAATTGCAATTCAGCTTGAAAAATGTTTACAAGTTTTAAGAAAATTGATTGTACTCCTAGTTTAAGGAGTACAATCTAGTTTTTCCATCGAGGGAAAGGCTTTAGCGAGCTGTACATCCTCTGTTTGGTCTATTGGATCAGTCTTTCTGTGCATAATGGCCAGCTATTGACCGTAGCAGCTTGGTGGCCATGGAAAGTGTTAGTGAGGAATGAATGAGCAGTCAGAGATGACGTGTTTACATTGGGAAACATTCAGATGTAGGATGCAAACTGGTATGAAACTAGGTTGCGCTAGTTTTGCTGTTCATGAAGCAATGTTTTATTGGTTTTGAGATTATGTTTACAGTATTTCCAACTATAGAACAAATCAACTTAAATAACCTGAAATATTTCTAAAATATTTGCTTGTGAAGTGCTTACTAACATGTCTTTGTAAAATGATGAATGAAACCCGTATTGATGAGCAAAATGTTTCACCAAGTACATGGTATTGTGTGAAAATACCTGAATTAACAGTGTCCCTACTGAGTTCTCTAAGAGTGTTGGTTTAGTTTTGTAAGGCAAATTTATGAATGAAAGTCGATAACAGAAAGTGAAGAATATTCAAAATGTCAGTGTTGCAATACTAAGCTTTTCCCTTTTTCTACGTATGAATCACTTTGTTCATTCCCTAACAGCTTCATTTGCACTTGGAAACTTTATAAAAAATAAAATTAAACAAGCATTTATTTTACTTCCTGTACTCATGGTTTGCTTCTCCCCGCCTCAAGCTCTAGTATTCACAATTCATGTCTTTTTTTTTTCTTGTTTTCATGCATTTTCATTCTGTCATTCAATTTTTCTCTCTTCTGCAGAACACTTTTGAGTGGTCTCCTCATGCATGCATGCATATATATATATGTGTGTGTATATATATATGTGAATGAAGAGGCTCTGTTTTCATATTTCAGTACCTGACAATGTTTATATAGCAGTGTTTCCACTAAAATGTTTCGTAAAATAATATAAACAAAATATACATTTATTTATTGACAAAGCTAAACCTAATGTCATTCTGACTCCATCTTGCTCAATAGCAAAACTCAGGATCAATACTTTAAGCATACGACTGGCGAGCAGTTATTTCTAGTTAGTTGCTGAAGAGGATGCTCTTGCATTATTGATTGATTATTAACGTATCTATATTAGGTCTCCAGGATTATGAAGCAGCTCTCAAGATTGATCCTAAAAATAAAACTATAGAAAAAGATGCTGAGAAGATTCGACACATAATTCAAGGAGCAACGCAAGATTCTTAATTAAAAAAAAAATTTGACAGGGATGCTTTTTGAGGGCATCAGAAAGAATCTGAGTTCTCTTCAATATGTTGTTAACTAGACATTTCTCTTTCACTCAGAACACCTACACAATTGGTAAAAGGTTGGATATATGAATTACTATTTTTGGAAAGTATAGTATCGTAACAAATATGATTAGATATGTTTTCTGTCATTTTGATACAAAGTTGTCATATTTTTGCTTTCTGTGAAATATTGGTGGGCTGGATTTTAAAACATGCTTTTGGTACTTGATTTAAAGTTACTCATAACTAAATGAAGTATTTGTCTGGAAACATCTACTGAATCTAGACAATGGGTTTTCAAACAACTTCAATAGCTCCGCGTAGGCAACACCTGCTAACTTCTTGTCTTTCTGTTCTCCGCTAAAGCTGAAACAGCTCTGTTTTCTATGGTTATGGTTATATGCTTTCCTCTATTCTGATTGTTCTTAGTGTTTGCCACATCTGAAACTAAGACAGTGAATTTAGATACTCTTAATTCAGGCATCTAATTTGGAAAACCTCCACATGGAAGCATAGAGGTAGATCTTACATGATGCAGAACATTCTTTTTAACATTAATGTACACTGAATATTTTCAGGCTATTTTGAAATATTTGTTTGGGCTGACCAAACAGGGTAATTGGAAAAGTTATACACGTGTAGGGTTGTATTGTAGTGTAGTGGTAAATTAATCCTGTGATAAATTGTTCTTTCAAAGAATATGACTTACTTCTTCCATCCTACTACAATTAATTATCGTACAGTGTAACTGTAAAGCGTATTTTAAGTTAAAACCATTGTTACTTATATACAAATGTGTATTTTTCTTGAGCTAGTATTTTAATTTATACTCTGTTGACACTGGCCAGTATCTCCAGAATACTGGTGTGATTAAGGATTCTCAAAAAAGGGACCATCCTGGTGAGGTTACAAGTGTTGTAAAATGACATGAAGCATGACACTGTGCTTTGAAGTCTTCCAGCTGTGTTGTTTTGGATAGCGGAAGAATGTGATATAGAATTGTATTGTTTTTATATATATGTTAGCATTTCTATTACTGCGACAACCTGAAACACTGGACTTGAAGAGGTTCTGTTTTGTTAGGCATTCTATCCAAATCGCGACCGTTTCAACTGCGCTTCTTTCAGCAGCAGTTCTAGCAGACTTCTGAATTTTCCATACCAGTCTGTTTCCTAAATAGCACTTATGGCTAATTTCTGTCTTCAGAAGAAAATATTTATTATGCAGATATATGTTGTTCTGTGTAAATTTTATACTCTTGGAACAGGGAGAAGGTGGCAGGTGTTGCTTCCAGTTGCTTTACTTAGAGCCTTGAGAGGGGTGCTGAGGGGAGTCAGAAATGTCTGGGGTGGCTGCTGTTCCTTCTTTCCTGCAGATACCTACTGCATTGCAGTGGAAGGGAGCAAAAATACTTCATTTATAGCATTTGGAAGGAGGGCAGTGCAGGAGCTTTAGTGCCTCAGTTGAGCGTAGTGGTATATGTGCCAAAATATGGCTATTTTATTTCATGTAATTACTGAGGGGAAGTGAGGGCTAAGGAGGAGAGACACTGGCAACAGGAAAAAGAAAATGCAAAGAGGTAGACGCTGGTTGTAAGTTCCTGATTTTCTGTGTTGGTTCCAGAGCCTGTTAGGGCAACCTGTATACATCTGTATAGGCTTTTTCTATTGCAGTGATTTGTTACGACTACTCAAGGCTATTTTTGACGTAGATGGGCACCTTTTTCTACTGCTATGAAATAGAAACAGTGCCCTCTTTAAAGGTTAGGGAACGAAATGTGCTTGGTGGCGTGAAGAACATCTGCCTGTTTCATCTGATTGCACTGGGAACAAATGGACGTTAAACTTCTGACTTCAACACCTGAGCTGGCAGTGCATACACCATACCGAAGTCATATGCATTATGTTGCCATTAGTGTCCTGAGATGTAGGAATTTGGACACTGACTTTAAGTTTTAAAACCAGAAAATACTTCAATAAAAACAAATAAACCTTTAGGTCAATGTCTCTTGCGCTTAACTCTTTCTGAAAATTAGAGCTCTGCATTTATAATACCGGTTTCAAAAGTTTAGTTTTTATGAGTTTGGGTCTGATTGAGAGAAGTGTATCATCAAATGGGCTACATCCTTTTTGATACATCTTATTCAACCCAGCAAAGCCAAAATAAATCAGATATTGACAGTTATTCCCAGAATGACTGAAATAAGTCAGATTTGTTTTCTTAAGTGTTTAGTCTAAGTCTATGACAAAAAGATGGAGGTGCATTTTTACAGAGTATGCTGGAAATTTGGGTAGTCATACACCCTACTTCTGTCAACAGCAGTGTTTAAAAAACTATCTTGAAATGACCCACAAATGAGTGTTTTGAAAAGATTTATTTACCACTGGATGGTAAGTACAGGGTACTACTATCTGTGAGACGAGTGGTATACCACCATATTCACTTGAAGCTGTTTTAAACAGAAAAACCTGAGGCTTTGTCAAAGAAGAATTGGTCATGAGTGTTTTGGCGTCCAGCGTATGGGAAAAAAAAGGATTGCGAGGACTTGCGCAGAGACAGATGAGGAGATTGGTTTTGCTCATTGTTCAGACTTGATGGCAGTTTCTCGGCAGAAGTAACGTTCTTTCCCTACTGAGGAGACAGTAGTTCAGTCTTTCAAATAACAGGGCAAAGCATTTCAAAGTTGTTAAATGTTTGTGGTCAGAGCAAATGTTGCTCAAGACATGCATTGAAATACACGTACAGTGGAGAGCGAGGAACTAAACACTTTTGACCTTATTTAGTAAACTGTGGACAGTGATAAATGGACTCACGTTGACTATGAAATGTAGTAAAAATTGGAATTTGCATCAATTTCTGCGTTAGTGATAATCTTGAGCATAGAAAATATCTTAGTATGTGTGGCAGAAGTGATTAGTATGGCTAATAAAAATACAAATGAGAGTAAGAATAGAGTGATGCTTTGTGGGTGGTTTGTTTTGGTTTTGACTTTTCTAATATATAGAAATAGGTATGCTAAAATAGAGCCCTAAACAAACCTCCAAATGACTGTACTTCCTTGCTCATGTTCACATGCATGCATTTCATTTTTTTTCCTTCTGTAGGCAGCGAATATATACGACAGATACTTCTTAGTATGTTCATGGAAAGTGCTCTAGTCCTGTATTGAGCATCCAGCAAAACTGTGCCGAATGCGGTACCTCCCTTAGTTTTGCTGAGCAAGCTGTTCAAAACCTGCGGCTCTTCAGAGGTGCAATGAAATCTTTTTTCTTTGTTTCTCAGTCATGTAAGAGATGAAGAAAACACTTAAGTTGCTAGCTTAGGTAAAACCCAAGTAAGAAATTCTGACTTTTTCTTTACTTTGTTTATTAACATAGCCTGTTCTTGTCATCTCCGGCTTATTTTTGCACCAGCATTAAAGCGCTGTTGGGGCCTAAACGTCCGGGCTCGAGGATCTGCTCTGTGCTGTGCCCGTTGATGGATGTGGCCTGGTTGCGTGGTCGAGCTAGGAGCTGCCTCACCCCCAGTCGCAAGCGGCTCTCGGGAAAGGACGGCTTCTACCGAAGCGGCACGGCCGCAGGCGCCGGATTCCAAGCCTGTGCTCTTGGGAGGCTTTCCAGATTAGTTAATTCACGGTCATCAGAGTTTTTCCACCCGTCCAAGACTACAGAAGGACCAAATATCTGTAGTCCGTATACGGCACCTTTTTTCAGGGTGGTGGGGTGTCCTTTGGTGACGCTTTTTGGTTTGTTTTTGCCTTGGAGGTGGCTTGGTTCGTTGCTTTCCCTTAGTACGGACGTTATTCACGTGCAACGGAGCGCGTCCCTGCAGAGCCCGTGTCCCTTCGCCCGGTTATCCCGCGTCCACACCCGGCCAGGGCTCCCCGCGCCGGGCGTACCTCCGGGCTGCCCCCACCCAAGGGCAGACACTGCTGCCCCCGCGCCGCCCCCGCGCCGCCTCCGTGCGCGGTGGCGCCGCGGCTCCGGCG
>VZSC01012173.1:95710-108841 GCA_013398225.1 Steatornis caripensis | reverse complement strand
AGGCGCGCGGACCGCCGGGCCGCGGCGGGGTGCGGACTACGCTCGCCAGGGTGCTGCGGGGCGCCGCCGCTGCGCGCAGGCGCCGGCCCCGGCCCGGGCGGGTCGGTGTTGTTTTTGACGGCGTCACCGGCGGTTGAAGGCGGCGGCCCCTCGTCCGTGCCGGGCCCCGCTTGGGGCCGCGCTCAGGTAGGCGGTGGAACCTGCCCGCGGAGGGGGGCCGCCTTCCGGCATGGCCTCGGTGCGCAGCCCGCCGGGGAGCGCGGCGACCGAGGGTGCGGAGGGGCTGCCCGGAGCACTGCGAAGCCCGGAGCGCTGCGAAGCGCGGGGTCGCCGGGGCCGGGGCAGGCGCCGTTGGTCGCATGGAGCGAGTAACCGGGGCGCTGCGGGGCGGCCGCGCCTCTGTGGCAGCCGCGCGGGCTCCGCGGGCGGCGTTCCCCGCCGCGCCGGCCCCGGCCCTGGGTGCTGGCGTTTGCCAACTTCCTTCTCTTTCATAATCTGCCGCTGTTTCTGCGGCTGATGCAAGGTGTTCTGTTTCATAAATTGTGTTATTGTTGCTTTAGCCGTTCTGGCACCGTGCCGCGCTCTGCTGCAGGTGTGATATGATAACGCCTGTGAGGGAGAAGTGGTGGGTGCTGAGCGCGGAGTGCCCGCCTTCGGGGTGGCTTGGCTCTCAGGAGCCATGTTTGCCTTGCTGGGAATCATAGCCAGGCAGTCATCTTCATGAGTTGCTAAACGTATTGATAAAGATAAAGGGCAGAATTTATACAGCTTAGTAGAAATAATAAGCTTGCGTGAAAACCCTGAAGTGCAATACTACTCTAATGTGTATTTGTTTCTGCCGTGCAACAAAGAAGCTGCTGTAAAGAGAACTGTGAGTTTTTACTTGGAATGACGGTACAGCAGCCTCCTAGAGAATGCCTATCGATGCCTTGTTATTACTCTTTTTCTTTGACAACGCTTATTGAGATTTTTCTTAGTATAGGAAATTCTCTTTTAAGATGGGAAAACTTAGGGGTTTGTTCAGACTGGAGTGGATGTTCTTTCTGAGACTGCCATTTATTCTTCTTCACAGTGGATGAATAGTACGTGTTATCTCTCACTTATATTTATATAGATATATGGGATAACTTGGTATTACGTTATCAACGATACATGTGGCTGTAAACTTCTACATCTTACCCTTTTGGTTTGCATTTCACTAAGGTCAGGAAAATAGTTCACACTTCTGATTCTCTGCCTCGTCCCACCCCCAGATACATACAATTTGAACTCTGAATATAATGGGTATTTATTTTGTCTATGTAGAAATTTAAAAGACACTGTTGCTGAGAGCGTAGGACATTTGAGGGCCTAGAATGAGCTTTGCGGTTTAAACTGGAGTGTAGAAGAACTTGAACTGTATCTGTAACTTTCTTTCAAAAAATAGTGGCAATGAAGGTATTTAGTGAGAAGCCAAACCGGTAAAGCTCTGTGCGGGGGTGTGTGGGTTTTTTTTGTTTTGGTTTTTTTCTCCTTCTGGCTTGGCTTGATGTACAAGAGATGTGGAATACCCTACTGTATCCTCCAGTTATCTCTGCTGTTATTGGACTAGAACCTGTTAGCATCATCTTGATTCATTAGGAAGTTTGCAGGCTTCATGTCTGTTTAATTCCTGCACAAAGCTGCTTTTTAAAAATAGTTTGCATTCAGGAAGATGATGCCAACCATATCCAGCAGCTTTGGGCTGGTAGAAAGGTGTGCTTGTTTTTAGTGGGTCTTTGTCATTTGATGGTGGGGAATACAAACTGGTGAAGATCTTGTAAGTAGATCAGTTTAGCCATTAGGCTCAGATTAATCTTCTGTATTTCACTTTACTTAGGGGATTGGGTTTGACCTCAGATTTAGTTATGACTAGGTGTGTTATATTAATCTTTTGCAGAAATAAGCTGTTCACTCTAGCTGATGACTGAAGCTTAGGAACACTGTACTTAGGTATTTTCCTATTAAAGCTTGTTAGGCTGTTTTGCTCTTTTGAGAGCTAACTAATTATAAATAATAAAATGCTTTACTTTTGGTAACTCTTTTACCCATGTATCTTTACTGAATGTGCTTGTAGGAATATAGCGACCATAGAGATACCCTTCAGTCTGGTGTCATGCTATCTGTCTGCCATCATTTTGATAAATTTAGCAGTGCTACCCATAGACCTAAAGATTTTGTAATTACATTTTTTTGTATTCCATTCTTTTTCTTGATACTAAAAACTTTTCTATTTTGGAGATTGATCACCTGTGTGCAGTTAAATATGCAGTATTAGTGTAATAATCTGGTTGAATACAAGATAAGTAACTTTTAACTCACGGCTGGCAAGTAATAGGAAATGATGATTGTTTGTCTGCTTGTTCCTCTCTTTTTTTAATATTTTTTGATTATGCCTTCACCCACATAGTGAGGTCCTGAAGCTTTCGTTTGAGAAGGGAAGACAGATGTTTAATGCTCTTTGGAACCTGAGGCTGTGGTTGTGTATTCAGTAGAATTGGTTTTATGCAGCACTCAATTATTTCTCAGTCTGGAGAGGGTGAATTTATGTTGAGTTAGCCACAGCTCATGATGAAATGCTGAGTTAGCTAGAGGAAGACAGACGTTGCAATGTTCAGCGCAGAGTCTGCTGTTAAAACTTGCCCTTTCAAAATTTGTGAATGCACTTGTATCAGCAGATTTTTTTTATCTATTAAAGGATTTGCATTATTTGACTTCATTGTTTTACCTCTAGCACTGAGATGCACTAAAGCTGGAATTGCCGTGTTATGAAACCACAACCTGAATTTCTTCCATAGTGATGATCAGACTCGCTAGTAAGGACTGGGCAGCCTCCTGTACTGCATTTGCACCAAACTGTATTTTTTGTGGTTACGCAAAAGGCTTGGTTTTCAATTGCAGTAAATTTGGTACTCTTGTGATCACTCTGTTCACTGAACTGTAGAATAATTAAATGGGAATGTTTTTATACAGAAGATAATGCTTATAAGATAATTTCACATCACGAGTACAGTTTTTGCAACATAGTCAACGATGTTTCTGATAGGTGGCAAGTTCTGGTGCTGGTCGTTACCTTTCTCTGAAAGGAATGTTGCTGCTGAATGCCTGGTCAAATTAAAAATAATTTAGTGACAGCAAACAGATGTTGCAGTCTCATGAGAACTCTGGAACGCAGTCTTTACCATTTGGGCATTTGTTATTTTGGTGATTGAAGAAGTATGACTTTTAAAAAATCATGTTTTAAAACAAGTTTTGATGATTGAATACAGTATGATTTAAAAATCCAAACCCAAACAACCCAAACCAAAACATCACGCACCCCAACCCTGATGTTCCCTAGCTGAGATTCCATGAAAAACACTAAAGAAGGAAGAAAAAAAACCTCAAGGAAAGCAACAACCATATTCAAAGTAGGGCTTCATAATAAATGGAAATCCAGTTTCTCTGTAAGTTTGATACTTAATTTGATAGCGAATATTTTTGCTTCATAAACTGTGGTTGTGATGGTCACCGTTGCCTTTTTTTCAGAGTAACCCCAAACATGTTAGTTGAAGTTGATGAGAAAAAAATGTTATATTAGAAAAACATATGATAAATACAATAATACAGAGATACGAGAGAAATGTTCCCTGTATTTTTTAAGAAACCTAAATGGAATTGGAAGTTTCATGTTTTATTGTGCAAATTTCTAGCCACACTGGCATGTTTAGATGTTCTAATTCAAGGCTTGCTTATATTTTCTGGGTTAACAAACTGGGAGTAAAGAGAGACTTGATAATAAAGTAGAGAGTAAATAAATTTAAACAAATAGATGCTTTTCTCTGTGTTCTTGCCAGAGGTAACTAGGTGTGGGAAATAAGGCAGATGTCTGAAGTTCTCCAAACTCTATGCTTTTTTTAAAAAATGGTGACTATATTGACAGCTTTATGGAACTATGATTTCTTTTGCTGTTTTACTACATTGGATGCATAATGTAACACACAATTGATTGGAAATTGTTCTTTTTTTGGGAAGTCTTTTTTCCGCAAGATAAATCTATAGTAAATTTTATTTAACGACTTGATACATTTTTGTTTTAAGGAACAAGCAATTCATGAAATTTCTTTTGAAGTATTTCTGTTAGTTAAGAACTTTTATTGTTACGCATTCAGATTATTTTTTAATGCATACTCTGTATTCCTGCTACAGGAGAAAACATAAATAGGCAGCTGCAGCCAGCCAACCCTCTTCTGAAAATAAACTACCAAAGTGATCTGGTAGTATTGTAACAAGTAAAACTTGTACTTCAGGTTTATTCATTCTGGTTTTGTACTCTCCAGGTACTCTCTAGTTTTCTTCAGAATCAGTATTTTTAAGGGTACTTGAAAGGAATGAAAGAAATGTGAAACGTTGTTTTGCCCAGTGTTGAAGAGAATTAGTTCCAAAAGACCCTAATTTGTGTCTTCTCCAAAAAGGTGGTTTTCTTGAATAAACAGTAGTTCCTAGGCATGTAAGAATTCAGAAATGACTTCATCTACTGAAACCTGTCTGAAACTACGATGGTACAGACAAATTTTAAATGTATATGTTGATTTATTGGCTAGCCTTGTGTGTGTGTTTGTTTAGCTAGTCTGAGAGCTTTTTCGCTGGCTAAAATAGGTATATACCTAGCAAAGCTGTACTTGCTCCAAGTATAAAAAAGGCAGTAAGAAATACGTGCAAAAGAATTTAATTTCTTTCTAAACTTTTATGGTCTCCTTTTTTTTTTTTCAGTTCCAGAATAATAATTGTGAGTCAGTGTAGTGTTCTGTAACATCATGATTTAGATTCTTCTGTTTATTTTTTCAAGACAACAGTGAAATTACATATCTTGCATGTTAAAAGAATCTACTTTTACTTGCAGTGTGCTTTGAAAATGTCTGAAAATTCCAGTGACAGTGATTCGTCTTGTGGCTGGACTGTCATCAATCATGAGGTACCCAATCTCAAATTAATAAAGTTCTGTCAGTTTAAGACTAGCCCTATGCAGTAAAATATTATTTCAACTTTATAGTTTTTGTTTTGTGTTACTCTTGCATATCAACAGAGAATATAGAAGAGAGATTTATAAAAAAGAAAACACAAAACTGCTGGCTAAAAATTTGTGTCCTTTACTATAGCTGATACAAATTTTGTTATTTAGAAGAATAATTTTTTTTCTTCAAAGTTTTTACTCTGAAGAATTGCTAGAGTTTTAGTGAGATACTCTCCTTTGTTCCATCTTTCCTGAAAACATTGACATTCTATGTAACTTGTGTGTTGTTGCTAATATATTTCTTCTTTTCCTTCCAAATCCCCTTCCACCACCCTCCCCTGCTGCATGCCCTGCACCACTGCCCCCCTCCCCCCCAAAAGATTGAGAATAATGTGCAGAAAAAATATTTTGTGGAAAAGGAAATGATTCCATGATTTCTCCAAGTGTTTTCTACCACTGAACTAGCTGATCTTCAACAGTTGCTGTTTAGCAACTGACCTCACACCGTGTCTTTCTTAGTGTGAAAAATAGGAGAGAGACAAGTTTATACTCAATAACTAGAATATTGGTAAAATGGGCTTCCAAGGCTCATGCGAGTGCTACAGCCGTTATATTTCTATTTCTGTTTGTGCTTTTATTCCTGACTGGAATGGTCTGTCTTTGAGTTGAGCCTCTGAGCTCAGAAGGTTAAGGACTGACATAAAGACACCTGCGAGATGTGCTGCCTCTCGTCTTTTGTATTGCCTTGCTCTATGCTTACAAAATGCTTAGACAGTTTGGAGAGAGATGGGCATAGGCCTACTGGGTCTTACTGCACGCTTTTAACACTTTAATTTCTGTGCGATGCTGTTTCTGCATCAAGAAGGAAACATACCGTGAGTTAAGAGGGTTTGGGATCTCCAGAAAGCAACAGTGTTGCAAGACTGGTTGGAAATCCCTTGGAGAGGGTTATGTTACAGATACAGTAATTATTTATTCCATACGCAAGATGCTGAAGTTTTCCCAGGCTTTCTTGCCTCAAGTGGAATCTGGGGAAGCTACAGTGCGTGAAGGAATGCCGACGTTTTATTTGGTTTGTTGAGAAATGAAGGTGATGGGAGGGCGGGACTGTGCTGTAAGGTCAGGAATGAGAAGTGTAGCCTTTTCAGTGCTTAAAATGATGGTTAAAATGGTGAGGGTTGCCGTACTTTGCTTAGAGGGTCTTGAAAGCTGTAACAGCCTAAAAGAACATTGGGGATGGTAAGATATCCTTCTGTGAGGAGGTCTGAGTTTTGAAGTGACTTTTTATTATGTTTTCCAGGGACTCACAGCAGCTTTTAGCACAAGTTCTCTGCAATTCGTGCTGGAATTCTGCGTTTCCTTGGCCTGTTGTTCACGCAGGAGAGCGCAAGGCATAAAATACGTAGAAATAACCTGGATGTTAGCACCTTGAGGAGGAATTAATGTGGCAGTGCAGGACTGAGCTAATGGCAGCAACTAAGAGAACAGGTTTTTTTCCAATAGGCAAACTGTAACTCGAGATATCTTCTGTAATGAAATAAACTAAAGCAATCATAATTATTGTGTCAGGAAGTTGTGATGGTAGGTTGTGTGGCAGCAGATGGAAGGAGCTAACAAACTGTGTGCAAGGCAAAAAAATGTTCTTGAATCAGAATATTTGTTACCTTTTGAAACCTATTCAGTTAATGTGTGGAACTCTGTTAAGTTCGTGCGGCTTCAGCTGTGTTTCTGTCCATCTTTTGATCTCTGCTTTAGCTTTGTTTGTTAGCCATACTTTTATTTGGGATGAAATGACAGAGTTCCGTCATTCTTTAATCAAGGCTTGGGGTATAGCTGTTTGTAACAACACTGTTATGTCTGTGTAGCCCTGGTTTAATTTGTGTGTTTGTGTTTCCTATCGTCTAATGCTTGACTAATTGTATAAAGTGATAATGGCTTAAAAGAAAAGTAATTTTTAATTCCTAGTAGAATAAAGTTTGAGACAAAAGTGAAGCAATTAAAGGTTTGTTGGAATGGGATTCGTTGTTGCCTAGGGTGTCTACAGGTGTCTGAATGGTGTAGGTTTCTAAGTTTGCAGTGTATAGATTAAATCAATGCAGTCTAGAGAGCATCATTTCTTATGCTAAGGTCAACACTTACATTTGATCGAATGACTTCCTGTCTTGACTTCACTGACTGTATTGATTGTAAAGGTGCTTTCAGCAATTTGCTCAGGTGTAGGCACTTGATGTTAGGTAAGATTAATGTTTCATCTTACTTTCCCCTAGCAGTGAACAAGGCAGGCCTGAGTTGCTCAGAAACTCTCAGGGGTCTTACCTATTAGTGCGGACCTCCAATATACTTTTCTCCTTTTAGTTCTGAGGATTTTTGTATCTCTCCAGATCTTGACTGATGTGTGGGTATAGTAGGATTTTTGTTTTGTTTGTTTGTTTTTATTTTTAAGTATTTAGCATTGTCTTGTAAACTGAGCAGGTTATTGAGCCAGAACCCTCAGAGCATATGGGTTAACTGTTTTTCTGGGATGACTCATATTGGCTGTCTCTATCTTCTTGTTGCCTGCCCCAAAATATTTCCAAGGAACAGTACTTGAGATGTTCCATTCATAGGAGGAAAATAGGAAATAATCGGAAGAGATCATGGGTAGTGATCAGCTGTTTCTCCTTCACTGCACACTCCTCTTTGCAGATGATAATGAAAATCTGGGTAATTTGAAAGGCAAGCCATTGCTAGCTGGTGATTGTACTTAAGTTTTGAAAGCCTAGTTCAGTTTCAAAAGCAAGAGATATGGTTTGTGGCTTATAAATGTTGGGCCATGGTTTGATTTCTCTTGGCAGCAAGGCAGTATTTAAGAGATGGTTAAAACTTCTTTTCCTTGTTTTGGGTTGGATGACAATTTGGAAATCCTGTCGCCAAAAGAGAAACAGAAACCCCTCTCACTCCAGTTCTCAAGTGGGGTACAGGAATGCACAGGCTGATGGACTTCACAGACTTCTAATAACAGTGAAAGGATTTGGAGGTTGGCTATACCAGTTGGGTTACTCAGCTGTGAATTGCAGACCATATATTCATACTTGGGATGGTTATTTTACACTGTAACTTAAAATGTATTATGCAGTCTAAATAAATTAACATAATACAAGATTATAGGAAGGCAGAGATTTGTCTAGCCAAAGCAGAACAGATTTCTGTGGTGTAGAGATTTTCTGTTCCCAGTTATTCTTCCCCGATGATAAGAAATAAAATCATTCTGTTCAGGGAGGGAAAACACTGGTGTTGAAGAGCTCCCATTATTGCTGTTCTCCTAGCAAGATGGCTTTGAATCTGGGCATGAAGAAAGTGAATGAATGGGATGGCTAGATGCATTCAAACACTTGTTATCCAGGGAAAGGACGACATGTGGACTGCTGTATACTTCGGGGGAAATGATTTGGGTATTTAGGAAAAGGATAGAGCTAAGGATTAGACAAATTGGAATACTGTCGTATTACTTTCTTACTTATTACTACATCCTGTATTGATGTTGACACAGCAGAAACTGTGTCTGGATTTGTTTCGCCATTTACAAAGGCACCAAGTTAGGAGAGGCAAGAAATAGCAGTTGGCTAGATTGTGATTGCAGAGAACTCACAGCTGTGTATGCTGACTTTAATATCTACTTTGAACAGAGAAGTGGTAATGTGTGTTGTTGGACTAGTCGTAATAAAAGACTTGTGTAGGGGTGTAGGAAAAGGAGTGTAGTGAGGAGACAATGTCCTGTCTCAACCTCTTTGCTGTTGATGAAATGGAAGGGTGATAGAGGTCTAGCAACAGAGAGTTCAGACATCCGCACCAGACTGCACGCATTTAATAAAGGATGGCTTACCTTGTACTCAGCGAGCCCAGTTTCTTGGTATTTTAAATTTTAAAATTTTAATCTGTTTTAATTTACGTTCATGATGCTTGCCTTGTGGAGCCTGGGCAAATCAAATGTTTGTTATTTTTTTCTTCTTCACAACTTAAGGAATTAAGGTAATGGTTCTATTACATCAGAGAACAGTTGTGACATAATAAATCAATATACCTATCTGTAAAACCCAATCAAGCCAAAAACCTGAAATAATTTTGTATTTTCTTTCCTGAGATTTCACTCAGATTTTACCAAGTTATTTATAATTGAGTGGCAAATTTCTGCAAAACATTTGAGAATGAAATTGTGATACTTTTGTAGTCAAAAGAAAAAAATACAAGGTATTTTTATTATTATATACAAAAATACTAAAGCAATTAACTTTGGAAGCATTTTAAAAAGGAGCATAACTTTGTAATGTGATTGTAGAATGTATCTTATGCAATTCTTTTTGAGGTATATGTTTGCTTGAGTCCTGAAATGAGATCTGGAAGTATTACTACTACTGTAATTTCACACCTGCTGTTGCAAAAATAACTCTCCCTGTTTACAAAAACAGGTGAAGTTATTTATGGATCAGAGTGACTTAGTATTTTTCAGTTATGTTTTGCATCTTTATAGTTTTCTAATCACCTTACTTGTGTTCCATCAGTTCTTTTGAACAAAGATTACAATAAGAAAGTTAAATATTTAGAGCTGTCAAATATATTGCCTGCCTTTAGTGCCCTACAGTCTCTGAGCGTTGTTTATCTTCAGTTCCTGGTTTGCTCTGAGGTTGTTGCTGACTGGCAGCTGACTAGTAACTAAGGCTCCTTTCTGGATTAAGGACAGAAAGCCAATTTATAAATTGTATAAATATTTGTTTTCCTGGTGTACGAGATATACTGTTAAAACAGGCATTCAAATTTTCTGACAGGAATTGAGATGGAGTAGAGTTGTACATATTTTTTCCTGGTACTAGTACTTATGGTTTGTGGTGGTACTCTAGTCGTTCCATTTTTGGGGGGGATGGGTATTTGCATACAAATACATGGACATGCGTGCAAGAATTAGATCCCATATTAAAAACTCATTTGACAATCTCCTCTGTTTCTCTAAATTCAATTTAATGAGTAGGTCTAATAAAGCTAATAGAAAACAGTTATTTAAAATACTTAGCATAGTTGTTAATTGATGCCTAAATAGCCTTTTTTTTTTCTTTAGAATTGTCCTCCTCTGCCTTTTTTCAGTCATGGTCATAAATATTACACACTAAAGGTTGTTTTCTTCTAGTTAGTTATTGGTATTTCTCTTGCTTTCTTTGCTTAAAATCTTCTTCAGTTTTAAAAGATTATTATTCTTGTCTTCTGTTTTTATTATTAATGTTCTGTTTTCTTTGTAACCCTTTCCTTCTGCTTTACTGATGAAAACTCCAATAACTCTAATGTTTGTTTAAAACTTTTCACCTCCAGGGTTCTGACATAGAGACAGTGACTTCAGAAAGTGGAAGCACAAACGATAACCATGAGTTTGCTTCAGAAGAGTATGTTTCTTTGCAAGAAGAGGAGCAACCAATTGATTTGCAAAGTAAGATACTAAAAGAGGAGCAGTTCCATAAAATAGGTGTCTTTTGTAGCCTTGGCACAAAATTAGTATTTTTCATAGAGTTTGTAGGCCTCTGTGGAAGTACTTGCTTCATCTGTGTTACGGAAAACATTCAGTTGTCAACTTTGTAAAAGTATTCTTTCCTTGAAATAGATTAAATTGGTAGAATGTCTTTAATATTGTCAGTACTTTAGATGTGTTACAGAATAGTATGCACTGGTGTTGCTGGAAGGTAGTTTGTAAAAGTGCTATTGATAAAGAAATTTACTATATTAAACATTTTTTAATAATATCATAGATCAAATAAGAGTGATTTGGAAGGATCCATCAATACTTTTTACACCTAAAAAATAACATTGTGGCACTGTGTTAGCATTTCTTGAGTTGAAAGTGTAAGTCTGGTGCATATTAATATAATGAAAATCCTTCCATTTATTTTAATTACTGAATTTAATACACAGTTTGTTAATATTGGTATGAGAACACAGACTTGATAGGTTCAGTGTGGAGTTAACTAAATTTCAGCTTGACTACATTTCCAAATTCATAACCTCTCCTTGTAGGAAAAGGATTAGACGCTCAAACTCCAGTAACTATCTGGAAAATATTTTAAGTATCCTAGCATACAAATGTGCTGTGGTATCAGCTTACAGTATAGTGTTGTTTTTTATCTAACTGTGCTTTTTGTTTCTAGGTTATTTGTATTATGATCGATATAAACGTTTGAGTTTAAGTATCCTCCAAAACATTATATTACATAATGACAAATTGGATTCTGATGTTTGTTAGAGGGATATTAAAAATAAGATTTGGTGTGTTTTTAGAAAACTTTCCCTGATAGGAGTAGGTAATAGAAATCTGTCACAATTATACATATTTGTCCTGGTTTGGGCTAGAATAGAACCAGTTTTCTTTTAGTAACGTTACTTTTTAATTAAGTCTCTTCTGAGGAGCTGCATTCTCTGAAATTAACTGTGTGTTTTTCCAGACAGTAGCTGCTTCTAGCAGTGATAAGGCTCGGTGTTTATAGTTAGTGCTGGAACATCAGTAGGAATGGTATGCAGTTAATTTCAGCCCAGCTCTAAACCGTGACAGTATTTTAATATTATATGGGAGTGGGCATAATTTGTGGAGTTGCTGGTTTTAATCCCATGTTTATTTGTGTTTTCCTCTTCATTTAGCTCAGTGCAACAGGGACGGAGAGATACCAGTGGTAGATAATACCATCTCTGCTTTTGAGGAAAGTCAGACATTTCCAGAGGTAAATTACATTATGTGATTCATAAGCTTCTGTAAGCCCTATCTGGCAATACTAAGCAATGTTTTGAAGGCATTAAAATGATGCTTTAAAAAAAGGAAAAAAACAGTATTTTTAAGAATTCTTACTATTTTTTAAAATGACTTTATATTGTATGTATATGAATAATTTTTACATTGTTCATTTCATAGGGAAAGAAAGAAAAAATCCCTGATGATGGATCCTGCATTGGAACTGTTAGTGATGATTCTGACATTGTTACACTTGAAGCTCCAAAACCAGAAGACACTCAAGGTCAGGAGGAAGGTCCAGGTGATGGTGAAGAAGCTCAAAGTTCAGAGGGTTTTAACATGGGTTCCTCCTCTAGCAGTCAATACACGTTTTCCCATGTAGAAACTGGTAAGAGCAATAAATTACTAAGCAACTGGGTGCAAAAATATCACCAGGGGAGAGGAAAAAAAAAAATCTTTGCTTAGGGAACCTTCTTTAAGCATTAGAGAGAAAAAATATGGTCTCGTTGATTACGTGTCCAAGTATTTGCAGTGTCTAGAACAACTCCAGTTGCCCTAACTCTAAAACTTTGTCCAAATGTATGTCTGCAATCTTTTTATTTGAAAGCATTCTCTCCCATTAAGTGTTCACTATTTTAGATAGAAAGTAAATTTCTAGCATGTTAAGGAGAATTAAAATGACTTTTAGTTCATAGAATAATTTAGTTTTCTCTTGGCAATTTTTTAAACTTATATAGAGTTGGCATAAATAACTAGCAACTGGGAGAGAATTGATTTTTGGGGCAGTGAAGACTAATAGCAGCATGACTGCAAAATCTTTTTGCTTACCTTTGCAGCTGTGCAGAATATATATATTTTTCAAGATACTCCTGGTACTTGGCAAGAATGCAATACATGATATTCAGGAGGAAGGATATGAATATTTGGCCAATTAAAAACAAACGAAAAACCAGCAAACCCAAACAAAACCCCTTACTCTTAAGTTACTCTTCTCTAGTTCTCTAGTCTTCCTTTTTAATTCTGTTTGGCTGCTTATTTGTAATCTTTTCTGTTCTCTTTATTCTCCATAACACTTTTGTGTTACTGATTTTTACCTTTCAAATAAGTTTATTACAAGAGCAGGATTTTTCTTGAAATACTGTTTTATCTTAGAAGTAGAATACAGCATTGTTTCATGTATCCATATAGTATCCATTAGAATCAGAAAATGACAGCTTAGCATCTAATTATGACCAGTGATGATTCGTAACAAAGCTGTGGCCTTCTTTAAGTCTTCTGGATGACTTCACTTAGTTTTTAACTTAAAATGTAGTTAACTTTCTTTTAAGGGCTGAGTTCTAAAAATGTGTCATCCCGTCCATCCCCGCCCCCCCCCCCCCCC
>VZSC01012173.1:75064-95588 GCA_013398225.1 Steatornis caripensis | reverse complement strand
CCCCCCCCTTTTTTTATATGCAAAAGTCAGTTGGCTGCAGAAGCTGAGGAAGATTCCTGTTTGTGTAAGGGGATGGGGAAATGAGGTGAAAGAGCATGTGTCTCGCAGTCTTCCTTTCCAAGGTGGTGTGATTCAATTTGATCAGCTGGTGTAAAGCTGATTGCTTATGGCTTGCATGGAGTGTTCTTAAAATTATCAGTAGCAATCTAACTTGATCTTATAGTAGTGATATCCAAATAGATGCTGAAGGCCGATCCTCACTGAAGAATTTGGCTAAGCTGTCAGTGGGGTTTTTTTATTTGCATTTTAAAAAATGTTAAACTTGCATATAAATTTGGAATGGGCATCAGTAAGCTTTGTACTGGTTTTTAGTATGTGTGCTTGGCCATTTAAACGAATGGTTTTTGTTGGATTCCAAATTTATGTGTGACTGGCAAAAAGAATTTCTTCCTTCTAACTTCGGCTGATTTCAGCATGGTCTTTAGTGCTGCTGATTTGATTGACCAAGTATTATAGAAAATGTCTGGAGTACTTTGGCATTTATTTTAAAAGCCAAAGTTTTAGCAGTCAGAATTTTCGTGCCACTTTTTGTCAATGGAAATCTTTGCCATCCGCTTCTTGTTGTTTTCTGTTGTGTTGGAAAAGGATGAGCTTCAGATGTTCCTAATGTAGATACTAAAACATTCTACAAAGATTTTCTGCCGTGTTTGCTTGCAAACCAATTCCTGTTTAGGCTGTCTTCGCTATGCAAACAGAAATGTTTTAATACTGCTTCATGAATGAAGTTGACTGGCAGAAGCGCTCATATACGGAAACAACCTGCATCTAGGCTTAAGATGTGTCTGCAGAAATGTCAAAGAAAATGGCATTCTTAACTGACATTGTTACTTCATCTGGTTTCTGGTGTAGATCTGACGCTTCAAAGTCATAGCAGAAGCTAGAATTTTTTGGCTGTTACTGTGGTCACACTTTGTTTCATTTATGCTCCATTTCATCCTGTGAATCTTAAGAGTACAGCAGCTGTAGGGCAATGTTGTTCTTGCCTGAAAGTGTGATGCTGCTGAGAACTTGCCAGTAGGTGCTTATGAATGGCTCTAAGTGTCTCAAAGCTTTTTCTTTTTGTTTTCTGTTTGTCTCTTTGCCTTTTCTATACTTTGCTGTCCAGTGTGTATCAAGTAATTTCCTATTTGGCTAGCAGCAACTTGTTCCTTAACTACTTTTGTATTCCATATGTGTAAGCTTCTTTGGTTGTTGAAAAACCCTAAAAAAAAACCCACATAAGCAATACTAACACCTGTCTTACAAAGTATGTCCTGTAAAATCCTTTATAATGTCTGACCTCTGCATTCTAGTAAAAATACCTCTCTCCTGACTGATTTCTGAATGCTTGTCTTTATTGTCCAGGATTGGGGAAGTATGCATCTGCTTAAATGACTGATTCTAAAATAGTGTCCTTTTCTGCCAAGCTATATAAATGCGTTTAAGAATCTGCATGTCAAGTAGCTGTGTAAGTGATTTGTCTTTACTGCAGTGTCTGCTTGGTCAGTCCAGTTTGACTAATTGACTAAAATGGAATTTTCTTCATAAGAGGGGAAGTTATCTTTCATTATCTGAGATGTTACTTGTCCTTGGAGTCAGAAATTAGATGTGTATTCCAGATACTAATTGGTAATCTTCTTTGGGGTTGATGCATTCACTTCTATTAAGTTGGAATTTATTTTCAGTGAAGAATCTTAATTGGTAATGCTTTTTATGGATAATGGCTAGTGCTGCTTGGCATACTTGTCTATTCAGTCATGTGTGCATGTCTTTGCTCATACAAATGGTTTTCGGTTGTGAAATGTTCAAGGATGGTAACTGCATTTATATTTTTACATTTGAGTGATGATCTCCGATACAAGAACAACCAACCATATTTCTATAAGGGTATTAGCATTGTGTAATTGCAGGCATCAAATTTAGTGTCTGAGCGGGAGCACTTTGTCATGTGCTGGAGGCTTCATTGACCACATTGAATCTATTTCAGGCGTGTGAATTAGGTGCATCAACACAGATATTTGAAAGCTTCTTTTTCACCCTGCTGCTGCTTCCCTGTGATATTTGCCGTACACTTGAAAATTATGCTTTCAAAGGAGGGAGATTAAATAATCTTTACTTACATACTAGATTATAGACTTTATTTACAGTACATGCAGCAAGTATTCGTCCCACTAATAGCAACAAGCAATTACGGCTCTGTTGTTATTTTCCCAGGTAGAATATATGGTTTTAGGGCCGTAGGAATGTGAACATGCAAATGGTGTCATAAATACCATTTTACAATGCTATAAAAGGTATTTTTTATGGTTAGAATTTGTTCTTATCTCAAATCTTGGCTGATTTGGTCTTCCAAAACATCAGTCAGGTAATAGAAGCATTTTGGATTCAGAGTGTTTAGCAGGGGAGGTTGGACTAGATGATCTTGGGAGGTCCCTTCCAACCCCTACCATTCTGCTATTCTGTGTTAGGGAGGGACAAACATAGAAGCACCTGAGTGGTTCTTCTCCTGTGCATTAGTGGTTGAAAATGGCTTTTTTGAAAGGTGGGTAAAGATGTTTATAGGTAGTATATGGTAGATATTAAAAGTAAACAAAATTACATATTTAAATAAATTTGCAATGCAAAGGTTTGTTTGGATATTTATAATACCTACATTAATGGAACTTTAATAGAATTTTGTCTGGAGCTCCACATAGATCACAGAATGAAGTTGTCTGTTTTTTAGGAGGCTTTCTTTTAGCAAGCCTTTCTGTTGCTATTTTGTTATTAAGTAGTTCAGTCTTAATAGCTCTAAGAGAAGGAAAAATGAATTCTTAACCTTTCTACTTCACAAGAATTTGCAGAGGCAGTACATGTAGGTGCTTTAAGAGGCAGGATTGTTTGAAAGAAACACTTTCTAATGAGTGAATGTTAAGGTATGAAAATGAATTTTTAACTTTGGAGTTCAAGCATTCCTTGCGTAATATCCAGCATAAAGTATCACGTCAGGAATTTTTATTTTGTGCTATTCATTTTCTCTAAGATAAATGCCAAATACATAAGTATGATGGATTTTTTTACTCAAAATGACTTTTAAAGCAACCATTAATGCACTTTTTTATGTTGGTTTTCAGTTTTTTCGTCTCAGGCTAGCAATGATGAATCAAGTAGTGATAAAACTAGCAATCAATCCAGTCCCACAGTACGAAAACGTCGGGCTAAGAAGAGGCTGATCTCTAGCTCCGAGGCTGAGGGTGGGTCACCTGCTGAACTGGAGTCTGAACCTCCCAGAGAAGAGCAGCACAAACACCAGTTCAGTAGTGGTCTTAACAGATGCATCATACTAGCTTTGGTGATTGCAATCAGCATGGGCTTTGGACACTTCTATGGTGAGTTTGTAGAAAACAAAATACATAGAATCAACGTCTTGCATAACAAGTACCATTTTATCATGACTGATTTTTTTTCTTGTTCCCTGATGACAATCTAAACCTAAAAATGAGAAAAAGAATGTATGGGTAATCTAGGGAGGCTCTTTAGTGGCACAACTGTATTTAATATACAGTACTTTAAAATTAAAGTAAATAAAAAGAAACTAATTTTTGGTTGCCCTTCCAGATAGAAATTTCTTTGTGTTCTCAGAATGCAGTATGTACCCTTCATTTTTCACATCTTTTCTTTTGAAACGAATTTGTGGTAGTGCTTATTGTTCCTGTCAGCATTCACAGAGTTATTTTAGGCTTTTGTCCCATAAGTTGTCCTTGCAATTCCAGAGTGATTGAGGGAATCCAGGATAGCAGCAATTTTTCTGTGTTCCTTGCGTTGCCTGAGGTTAAGCATGACACGGATTGTTACTACATTTAACAAAACAGCAGAACTCATTACAGATCTAAATCTACGTAACGCAATCCCAATCTTCTAAGATACACCTGTTATGATAAAAATGATGGAGGGCATTTATTTTTAACAGTAATTTTTCCTGAGTAGTTCTAGTTTTATATGAAAATGTGCCTTTGTAAGAAGACTTGTGATTTGATTGAGACTGGAAATATGATTCTAATTTGATTTGATTTTTACTAATTGTTAGGGGTCTACATTTTGACATTTGTTTTGAGATTTGTACTAGTTTTCACTCGACCCTGATTTTTCTTTTTGTTCTTAGGTAAACCTGAAGGTAAGAACTGTGAGTGATGCATTGTGGATGCTGTGCTTGCATTCAGATTTCCTTTTTAAATTGTGCGTGTGTATACACGCACATCCATATATATGCATACTTACATTAAAAATAAATTAAGTCTGAAGAATTACTAGTGTATGCGGGATTATAGAAATTACTAATCCAGTTGTGTAAAATGCTTTTTATTTAGCAGCTGCAGCTAGTAGCAGCTGGTGTAAAAACAGATTGATGTATTGGCGTGCTAGAAACAGAGAGGAGCACAATGACTAAGACCAGTCTTTGATAGTGCTTTGTAGTGGTAACTTGAGGTTTCACTTCTGCTAATCGTTTTACTGTGATTAAATAGGGGTTAATGATAAATGCTACCCTTTTAATGAGATCTATGGATGAGAAATACATTTTGGAAATCTGCTCAGGATCATATCTTTATTAAGGGATTCACTTTGACTTGTTCATTTATTGAATCTGTACTTCTAAATAAAAATTGACATCACTGATGATAGTGATGACAGCATTCTCAGCAGAAAGAAGGCAACTCTGTGGGTTTAGTTTTTGCTTCTTGAAAGCATGGTTAACTTCATGGTTAAGTGATAACTAATCCTTCTACCACTAGAAAGGAAATCAAACCCTGCTTTCCATCTTCCTGTGTTTTGTTTTGGTTTACTTTATACACAAACTTGCAAAGAGAAGTCTGTCTCCCTAGAGGGCTACTTTGCATTTTTGTGATTCAGCTTGTAATTAATATTTTCCACAGCAGTCTTTTAATGCTAGGCTAATTGTCATGTAAGAGGACTGGAAGGGGTTACTTTTTATGAAATTACTTTTTTTTATGTCAGTATCAGGATACCTTTTTCCCTTTAACTAGAGCTCCAGGACCCCTTTAAGACTTCTGAAGATGCAGAAAGCAACTAGGATTAGTTTTTAATCAATAACTGTATACAAATCAGTATTAAACTGAGCTAGCTGGCTTTATGATGCTCTGGGAAGGAGATCTGAAAGAGGACAAGCTTTCCAGGAAAACAGGTAACTGAAAAAGCTAAAGTTAGGAAGCCCTTGCCAGAAGGGTTGTTGCTAAATGTAATTTTTGCTCACTGTATCTAAATTATGATTCTTGATAAGGAGAGAAACAGAGTGTAAGTGTTTCTTTGTAATTTAGATTCCTCTTAACATGAACCCTTTACACTAAATGATGATTTTTCAGAGGCAGTCTTCAGATTCTTAGGATCAATGGACTTCTTCAAAAGCATCTATAAAACATAAATATGAAAAAAAATTACTGTCAGTATACTTATATTCTTATGCAAGGATCTACACTTTCAATAAGTGTTTATTAGGACTCTGCAAACTTAAAAGCATTGCTGTGAAAATGTTGCTTTCTCTTAGCAGAATGAATTATCAAGATTCAGCTTGGTTTAATAGAGCATCATCTGTTTTTAAGTTCATACTCGACAATACATTAAATAGAAATTGAGAGCACAAAAAATTTCTTGGTGTGATAGTATTTATAAAATTTTTTCTGTTTACGAATACACCCCTCACCCTTTGAATAAAGAAATAGAACTTTGCATAAATTGTAGTCCTGAAATGAATAATGCATGGACCAATCATCTCACTTCTATCCTGGTTGGCTTGCATGTTACTAAAAAAAGGACAAAAAAATTACACGTATCCTTTCCTGCATAACTTCTGTTGTTTTGTATCTAACTTATTTCTATGTAGTGTTCCAAAATACCTTCATTTGTTATCGTTAAGTAGAAGACAGTGTAATAGCTGATTTTGGGGTCTGTTTAAGAAATTATTTATCATTGAAGAAACAGAATCAGTATATAACAATCTGGTTTTATAATCTTTATTTTGTTACAGCTTAACAGTTACTAGTAAGTACTGGGCAGAAATTGCAAGGTAACAATGCTTTTGAATTTCCAGAGAAAATGAAGATGATGGTTAGGGTCATCTGTTCCTCTACTTAATGTTTAAGTCAGACTATGGAAAGGAAGTTTTTTATCTTTGTAGGTACAATACAGATCCAGAAACGTCAGCAGCTGGTGACAAAGACACGTGAATTAAAGGATACGAAAGATGACCTTTACCAGTGCCAACAAGAGCAAGGAGATAAAGTGGGGGTAGGTATGAGTTTAGCTGGAAGTCATTGGGTTATTCTGTCATTATGTGTGTAATTTACACAAAGTGAAATCAATTTATCACATAAATCCATTACATTTTTTTTCTTTAGTATGTTCTTTCTGAGAATGTAATTTTTCTTTCCCCTGAATTCTTGACAAAGATTTTGTATTTTGTTCAAATTTGTTTCTGGAATGTGTTTAAATGTATTGGTTTTTATGTATGTAATCTAGGAGTTGTCTGGATGCAGAGACTGTCTCTTTCCCTATGACATAATGCCAGGTTGTCATTAATGAAGACTGCTGAAGTAGAACATGCTGGCAGAAACCTGTTACAGGTTGAACCTACAGGTTTTGTGAATTTGCTTTCTGAATTGTCAATGGTTATTAATTTTTTAAATACTTAACCTGTACTTCTACTATTTTACTGTTAGGTCATTCAGAGAGAAGATTAGGGAGTGCTTTGTGTGTGTGTGTGTGGTTTTTTTTTAAAGTTTTATGTTGCTGATAGCAGCATTTACACATAATTCAGTAAGTTTAGTTCTGGAGTTTGTCAAGGATGCTAAGAGACTGGGGAGATCCTTTTGTGTTAGGATATAGTTACATGAACATGTATTTTCAGCAACAAATTTGGTTCAAAATCAGTTCCTGAATTTGTTGAATGCCCTTGCTTCTGCTAATGTATTTGGTTTTGTAATCTGTAAACCCAGTTTACTGAACATCAATCAACAGTAAAACCACGCATTTTCATGTCCTTTTAAGATGGATCAATTCTTGTACCCTCTTTACTATCCTTCAGTTTGTTAAACCAATACAAGTGAGGGGTGATGACCTCTGGTTGGAAGAGGGAGCCTCTCACATTCCATTTGTTGCCAAGAAAGTGTTTGTGTGTCTATCTGAGATAAACAAACTAGCTCTATTTTTGTATCTGGCTGCAACATGTGTCACTGCATCCAAAATAACAAGTAAACTCTGTCTGGGCTACCTTGGTCTGTCTTTCATCTTTCTAGCTGAAATTGTAACAATTCTAACTGTAGTATTTTTGCTTATTTTCTTCTTGTTTGTATTAGTCACTCAAGGGAGATCTTGCCACATGTTTGACCTCCACTGAAGTGGAGAAGAAATCCTTTGAATCTCAAAAAAACAGTCTTGCTGCAGAAAATCAGCACTTAAGAGAATCTCTAGAGAAGGAAGAAAAAGCTTTGGCCTCACTTCAGGAAGAATTAAGGAAGCTAAGACAGCAAATCAGAAACTTAGAAGATAAAGGTACTGGCACTGAGTCTATTGTAATGGAAAATCAGAAACTAAGGGAACATTTGGAAGAGGAAAAGCAAAGAAACCACAATTTCCTTAGGCAAAAGGAAACCCTCTTTGCAGAGGCACAGATGTTAAGGAGAGAACTGGACAAAGAACGTCATGTTACAGAAGCTCTAAAAAAAGAACTGGAACAGTTAAGTTCTCGTCAAACACCTGACAATGCTAATGATCATGATACATTAAGAGAAAATCAAGAAATAGAAACTCTGCGAGGAAGACTAGTAGAACTAGAAAAAAAGCTAAACTTTGAGCAGCAACGCTCTGACTTATGGGAGAAGCTGTATGTTGAAGTGAAAGACCAAACTGAAAAACAAGAAATGAATGAAAAGGGACAAAAGAAAGGTGCTAAAGGCCAAAGTAAGACTAAAAAGAAATCGAAGGAATCATTTTTTGGTTCAGTTAAAGAAACTTTTGATGCTATGAAAAACTCCACGAAAGAGTTCGTAAGACACCATAAAGAAAAGATTAAGCAGGCTAAAGAAGCAGTGAAAGAAAACCTGAAAAAATTCTCTGATTCTGTAAAGTCTACATTTAGACACTTCAAAGATACCACAAAAAACATCTTCGATGAAAAGGAGAAGAGGTCAAATGATAAAAGATATGAGGCAGACAAGAAAGCTCGAACTTTTTACCGAGAACATAATTGTTATGAGAATCAGAAGCACACGCATTACAGGGGGCCTAACATGCCAAAAGAATTCAAAGATGGAAGAAAACATCAGTTTACAACATTTGAAAAAGATACAGATTCACAGAAATGCCTCAATGATCCTTTGTGTAATAGAAAACATCAGTTTGTCCTAAAGGGCTGCTCTGGTATTTTTGAATGCGCTCATCAAGAATTTGTTAGTCTCTTTAACAGCGTATCTGATCCTATCAGGGTGGACGAATTCAATCGACTAATGAAAAAGTATTTGCAACAAGTTGTACATAACTTTCATCACTGGAGGGAACTAGAAAATTTCATCAAAAAGTTTTTTCATAATGGGGTATTTATACATGACCAGATGCTGTTCACCGATTTTGTTAATGACATAAAGGATTACCTGGAAGATATGAAGGAATACCAAAATAATAATGAAAAGGTTTTTGAGGATTTGGACAAATACATCTACAGATACTACTTTCATTATGATAATTCACCACAGTATGGACCCAGGTTTGTTTCCATGTTTCCTGAACTTGTTAACACAATGAAGTAGTCTTTGTAAAGACAACTAGTGTCCTTGTTCCAATAGGTGGTCTTCTGGCGTGCGCGTGTGCATTTGTGTGTGTGTGTATACACACACATATACATGCTGGAAGACTTTCTGAAGGACTTGATGGAAATACTAGATTTTGTTACATGAAGTGGATCTGTAGTACCTTATATATAAATGTCACGCATGTATGTGATGTTAGTTTGGGAGGCACTACAGATGCGTTACACGTAGCACAATCTAATATTTCTACTGAGTTCTTTAGGGCTGTGTAATTGCCAGTAGGATTACTTTGGACTGAACAGCTATGACTGCCCATCTGATGAAATGACTAACTAGCTCAGAAGAAGCATTAACTAGGACTTCCTTGTTGTCCTTCCCTGAATGAGAAGGTTTTTGGATGTATTTGAGCACTTTTAAGTCCTGTTCTGGCAGGTGAATTTACCTGCTGGCTTTTTGGGAATTTTGCAGCTCTCTTGTACCTTAGTACATCACTAAGTTGGTCTGTATGCCCACAGTAGAGCTACCCAACTGGCAGGCTTCAGTTCAGAATCCTGACCCTGACTACATTTTATTCAGACTTGCTTATAAAGGTCCTTGGCATCAATTGTTCCTATGTTACTTTCCTGTATCTAATGGTATTCTCAGGGCTTCTGCAGAGCAGTTGTGGTATGCTGCCTGGCTGGCCCAATGGAGCTAGATACGGTGGACTGTTTCTACTGCATAGACACTGGTGAAAGAAAATGAAGCAAGCAGCCTTAATATATTGTGTGGAACTCGCACTTTCTCGAACATTTATGTATATATTTTATGTGGCTTTTAATATCATGGCTATTTCACAATTGGCTATATAGTACCTTTATTCTGATCTGATAAGAAAAAATGTGATATACTAACTAAGTTATAATACACAAGAAGTTGTTCTTGTAGACAGAACTTTTCCCTGTGCTGGTATTCAGTGCAAAGCATATTTAGTATTTAGATTAAGTTGCAGTCCTTCAGTCAGGTTTCTTTCTGACTTGTATTGTTTATTATTTCAAGTCTGAATACCTAACTAGTTTGGGGTTACTTAATGTTACATGAGGTAGTACATGAGTAGTCTTCATAAAGTTGAACCATGAGAGTGATACTGCTATTATCAGCTACCAAGTAGCCTTTTTAATGTGTAGTTTTGCTAAATACATAAGTATTATGGTTTTATTTATAGACCAAGTGCTTCTTACTAGTTTATTATTAAAATGAACTTTAATTTTTAATTAATTTAAATACTTGATTTTTAAGCACTTTAATTCAGTTTGCAGAAAAACAGAATTTCAAATTAATTTACTGATAGTATTATACAGAAGTTTGTGTGATACTGAGGATGAAAACAGCCTTAGCTTAGCAGAAGGCTAGAGAGGTTAGTAATATGACAACAGCATGTAGTATAATGGGATTGTGCACCAAAAACTGCAACAGCTGAGCAACAGTGTTTTGTCAGTGCCTCCTCTCTCTGTATAAATGTACTTATTGTACATTAAAACCCCTGAAGTGCCTAAGTTTACACAAAGCATGGTTTCCTAAGGGTCTGTAAAGTTTTCACTATTTTTATAGAGCAGAATGTAATAGAATAACTGAAAACCAGATTAAGACCTCACTCAAGCATCACAGTAGGGATAATCAAACAGGTGTTTACCTTGCTTTTATATAAAAAGAACTTCGGCAACCAGCTGCAGAGCATTTTTATTTGTAGAAAGGATTTATTTTAAATATATCATCTTATTAATGATGTAAACAAATACCTCACCCCACCCCCTTTTGCTTAAAAGGACTTAATTTGTTTTCTTTCCAGTCAACTGTAGCATGTTAGAAGTTGCTCTTGACCATGTAATTGTTTCAGAATGCTTTTAGAACAATGCTTTCGTCAGAGTAGTAATAAGCTTTTGTTTACTCCTTGCAGTCGACCTAAAAGGCCACCTTTTACACAAACTGAAAATTCCAGACCTGAAAAACAAGCTCAGAAGTACCACCACCGTAATAAAAGAGAAGGTAAATGGCATAAACATGGTCGCACTAATGGAAGACACATGGCAAATCTTGAAATAGAATTTGGGCAGTTACCCTTTGATCAAAAATATTGAGTAATTTATGGTAAAAAAAATTAGAATTAATAACTCACATCCTCTCCAGAAATTAATTGCTTTTCAAGACAGCAGGAAGATGCAAGTTTTTTCTCTAAATAATTTGATTTTTACACATTTTTATTAAAAGGCAGAAGTTGAGCTTTCTAATTTGCATATTCTGTACTGTTGTTTTAACTGTTGTTTGGAAGTGATGATAGTTCGGGTGCCAGCAGTATTGTTGCAGAAACTACGCATGAAATGACTTGTGTATGAAAAATATGCTTAATTGCATTCCATTAGTGTAGCTCAAGCTTGAGTCATGCATAATGTACCAATAATTAACTCCAGTGTTTCATATACTAACTTCATCTCATCCTGCAAAAGATGGGTCTACATTATGGTAATGTATTTGTTAGCGTTCTGTAATCTTATACTTGCTTCTCGTCTTTGTGGAGCGGTGCAAGAGCCTGTTCAATTGTGAAGAATTTGCTGTGCTGCATTCTAATCAGCTTGCTGATTTAAGCACTTGAAATGTCTTGCATATCTGCATATTGTAGAAGAAAAATAAAGAGACATTGTGGGTAAAAGTCTTTATTTATAAAACAAACCTAGCATAGCTGTACAGTTCTATAAAAATGGTCCAGTCTTGTCTAATTCCTTATTGTTTAAGTAGTCATATGGTAACTTTGGTCTTCCTGATGTTTTCTAGTGTTCTAAGGTAGGTCAACATCCCCATCTGGTCATACTGCTAATGAAGTTGCCTTCAGGAAGAGGTTTAGGTGTTTCCAGACAAGTCTTCCCCATTTGCCTTACCCGGTTTCAGACTCACTACTATACCCTTCCTGCAGTACAGGATCTTCTAAGCATAGTACTGCTATGCAAAACTGATCTCATCTTAAGTCTAGAAACTGATCTTCAGGTATGATTTATTTCAGGTTTTTCTCCTGTAGACATAAATGTGGCTTCCAACTCGTCCTTGAGGTACATGCGTGTGAAAGACACTGGCTGTTTTCTCATAGCCCCTTAAAGCTAGAAACGATGATATTTCCTGTAAATGAACATACGTTAAGTTTCCATGGTCAGAAAATGTAGTTGGGAGCATCATAACAGTGTTCCAAAGGCTTCTCAAAACCATCAATTCAACTGTCTGATAAAACTGGAAGTTTTATCCTTTATTTTAGGAAAGACTGCTAGGAAAAAAGGTACCTATCCTGTTTGATCCTGTCCAGAGAGGATATTCACCAGACACTGTTGTTTTGAGTACATGGACTTCATAAAAGAATTGGGGGGGGGAAAGGTACTCTGACTGCAGGCGTTTTTGCTTGTCATTGTTGCTTACTTAAAAGTGTATGGTTCTGGTGACAGACCGCAGATTTGTTTTAATACTGCTGGAGGAGAATTCTGTAAAACATTACTTCATGGCATGTAGAATTCACACAGAGGAGACGGCGTACATGAATGTTCAGTATGTATCACTGGAATGGTATCTATACTACATTATGGACTAAAGGGTTCAATTTTCATTTGAGCTGTGTTTTAAAAAGTTGTAGACAACAATTTTCAAAAATCTAAAACTATAACTCTTCCTTAATTTTTGTAACTTGACCTCAAAATTAGTTTGTTTAATCTTGCAGTTACCATACCTGTTCCAGCACACTGAAGAAGATCAAGTGACTGGGTAGTAACATATCATTGTAAAACTCCTTATTAAGCCAGCCAAGTGGATTAGAGTAAAATTGATCTGCTTCATCAATATAGCTCTCACTTCCGGTTAGGTCTGGGGGGCACTGAAGGAATCTCATTTTTAGAGGACAGTGAACATGACTAGGGAGAAAAACAAAACAAACACTTCAGGATAAACTGACCAATATCTGAGATTTGAAATGACTCATCACTTAAGGATACCTCAGTCAAAACCAAAACTGAGTAATTATTTCCCACTCCGAGTCTTATTTTCTTCCCTTCTGTACTTCACATGAAAGCAAAAGTAGAACAAGTAGATTTGGCTCCAGACTGCTGTGACTATGTTGTTAGCAGTTCAGAGAAAGCATATTTATCTTCATAAAAATACCATCTGTGTAACATCAGTTTCTTAAAAAGGTACTCTTCTGTATCAGCTTCACTGTTCATATCTGCTTTAACATTTTGTTTACTTGCCAGGATCTATTGCAAACTTTTGGAATAGTGACTTCAGTCATTGTATGTTGTTGTTACATATCTTTACTCTCTAGCAACAGAAGTAACGGTAAAATTAATACATTTTGACTGTAACAATTAGTGTCTAGTTTTGCTACAAAAGTTACCATAATGAAGCAGCACCAATTACTTTCAGAAGTCGTAAGACTTACTGCATATCCTTATGCAAAGCTATTTTACAAAAACTGACTAAAGCTTAGAGGGCTGAATTTTATTCTGTAGTATAAACATTTGGCTTATTTCCCCTATTCATTCACTGTTAACTGTACAAAACATCAAAACTCTTCTGTATACATCTATCCATCTCAATTTATTAAGCAGAGGAAAAAAGAAATCTTAATTTCTGCTGAAGTGTAATGTGGTATGCTGTTAAGTATTTTAATACCTGTAAAATGGAGTAGAGTGGCATGGCATCATGATGAAGACAAAAGCTTGTGACTGATAAGAGTTATTACAGAGTTGCTGTATGTGACTCATAACTTCGAGAGCACCTCGCTGGTGAATTAAGCCTGTATACAGGGCTGGGATTAAGTTTGATAAAAGCAGGAAAGTTGCTGCAGATTTCTTCCATGCTTTCAGGTGTCTCAAAGAATATCCTAGGAAAACATTTGAGCAAGTTTTACAAATAAACAGTTCCTCACAGTATTTTTGCAAGTACCATAGCTTACTGAAAACCCGTTACTCAGTTGATAACAATACCTTGCTTTGAGGTACTTAATACAGTGTGCTTTCAGTCTTTACTCTTTAAATGGAAATTTAAAGGCTAGACTTTGTCCTTACTAACTCTTGGATTTAACAGTGTAAATGTTAAGCCCGTTCCTGTCTCTTGAAGTACTGAAGTACGATTTCAGAGCCAGTGCTTTGTCTCCTTAGAGTTTAATTTTAATTTCTTGTGGGGGAAAAAACACATTCCATTGAGTAGTTTGGATGAATGATATGTGGAGACTTACTGATGTGTTCTGATTCACGCATGTCCAAGTAGAGCCAGAATAAATGGTAACTACATGTGCTTTGGTATGGCTGTGGTATTCCTTTTCTCCAACATGCTCAAAGCTACAGCGTTCCCTTATTGCTATTAATTTTTGAGCTACTATCCTTGGAAAAGCTTACTCCTCCATCTTTTCCCAGCTCCTATCCCTGCTTTGCTTGAAGGAGCTAATAATAGGAAGAGGCATTTCTTCTGGTGGGAGATAAATGTATAAACCTGTTTCTCACAACCACAACTTACATGAACCTGGCACAGAAGTCAGTTTCATGTTGCAGCCGGTCTGGAAACTCTTTATTAAGTCATGCATTTGTCAGTATTAGGAGATAAAAATATTTTATGCAGTCTAGCTCTGTGACCAACTTTACTGAATCACAAGAAATGAATTAGAATAGACCTGTTTCAGAAGTCACTAACATGTAAGTTAAATTAGTCTTCAGTTGGTGTGTTCTGACAAATTACAGATCTTTATCTCAGATGAAAACAAAATCCACTAATTCATCTGTGGTTTAAACGCAAGTGGAAACATTCTATTAGACATTTTTTTACTGCCTTTGTGAAATGCTCTTACCTTCAAGTGTGCTTGGAAATTACTTTGAAACTCACGTGGGTTTTTTCTGATTTTATTTATAATGTTTGTAGCAACTAAAGAACTTCTTTGTAACCACTGAGTTATCAGAAGTAACTTTTGTCATTTTTTTCTTTACTATAGTATCCAAACATCTTATAATTAGCTCCTGATAAATTGAGGAGAACTGATTGAGGAGAAATAGAGTTAGAACTAGTTCATCTTAAATCTGCTATTAAACTGAACCTTGAACTAATCTGTGACATACTACATGTTTGGTCTCAGCAGAGAGCAAAATTATTCAAGTAAGACTTACTTTTGTTTAGACTAGAAAAAAGTTAAAGAAAATTACAATTTTCATTCATTCATTTTCAACTTGCATTTAAATGAAAAATATACATCTTCATGTTCCAGAAGTCTTAGTCTTTCCTTTGTAACTTCTCAGCATATTAGACTTTACATCATGATTTTAATTTTGTTATAGATACACTGGTGTGTAGTTAATACCTAGTTCTGTAAAATATAAAATACTTCCTTATTAGGCTCTTTTCTGGTTTAAAAATAAAAACACAACAGGAAAAAAGTAAATGAATGCTTTAAAAGTTTCTGTTAAAGTATCAGAAAAATCTTAGTTAGCAAAAGCAATATGCTTTCCAGTTTAAACTGTGGACGGATTCTCTTTTAAGTTAACCACGTTAGTTTAGGGACCTTTGTTCTTGTTTTAGCTTTTTCCTTCAGGCACAGTAAGGTGAATTTGTTATCACATTAACTCCTCTAAAACTTCTGTGGGAAGCAGCATCCAGCTGGTTATTGGTCAAGAGCAGACAGAAAACTAGCATCATCCACTGACACACCTGAATCTACGAAAGGATCATTTTAGGTTTTGAATACTTCCATTTTTTTTGTTGCATACTCAAAGGCATTTGTCAGGCATATCTGAGAGAAGCGGGTGGAAAAATACTACAAAGCAGCGAAGGAACAAAACTCACTGTAAGGGTGGCATTGCTGAAAAGCTAGGAGTCACTGAGGCAACTCATTTTTTGCAGGAAGTACTTTTATCCATGCTAAGGATTCTCCATCTGTATCTCAGTCACTTGCTGTTCCACATATTTTTTTTTCTGTTTTTTTTTTTTTTTCTCCTAGCTCTAAGAAAAGGTTAGGCTAGTTCTAAGAAGCCTTTGCCAAATACCTACATTGACTATTAGCAGTCCCCCTTCAGGTAAAAGTTATATATAGGGAAGGTTGCAAGACATCTGAAACCAATGCTTACCACAAAAAACCATGCAAAATGGTAGTACTGGATAGATGAACCTGAATTCTTTATGGCTCAGCATGCTGTAATAAAACAGATATAATACTACAGCGAGAAAGTTAAATGCATCAGTCCTGTTGACAAAGCATGTTTTAGAGCATGCAGGACTGGAAGAAGAGCACTTGCATGTACTAAAAAGCTTTTTGCATTGAAGCAGTTTAGAGTAAAAATACAAATTGTCACTTTTTAAGAACATAAAGAGTTAAAGATTATTTGGCCAGTTTAAACCAAGCACTAATAAGAGTACCTAGCTACTACTCTAGCAATTAAGTGATCTGATTCTGACTATTAAATGTAACTTATGTAGGACTTCACCAATTTCCTTTCTGTAATAAAATACCATAAAAAGAGTGAAGGGTAAGCTAAGACCCAAGTATACATTTGTGTCTAACGTTCACCTCTGGTAATACAACTTTACACAACTTCCCATGCCAACTTTTGGGGATTTTTTGGGGACTACTGCAAGTCTTGTGTCCTGGGAACCCACAAGACTAAGGGAGACAAAAAAGGCTTAAAACCAATAGAGCTACATCCAGTTTTGAGTTGGACTGAAATGAGAGATGGCATTTGTGGCCTCGCTCCCATTTTGCTGTAGTCTGTTACTACTGCAGTGCAATACCACTTATTACTTAGTATTTATTAATTTGTCGTACCTTTTCTTGCCTGAAGGTATCTCTCTTGTTTAATCTCTAGTTAATTCTGATGCTTTAGAAACAGCTCACCTTCTTTTCTACTTCTCAACTTAAAATGAGACATACAGTCCTATGGTAAATGTTGAGCTGTGTGTAGACTTGTTAATGGAGTAAGTTTTAGAGGCCTAAGAACCTCTCATCTTATTGGGTATGCATTAAATAACCAAATGAAATGGTATTTTCATTATCAAGCATCTAGTAAACACAGTCTTCTAACTAGTCCTGTTGTTGCTTAAACACCTGTTAAGTGACTGTTTGGTTTTTTCATTTTCCACTGAATTTCATGCTGAATTATTTTATTCTTTAAGGGACTAATCAATTCTAAAAATACATGTTTGGTAATGATACAAGAAGTAGTATTACATAAAATTATAGAAACTATTGTATAATTGATTGCATTTATTGGCATATCTGAATCGTTTACACTTTTCTATTGCTTAACCTGAATACTATGCTTTTTTGTTCTATGGAGGACATGAGCTTTGAAAAGAACACAACCAGTGAAAGATAGTAGTTACACTTTTGAGAAATTACCTGTATATCAACACTGTCCAAATCACTGCCATTAGAAAGATGCGATACCTTTTTGGTGCCAGCACACAGCCATGAACAAAGAACGGCAGATGGGTACCCAAGATGACTGGTAGTCCCTGCGTGAAGTACCAATGCCAAGGATGAGATCCGTAAAACGTTCCCAAATTCTGCAGCACATTGAATTTCAAGAAGTTCAGCTGAACCAGTACCCACTGGGAGATTTAAGAAAGTGGGGGGGAGAAAAAGTTAAATACAAATTTGAAGTGAAAGCCACACCTAAATTGAATTACACAGTCATCACTTGCCTTAAATGATACAGCATCTTCATTCATATGTATGTTTTTTCTACTAAGACTTGTTACAGACTTCCTATACTTAGCAGTTAAACACAGAAGTGTGTAAGTCTTAGTGTATGTTGATAACTATCGATTTATTGAGACCTGAGCATGCTGATTTTAAGTAACAGTGTTTAAGGGTTTATGGCTTAGGATATGTTTAGAGATCACAAGCCAGACACAATCACAGAAATAACAGAAGCTAAGAGAAGTCTGAAACATCTGTCCAATCTTTTTCTGTACGCCAAGTTTAAAGCAGCTTACCTCACCAAAAAACACCCGGTCAATTATTAAAGAGGTTCCTACTGCGACCAATCTGCAAAAAAATAGAAATTTGGTTGCACTTTTATTGCCTGGCTTACTTCTGCATCAGATTCTACTCTTCTCCAAATAGCTGTCAAAACTGAATAGTTATTCCTGATCTTTTTTTGAGATTATGCATACTTGTGGCCATCACCTGGTATCCTTGGCACAATCCCAGATTAAGATGGAATGCTCCTAGTGCTTTTTTGCAGCATATACGTTAATTTAAAGGAAGGATGCCATTTCTTTAAACTTTTGCAAAAGAACTCTTATGTTTTTCCTTGTTTTTTACATGAAATCAGCTTTTATGGGTTGTCTGCAGTGGTAAAATCAATCTCAAGATACAGCTGTGCACAGTCGTAGTTTAAATTCAGAAAGAACTTACCCAACTGGAATGCAGTTGTGTAGGATAAAATCTGCTTTCCTCTGTTCTTGCAAAAAATGACTGAAGACCAAAGGTATCCATGGGATAACAGCGGTGGGACGAATAACAATGGCAAGTGCTATCAAAGCTAAATATTTGCAACTATAATGAGGGAACATAAGAAAAACAGAAGTTTATCAAAAGGTTTGGTCAGTTCTTTTGCAGACAGTGATATTTCAACAGTTTAAATACTGTCATGTCTCCGACACCAGAAGTTTTTTCGTACTGCGATAACTTTGATTCTCTCAGTGCAGATACTGTTTTGTTTGGAATACTGCTGACTATTTAATTGCTTTATTAGCGACAGAGTTGCTAACTAGAAGCACGTACTTGCTTTAAAATAGAGACCTGGTAAAGAAATTTGTGACCACAAATTCACCCATGTCTGAACCCAAACAAGCTTTTGTTATCTTTTTCCCTAGTCACCACAAATTCTAGTCCTTTAAAGTTTAATTTATAGCTTCCCATAAAGCAATGCTGTGTGTAAGGGAACTAGAGAATAGTAATTTTAAATACCAGCTATATCACAGCTTCAAAGAGGAAATACCACAACACTGATCCTTCCAACATCTGGAGTTCTTGCTACAATAATGAGGTGGTTTTGGCTGTCTTACATTTTTAGCGTTTTAAACTGTTGTCAGTAGATTGGTGTTATCCCAAGCAAAAAATTATCAGTATTGTTAGTGGAAAGTTTCTCACCTGCTCCCCATCTTGGAACCTTTTATCGGATAGTAGGAAAGAGCAAAAATGGTAAGAAGAGTTTCCATGGTGTTTGTTAGAGTTCTGGTACAGGAATACCATGTAAACCAGGAGCACAGCTGGCAGAAGTACTGAAAATAATTATGAACAACAGGATGCACAGGGAGAAACGTTAAAGCAAATTCTGTAGTTTTAAACAAAGATGATAGTTCTTCACGGTGTAACTCATCATTTTGCTGTTGTTACACTGCGACAGTGTTTAACATGCATACAATTTTTTTTTTAAAGGGTGAGACTCACCACGCACTTTGCTGTTTCTGTATTTTCAAGGTGTCGCACCAATGAGTAAAGCTTCACATCAGCAAAAGCTGCGAGCACTGCCTGTGCAAGTCTAGGGACCCATATCTATGTAAGCAGAAAGAAAATTTTACTTGTAACAAACCTGTAAAATTCCAAGTTCGAAGAGGAGTACTGAATTAGTGAACGACTGTCCAGACATGAAAATAGTAAGTGAATTAGTGAATATTCTCTATAGCTTTTTATGATTAAAGAAAAACGTATAGCAAGGTCGTTCGGTAAGACTAACATTTCTGCCAAAACAAGGAAACTAAAGTTCGACTGAAAGTGTTCAGAAACTTAAAGTAGGATTCTTTGCCATTCATCTTCAACAGAAGTCAAAAGGGGCTGTTGTTACTGACTTTAGTACAAATCTGTATTATTAAACAGTTTGGAAAACTGAATCACTGAGTAATTATGATGTAGTGGCAAACAGTATCTGTATGAAACTCAAGGAGATTGACGGGGGCCAAGAATGCTCCTCTGCAGCCATGGATGTCAGCGCTGTGGCTGGAGAACTACGAATGAGGTCTGCAGCCATGCGAAACACTTCAGTGAGGTCTCTGTGCTCATACACCTCTGACTGCCAGATTCAAGGCTTTGTATTTTACCTGCACGATGATAAAAATACACTGAATTTAAATACAGTGCATCTAAATTGAATTTTAGTAGCGGATGCATGTTTTGATTATACTCACCAGTAGCTCAACGTCATCCTTAGCCAGCAGCTGTAACGCTTTGTAGATGCTTGCAAAGATCAGAGGGTACGAATAGCCCCTTAAGCCGCTTGCCCATTCCCAAGTCAGGTAGCCATAATTATTAATATTAAGGACAGACACGCACAACCGCAACAAAGCCCCTGTTCTGCGGCGTCATTCAGACTGGTCCGGGGCGACACACGCACGCTCGCGGCCCGGAGCGGGGCGGGTTCCGTTAGCGGTGGGGCTGGCACCTGGCGGCCGCGCCCCCTGCACCCCAGCGCGCCTCCCCTGCCGCGGCGTACGGGGCTCGGGAGGCGCGTCCGTGTCCCCGCGGATAGCGGGGGCGATCCGGGGGCGCCGCGGGGCCCGGCGGAAGGCTGGCTGCGCGAAGGATATCGGAAGACCATGCGATGGGCCACCTCCAGCGACTGCCAGTACTCGTCCGGGACGAAGCTGGTCTGGACGAGGAAGCAGTTGAGCGTCCGCAGCGCCACCGTGAGCGCCAG
>VZSC01012173.1:46858-74818 GCA_013398225.1 Steatornis caripensis | reverse complement strand
CCGCCGGCGGACGTCGCGCCGGAGAAGAGGCCTTGAGGGAATCGTGTGAGCCGTGCCGCTGCCCTGGCGCCGTTCCCCGACACCGCCTCGCAGCGCGGAGCTCCACGCCTGCTGTCACGGGAAACGGCGCGCAAGCCTCGTACGAACTCGGGAGCGTTCGTCGCCTGCTGGGGAACGTCCCTCCTGCGCCGTGCGCCGGCCGCGGCGGTCCCGAGCGGCCTGTGCTGCGGCCCGGCCCTGCTCTGAAGCGGTCCGCCGGCTGAAGATGTAACTTGTGTACATGTGTGTTTGGTGCCAGCCTGTAGGGACGTGAGTGCTGAAATACGTATAAAATTCTGAGTGTTTAAAGGTACGCCTTCATGTCTGAGTTTGAATAACTGCCAGGGAACTGGAAAAAGAAAGTAGCTGCTCCGCAATTACACTTCATGGGTTTTTTCGGATTGCCTCCAATCTGATCCTCCAAGCAATAAATACCATTTTTATGTACCTGTCACGGTTTAGGTTCTTAATGCTTCAGTTCTGTTGGGAGTGCAGTTGTGCTGATGGCTGAGAAGGGAACTGCACCCAACTTTAGTGTCCTTGGCTGACATTCATACCTGTGTGTATATACATACATTCACATACATACATACATTCACACGTGTACTGCACACGCATATACTCACCTTCCATTGCTGACAGGAAGAGGCTAGAATGGCTACTTAAAAGATAAAGTTGCCTGAAATGTTGTACGTGGAGAAGTGCTTCAGCTGGTAGCTCGGGAGGCTAGCATTAATCTTGCAGTAGGTGTGGATCAGTCTGACAAAGCGAACAGAATCTGAGACTTGGCAAAACTGGATCAGTACATTTCAAGACTTTAGTAAATCTAAAAAGAAGCTGAAACCTGCAGATCTTGGGGGGAACTTCTAGCAGATTTTTGTTCTAACACAGAATCTTGTTTAGACAGCGTGAGGGAAGAAATCCTTTCCCTGGATGTGCTTTTATTTAAATCCAGGAATGATGTGACAGCTGGAGGCAGTGGATACTGCCTTACAGAAGATGAGAGGATAGCCGTAGAAGGTGGACTGGGGGGTGCGGGTGAGTGTGTGGTAAATCTTGTTTGGAGATGAGGAAATGCCACAAGCCTGCGATGAGGGCAAACAGAACTACTGTGGTGACTCCAGCAGCGTCCTTTGTTTACAAGACCGTTGTATATCGAAAAGGTTATTTTAAAAAGGCATAACTGAAGTCTAGTAGGCACTTTCATTGTAAGCTTAATTGCCGGAAGTTTGTCCATAAAGATGGCCGTTGATTTTGAACAGTCTCAGGAAAGAGGATGTCCGAACTGATGCAGATGGAAGGGTTTGTTGATGCAGCCGAGCTTAAGCCTTCGCTTGCTGAATTCTGGAGACTGGATTTGAAGTGGGTGTATCGAGCGGCGGTCGAGAGCGGGAAGCGTTTTCCCCTTGCGAGGGAAGGCGGCCAGCAGGCGGCAGGGACGGCTCCCCGGATCCGCAGCGGTGGCCATTACCTGGCCCCGCGCACTTTCTTTTCAACCCCTCTTTCGCCTCTCATGAATTTTTATTAAACGGCGTGTGATGTTTCAGAAAAGCGCGGAGGAGCACGACCGCAGCGCCACCCTGTTTAGTTAAAAACGGCCTTCTGAATTTGCACAAGGCGAGTAGCAGGAGGCTGTGCCCGAGCAATCGCATGGTTGGGCGCGGTGCTGCCCTCGGGCCGTGCTCGCCAGTCAGCCCAGCTCTACCGGAGCGGGTGCCCGGTTCGGCGGGCGGCGGCGTTGCCGAACCGCGCCGGGGCGGTGCTGCCCGCCCTGCCCGCGGCTGCCCCGCGGCCGGGAGGGGCCGTTCCCTCCCCTACCTCGGGCCTACGGGAAGTGATGTCGCCTTGACGGAAAACGCACGCTTGCAGCNCTTCTCTGGAGAGATTCATACCCTACCTGGACGCGTTCCTGTGCCCCCTGCTCTGGGGGCACCTGCTTTAGCAGGGGCTTGGACTGAGTGGTCTCCAGAGGACCCTTCTAACACCCTGCCATTCTGTGATCTCTTACTCTGTGGTTTGTGCAGGGAACTCGAAATAATGGGGGGAAAAAAGGTGGTTTCCCTGTGCTGCAGAGCCTGGGGAGCGGGCCAGTGTCACAGCCGGCTGGCTGCGGGGACCTCACTTCAACACGGNGAGGCGAGCAGGTAGGAGGGCAGGGAGCCGAGCTGAGGGGCCCGGGGGGGCAGGGGATTGTGGGGCTCTGACCACCCTGTCACCCTCCGAGGGGGCCGCTGCAGCTGCGCGAGGCCCGGGGGGCTTCAGAGAAACGTCTGCGCTGTGAAAGGAGTTAATTAGTAATCTCAGGACGAGGAAAGGTTGAGAGGCCTGGGTCTGTTCAGCCTGGAGAAGACTGAGAGGGGATCTCATCAATGCTTATCAATATCCAAAGGGCGGGTGTCCAGAGGACAGGGCCAGACTCTGTTTGGTGGTGCCCAGCGACAGGGCAAAGGGTGACGGGCACAAACTGGAGCACAGGCAGTTCCACCTGAACGTGAGGAAGAACTTCTTTACTGTGAGGGTGACAGAGCCCTGGCACAGGCTGCCCAGGGAGGCTCTGGAGTCTCCTTCTCTGGAGAGATTCATACCCTACCTGGACGCGTTCCTGTGCCCCCTGCTCTGGGGGCACCTGCTTTAGCAGGGGCTTGGACTGAGTGGTCTCCAGAGGACCCTTCTAACACCCTGCCATTCTGTGATCTCTTACTCTGTGGTTTGTGCAGGGAACTCGAAATAATGGGGGGAAAAAAGGTGGTTTCCCTGTGCTGCAGAGCCTGGGGAGCGGGCCAGTGTCACAGCCGGCTGGCTGCGGGGACCTCACTTCAACACGGCGGGGGCCGGAGAGCGCCCCTGCCCAGCTCTGCTGCGCCGCCTCTTGCGCCCACCGCCGCCCTACAGCCAGCAGGGCTGGCCGCTTCTCTCACCCAGCTAATTTTAATGAAAGAGAGTAATGTGAAAGTTCTTTAGATAGTTGCATCAATTTATTGTTGCATCATTTGTTAATGGTGTGTGTAGAATTTTTCCTTAAAAAAGGCAGACTGATTTTCATACCAAATAAAATACTTTCTTACCAGCTATGTGGGGTCTTTAACAAGGGGCCTCATTCATGAGATTAAAGGAAAAAGTCTGAAGCCTCGGCCTTTCGACTGCCTGTGCGTGTGCTTAACTTTACAGCTGCTGCCGTGAGCACGACTACACACATCGTCCCTCTCAGGGCTTGACATGTAGCAGCTGTAGGACCTGCAAGTTTCCCACGGCTAGACATGCGTTTCTTTTGTGAAAAAGAGAAATGTATTGCATGTCTGTTGTGTTTTTTTTTAAAGGCCTTTAAAAATTGTAAATTGTTAAGGGAGTGCGTTTTATCTAGCCAGAACTTAAATCTTGTATTTGAGTATTAACAGATCTGTTGCTTCTTTCTGAACGCTGCATGCTTGTCTGACAGAGTCTGCTTGCTGAGAGGGTTCAGAAGGTCTCTTCAACCTGATTTGCAGTGCTTGGGCTGAACTAATGCTTTTATGATCTTGGATCTAAAGAGCTAAATCCATCAGAAAAATGGCTTGGTTTTTCTAGCTCTGTAAGTAACTAGATTATATTAATACAGAAGTAGGATTTTTTTTTTTAATGGTGCTAGCAAAACGTAAAGGACATGCCTAGAACTGTCAAAACCACCCAACTTTAATTTTTCTCTCTCCATAGAGATGCATGAGGTGTATTTTGAGCTTTGCGGTCATATGACTTCTCAAACTCTTTCCTTAATGATTAGTGCTTATGAGTTTTTCATCAGGATAACACATGTGCGTGTTTGGGGTTAGTTTTGCTAGGTGTTATTGGCAAGGTGATGTTTCTCCATACTTACAGTTTTTATTGAAACTCTAAAAAATGTTTTTTGATTTCCATGCATAAAATGCATTAGTGGCACTAACTGGTTTCTAAAATCTATTCTGCCTGCTTTTTCTTGGAAATTTATTCTTATGTAGACTCGTCTTCTCAGCCCTTTTTTTTTTTTTTTCCATAGACTTACACTACTTTTGTGACTGTTTCAAGTGTTTTCCAGCCAGGGAAAAGCATATAATGCATTTCAAATGTTGATACGTAATGGTAGGAATAGTATTTGTGATGCTAAATGGATGTCTCAGAAGCATGGTTAAACGATTGAAGAAAGAACAGCATGTTACTGTGTTTCTAGTTCAGGGTTCTAGTTTTACCTCTCCTTATAATCTCTTGTGCAAAGGAGTTCTTGGTGGTGAGAATGTGCTACAGCTTACACTGTTTTATTTTTACAGTTAATAAAATTTCTCATCTGCAACCAGATATCTAAAACCAGACTGTGAGTTTGTTTTCATCGCTATCGTTAAATGTGGGAACGCATTATTTTATCAGTTGACTACACATTTCCTTTTCTTTCAAAGAGAAGATTGGTGAGATAAAAGAATTTTTAGTAGCTTTTGGCATTTACAGAAACAAGGTTATTAAGCAGTAATCCTTGTGCGTCTTCTTTGAATTCTTGGTTGTGCCATTACTGCCAGGTATCTGCTGTGCTGGCCTAAAGACCATTGACTAGTCTCAGTTTTTAGCATAACCCTGGGCTTGCAGATCAACGCTATTACTAAGCATGGTCTGTCATAGTCAACAGAGGGCTAGTAAGAATTTAATTCAGAAACAGGCAAAATTGACACTAGAGATGGAATATAAGGAATGACAACTCTCTCTCTTCTGTTAATGTCTCAGCAAATAATTATAACAAGGCGCTTTAAAATTTATTAAACTTACGATTTAAATAGTTAATCATCAAATACTCTCTTCTGTATTAAAGCTGCATTATTGTACTCCACTGCACATATGATCCAATCCTGCAGATACTTAAGTTTGTTCTTCAGTAATTTCAAAGGGTTAATTTCATATTTATAGCTAAGCATTTGCTGGGCTGGGCGTGTCAAGTGCTCAAGGACTCCTCTTGTCTTGCAGATACCACTCATGCTGGAGATACAATCATGTTTACAGAACTTATTTTAAACATGGCTGAAAAATTGTTTAAGTACAGCATGGTTTAAGAAATACTGTCTAAAAGGCAGCTTTTTATAGCAGAAACACTTGTCTTTTTCCTATTTATACAAATATATTCCCAACCAGTCTTCCTCCAGGAGTAGCATCTGGTTTCTTTTCCTCATTTCTTTTTTGGTCCTCTTAGGCTGAAAACTGCAGCCCTGTCAGAAGGCGCGACTAACTTGAACCACATTAAATCAGCTGAGATCATACCCTTTCATCTCCAGTGGAGGTAAAACCATAGTGAATGAGAAGTCCTAGCCCCTGATTTATTTCCTGGAACTTCCTTATATTGTTTTGTTTTCATACATAATACAACAGAATTTAGTTTTGATTATTGTAATAAGTAGTCTCAACGTCTGTGATTTGTTTTCCAATCTAATAAGCTTTGAAAATGAAGGTATGGCATGTAGATTAAAATGTAACATAACCAGCATAACTTTTTTCCTGTGATGTTGTTGTGGATTCAAGCGGTTGAGAATACTCTGATATATGTATGACAGTTTTGCATAGTATTGAGTGCTGGAATCCTTTTCAGGTACCGGTCAGCACTTTGGAGCTGACCTGACGAGTTCTTCAGTATTTTAAAGTAATGTAGGGGTTAAAAAAAAAAGCACTGTCCTTGCTTTTAGGTCTCTGAAGATAATATCAAAGTGTAAACCAAGGCAGTGCTTTTTTCCTGAGTTTGCAAACCCATTTCCCATAGCTGTTCCCTTTCTCTGTGTCTGGTACTTTTTCTGATGAGAAACAGGTAAGACTAATGTTAGATAAAGGCACTTCTGGAAGACAATGTGAAGACTGGTAGTAAGGTGGGAAAGGGGCAGAAAGCAACAATGAAGATACAAGCTTAGTAGGAGGAGTACAGCTTTTCTAGAAATTTGTGGTTTGCAGTGGAAAAAAGGAGTTGGTAGATACATGGGCAGTGTTTTTAAATTAAAAGTTAAATTTGTGGGCACTTGTAAATAATATTTTGAAAATTGCTCTACACTTCTCCAGTGATTCTTTGTGTAAAAGAGGTATGTGAGTGAAAGGAATGTAAGTACCTAGCTGAAATATTTTCTATGCAAGTGAAACACCGGATGGGTATAAGGACAACTGCTACACAAATCAAGTAGCTGATTCCAGATTAACTTCAGAGTTTGTGACTGCAGTTTTGCAGCTGGCTGTCTTACTGCTTGTGTGTACAGCAGTAGACACAAGGAGATAAAAGGATAAAGGAATTAATAGCAAAATAGTTAAGTATTACGCAAGATTCATTTTTTTTCCTTACATGTAAGGTGAGCTCCACGGGTAGAAGTAATACCTTTTATTATACCAACTTACGTTGTTGGAAAGGGTAGGTGAGCTTTCAGGTGTGTAAGCCCCTTTCAGGTTTGAATTAGAAACAGCAGAATACAAAACAGAATTGAAAACAATTGAGACAAAGTTTTTAACCCATGGGGCAGCATATTAGGAGGTGATAAAGGTTCTGTTTCACAACCACTACTGTTTTAAAGGCGTCCTCCCATTTCTAATTAAACGCTTCAAAATGGCAGCGCTGTCACTGTGGCTGCTATACAACCATGAAAGTGAACAGCACGTGCTCTCCGAAGTCAACCAAGTTTCACTCTGAGGGCCTGTCTTATTGTTTTCCTAGCTGTTGGATATTTAATTTGGTTCTCTTAGCTGCTCAAAGAGCTGTAAGGAAAAAGGTTGCTCTATGAACTGAAAAGGAAGAAAACAATTATTTCCAATGACATCCTTGGGCAATGGGAGTATTTGGACTAGACTGAAGGCTGCTGTTAGTGATAAGGACTAATAAAGCAAGTGTGTTGGGTAGGAGGAAAAGAAAAGTTGGTTCATTTTTATGATAAAAACAAGTTTTCTGGTTTTCTTTGGTGTCTCTGCCAGTCTTGCAAGTGCAATGTTTCATGTTAGTAGTTGCTGAGGGAAATTGCATTCCTCCTGCAAATCCCTGCTGATAATTGCATGATTAACTTGGAGTGTGATGCATTTTAAAAACTTCAGGATATCACTCAAAGCTAGCAGTTGTGGGCGTTGCTTGTCTGTGCAAGGTTTGCATGAGAGATGAATTGCTGTTATAGTTATTGGCAATGGGTGGTGCTTTCCAAGTCTACTTTGAAGACTAGCTAACATTCAGAATGTGAATTACAGCAAAAAATAGGATAGGGGTTTGTGTGTGTTTGTTTTTTTTTTAAATTGCAAATATTAATCATAATTCCCCTCACCCCACTTGTTTGGTTACAAACCAAACTTTATGCATGACTGAGTATGACCCAAAATACAGGTATCTGGTTAGGTTCTAGCCCTGCTGGTATCATCCATTTGCAAGAGTGTTTCTCATCCAGCACTTCAAGATCCTGTGCACATCACAGCACATGCTCCACTGACTTTCTCCTCTAACGATTATTCAGCTTGATGGGTCTTCTGCTGGGGCATGAACTGTCTGGCTATACTTAATTTTTCCATATTCTTTCTTGCATTGGAAGGGTGTCAGGATAGACATCTCTGTACAGAGATGGTGTCATCCAAGTTCGAAGACAGTACTGTCTGAATTTTACTGTATTTCTTCTGAATTTAATAGCAAAACTCTCATAGTTTTAGTTTGGATAAATGTAGCCCTAAGTTGGAGTTGTTAAAGTAGTAGGGTTTTTTTGATGTTCTTTAGCTATGAAGTAGAAGAGGTGGCTATAAAACTTTATGTGATAGTTTTTTAGAATTGTCAGTTTGGATGTAGCACCCAATGCACACAGGACAGGGCCTGAGATCGTGCTGGGTGTCAGTAGAAGCTGAAGAGCAGGTCTTGGAAGGCCTATGAAAAGAACATGCTGCAAAAGTAGAATCATGCTTTCTAGTAGGTTTAAAAACAAAAAACCCCACAAAACCCCCAGAAGTTTGAACTGCAAATACAGTGAAACTCAACTAGTTTTTATTTTGTTAACTTTTTAAAAATAGATGTGCTTAAATTTAATTTGCTTTTAAATAGAACATGTCTTTAAATCCAAATTGAAAGTAAATGTAAAATTGAATGATTGCCACAGCATGTCCTGCAGCTAGTCTGGAGCTATGCATGTGCAGCTTGGCCAGGTAGTGGGTGCTCCTTACAGAACTGGAAAGCTGTAACTGCCAGCTTTCAGTGGAGGCGTGCATCTGGTTCTTTCCTTTATCCAGCTGCCAATTTTTCACAAAGTGTATAGGAACTTCGTATCTTTCTGGCTTCTTCTGCTCTGTGAAGGAGTGTTAAAACTGAGCAACAGATTGAAGTGTTGGGGGAGAAGGCAGAAATGACAGACAGACATATTCTCTGCCCCTCTTTCTAATCGGTTTGTTTCCTTAGGAAGCCCAGCTAAGAGGAATGTCCTCATTTCAGCTTTGTTTTTTGCATTGCAAATTTGGAGCTTTGCTCCAAGAAGTCCTTATTGTGTCACAATCTCCAGTGGGGTGTGTTGAGCCTTAGGGGTTTTTTGTTCAGCCTAGCACCCTGAGGGATCATGAGGAATGGGAGCAGTAAGATTTTTTTTGTAATTGGGAGTAGAGTAAGGCCAATGGAAGTGAAAGACCTACTTTGGTAATGTGCTCCAGAGTCACCACCTTTACAAGCCCACCCATTCCTTTTGCAAACTGAAGGAAATAGACCGACCAGTCAGGTTAGTTATACTTAACTTAGGGAGTCATTGAATAAATGTGAAAATGAAGGAGCTCTAATGTTAATGATGTTTGTGGTTTAAGAAATGGTAGAGGAGAAAAATAGGCATCACAGGTGTTTAGTTAGGTTTCATATGCTTGATTGCATGGAAGATCAAACAATAATATAGGACAAAAGGAATACTTTGCTGTAGTTCAGAAGAGGCATACTTCTGTATCTGTCAAACAGTGCAAATAACCAGCCTTTCATTTTTTCCTCCTGAGAGCAAATTTAAAGTGTAAAAGACACTGTTGGCAGCTTATGAGGAGAATGAAGGACTACTTGTCCTATTACGTAGATTTACAAAAGATGTGAACAGGGTCTTTTTGTGCTGGAAAGAAAACCCGGCTGTGTCCAAACTGGAACTCTGCTGAGATCAGTTTTAAATGCAGTGTCTTTTACTGGGCAGTGGCATATTGGATCAAGTAGTGCAAAGAACAAATGCATATTAATTAAGCTTAAGCATGAATAAAAATATCAAAGCAACTTTCAAAACTGTATTAATATTACAGGACTCTAAAACATTGAAAATCCTTTCTAAGGAAGCTATCGTTCCTTTACGTTGGTACAACAGCTTCCAGTAAAGCTACTGTGTTTTTTAATTTAAAAAAATACTCTTAGTCATCAACCCTTTTAATACGTAGATAAAGATCGCTGATCTAAAATGTGATTTGTAGCTCTTCAGACTGAAGATAGAGACATCAGATTATTAGTGTGCTTTTGCAGCTTCTTACCAAAATGCAGGGACGCTTCTGCCTGCATGCATTACTATTCCAGGTGCTCTCTTCGTGCAATCAGGAACCCACTTCATAAGTTTTACAAAACATGGGACCAGTGTAAGTCTCACGGAAGAGCTGTAGTATGTTGTGCAGTTCATCTATCCTTGGGTCAAATATTCCTCTCTTAAGTACAGATGATGTAATTTGAATAGTGTGAATGTTGCCAAAATATCATTTCCTGCATGCAAAAGGGTCAAAATTGTTCATATCAGTCAAAGTGAATACTCATGTTCGTTCTTACGCTAATACATTTTATTGCTGTTTTAAATACAGAACTTTTTTATTCAGCGCTTTTTGGTATCTTAACACCTTGTACACGGACACTATTTTTTTCTATTATTTTATTTCTAATATTTCAGAACTTCAAGAGGAGAGAGAGAACTCGGTTAGAGAATTAAAAATTTTTTTTTTCTTTCCCTTTTCATTCAGATCTGGAGCAAGCACCTCCGCTCTTGGCTTTGCCTCAGGATAAACTGTGCCCACGCTGACATTAATAGAAGGTGATGTGGAGGCTTGTAGTTCAACAGAATTGAGAAATCAATTAGATCCACTTGTTTGGGATAATTTTACCAGTCTTCTCTGAGATACTAGCAGGTTCTTAAAATATAAGCGAATTGTATTTTGGGAAGCAATCTTCTGATGTTTTTCCTGTGAAAAAGATGGCAGGGTTTGGTCTAAGGTTTTCCAAAGTGCTGATGTTGAGTGCTCAACTGCTGGGAAGTATTCCTGTCTTTAGGCCATATGATGTTCAGTGAAAACAAAATCGATGCTTTTAATTTGTTGATTATTTTAGTGTTAACTTTTTTTTAATTCTTGAAGAGACCCTGGTAGCTCTTGGAAGTCAGTCATCTAGAGCCTCCTGTGGAGGGGACTATTTTTAAGAAACTCATTTCTGTGTAAAATGCTACTGACCCTGAACACACCAATACTTCATCTCTTGCAATGCTAAAAGCAAGCTGTCACCATTGCTAGGAACTGTCTAGATTGGCTTATAGTTGAAAGAACAAAACATTGAAGTTTTACTTCAATCTATAGTATTACTAAATATTTAGCTGATGTGCCTTTTGTGGGTAGCAGGAAGACCTGCCTGACCTACTTTCATTTTAATCACTGAAGGAGTATCTCATGATTTGATGCTGGCAAAGTTCAGCTATTACATTTCTGGTGTGAAAGCTGCCCTTCCGAGTGCGGGATGTCTTTTCTTTCTTTTCTTTCTTGGAGGGATATTGGTGAGAGGAAAGCAGAAGACAATCAATATAAAGGATTTTGTATCCTCCTTTCAGATTTTTTAGTTCTATTTTGAGGTATTGGCATGTTACCACATTTACGAACTGCTGTGGCAGTAAGTAGCAAGGTCAGTCATGTGACAACTGGTCAATTTTCCTTTGCAATACATCCCATAAGCCCTCTAATTTGTTTGCAGAGTGTCTTCGTGAGAAGCTGACTTTCTTGTGAGGAAATAACTATAATTTTGGTTTACAGTTGTAAGAACCTGCCTGTCCCAATTAATATGTTCATAATTTTCCTATTTACTTTTTTCTCACCTCTTCTTTTTGTATTTTGTAGGGTATTTCTCTCATTGTGAATATAGCATGTGCTGTGGCTCTTGAAGTTTGCCACCATATATGCGAATCAGCTCGCAGGCAGTGTGTCCCAGTGGCTGCTTTTCCCCCTCTTGCATTTTTTAAGTTTCCTCTTCGATTACCAGGAGACGTTTTGTGGCACAAATAAGATTTGTGCATGCTAACGAGTAACATTACCCTTGGCTGCCTGCTGGTTGGTTTTCATTCCATAGCCTTGCAGGCCATTTGTTGAATGCACTTGTGAAAATGATGGCATGGTGAGCTTTTAGTGTGTGTTTGAAAAAACGGTTAACTGGTCAGAGTGCTGAAGAGGAGACCGCCAAGAGAATTAGGTAGTTGGGGACTGGGGTGAGGGGAGGTGGTTGACACTGATGTTAGGCAAGTTCACAGCTTTTGCCTTTGAAAATAGAGAAGAGTTGTTCTGTAGCATTATCTGAAATGTACTGTTGCTAGAACCTCTTCTTCCCCTATTTGTGTCTCCACACACATCTTAATTCCTGAAAGAACCATGGTCGGACAGGTAGCAATCAAGCATTTTCTTCTAGGGGAAACACCTGCTACAGGACAGTTCGGACACTCGCAGCTTTTCTCAAAGAGCATGGAGCATATGAAGGCAAATATTCTGATGCTTATGATGAATGCTCCACACTGTTCACTGTGTTTGACTCTCCTCAGATTTCCTCCTAAGTTCCTAGGCCTGTATAGCGTAGATCGTTTTACAAGAAGGCCATAAATTCCATGCATTCAGATCGTCTTGCTCATAGAAACAGTGGGAAGATTTAGTAACTAAATAGGTAGCCATTCTTTTGCAGAGCTGTAGCTGCAAAGCTACATTTTACAGTTTCAGGACTTTACTGGTGTAATTTTGACCCCCCTGTCTAATGTTAGAAAATGTCCAAGCTCTTGTAAACCCCTAAGATTCGGGTAGCAATGAGAGGAAGGCTGACCTCGGGCTGGCTGCAGCGGTTCCTGTTCCAGCTGCTGCCGCACCGTTTGTGTGTGCTTCCTGCCACCGCAGTTGGGTTGGCTCAGCTGTTTGTGCAGCATTTGCTGAGACCCTGCAAATGTCTTGGTTTAAATACAGAGATTTTAAATAACCCAACATCGATGTCCTTCCAGTTTGTAAGCTGAAGCCCTCTTTTGGTACTAATTCTGCAGTTTGAAGTCAACATAACTTCACCCTCAGAAAATAACCTTTATTTCAGCTGTACCTTCCTAGCAAAGTCTTGCTGTTTTGGATAAAACCATTTCCTGGAAGGGGAAAGGGAAAATTACTTGGTATTCCTCATACCAGGTTGGTAAGAGGACAGTTAAGCAGCCTCCTTTCGCCCTGAAATCAAAAGCTGAAGTCTGGGAATTATTTATGGGTTGCTTTCCTCTTAAAGATGGCAAAAATGATACTGTGTGGAAGAGTTTGAACTCCGTTTACATCGTTAGTTAAGACTTCAGACAGGCAGTTGGTGTTCAGCATGTGTACCCACCCCCTGGGGCTGTTTGCAACATGGCAAAAGAGTTGTTGCTTTGTCTGTCAACGCTTCTTATCCTGTTCCTCCTTCTGCACTCTGGAGCAGTTACCAGAAATTCTCTGGTGCTTGTGGTCTGAATATTTCTTCACAATAAACAAATGTGCTGGTATTGATCAGGGGAGCAGTTAGAGATTAAAAATGTTCACATTGCTGAAAATTGAACACAACCATTTTTATTGCTTGTGGGAGCAAAAAAGGGACTTCATATGCTTCTGAAACTGTGGTGAAACTTATAGATAAGATCGGAATGAGCCAAGAATAGGCAGAGTTTTAAAAATTATATCCTGTAATAAAATGTCAAAGAAATGGATTTTAGTTAAATTTGGAAAAATGCTAAGGCAGGGAATGAAATAGTGTTCTGCCACACGCCATTGTTTGCCAGCTCTGTATAACAGAACTTAGAAGTTCACTGGGGAAAAGGCAATAAAAGTTGCTTGATTCACAGGAAAGGAGGTGAGATAGATAGTTGAGCACTGAAACAAGGGAATTAAGGAGCTTGTGGAGTTGTCTTTGTTACTGGTAGACAAATACATTAAAGATACATTAAATGTTGCAGCAGGCTGTCTGCAGCACTTCTTAAATGATAAGACTGGAGAGTAGTCTTAGAACCCTTAATTTCCTTTCCTACTTCTCTGCTCTTGAAACACTGCGAGGAAAGAAACTGGAGACAAGAAAGGGTTGTGCAAGGTGACCTGTCTTCTGTAAAAGGTCACATCTGCTTGATCTTACATGGTGAGTGCAAAACTCGCTTTGTCCATGCCTTTCAGTCCTCTACTGTTAGCATCTGCAGTGTCAAGGGTGTTAGAGCAGACGAGGCCTCATGGTGACTGCAGGCAGCTGTGTAGTTCCTCTCTCATGGCTTGGACCCAGCGCAGGAACCTCTGTCCCGCGAGTGCCTTGGTGCAGACACTAGTGCCGTAACTTGGCCCAGCATGTGAATCTTGCCTGTTGAGTGCCTGTGTTAACAGGCCCTGATGAATGGACTCGTTGAGGAAGAGCTGGTTTACCTGTTAAATCAGTAACTTTATTTCCTTGAAATTATTTAAATGTTTAAAATGTCTGCATGTGTCTCAGAATTGGGTGGGTGGCGGGTGCTTGCAGATTCAGCTGCAATGGTTCAGAAAGTTTCTGGCAACATCTTACCTGTGGTCTTCTGCTGGAGCTTGTTGCTATCAGAAGTGGTTCAGCAGAAGGGGCTGGACGTGGATGCTCACAGAGCCCCAGGTACTGCTGCCACTGCCCTCCCAGATCCTTCCAGCTCCTGCTCACATGGTCTCACTCTGGTGTCTGTGCCAGTTTTGTTATTTGTAACTTTTTCTGCCATCTGTAAAGGCATAAAATAAAACCAGGCTCAAAATTGGAATTCTCTGTTAGGTTTTGGCAGCCTTTGGTGTTCACTGTGTTCCATTATAGTAGACTATTGCGTTTGCTGTATTTTATTTTTTGTAGTGAAACATACTGCAACTTCCTCTCTCTATGACAAGGAGGAGGATGTTTAATAAGTTAAACATTTAATAAGTTCTGGGTTGGCTTAACTGTTTAAAATTGCCAAGCTAACTCAACTGATTTCCAGTGCAGTGTGTACATGGTGTTTGCACTCATGGTTTGGTTACGCAAAGGCTCAGTGTTTGTTGCCCGGTTTAGGGAGATCTAGTTAACTACATTGCTTAGTTTTAGGAGGAAAAGAGATCACTTGATCAGTCGGCAAGACCACATGACAAGCAGCTGAATGTAATTAGGTGGGTAGGGTGGTTGTGTGGGGCTGGCAGCTTTGCATGTCAGTGCGAATTTTAGAGCTATTATTCTGAACTATGCTATTTTGGTTTTAGTTTCTTTCTCTGCTGATACTACCTGTAGGTGAGAAATGGACGTTTTTGCATGACTATGGTATTCAAGAGACCTGAACTGTGTCACGAAACTCGTCACTGAAGCACCCTTGGAAAACTACCGATCCATTTGCAGCTGTTAAGCATAGGTATGCAAACACTTTATTTTTTTATTTATTTTCATACAATTTATTACATGGTTGTCTTGAGCTGACAGCTGTTGTGTGCCAACTGTTCCTCTGAAAGCAAAACCGGCTTTGAAACAATGTTGCTGTCATTTTGACAGAGCGTCTGGAATATTTTGGTTTTGAGAGACAGTTCAGCATTGCTGCACCCTCATGTTCTGGAGGGAACAGTAAACGTAAAACTGCGAAGTATACCAGCCTGTGTAAAACATAGCCTTTGGGTTTAAATGACAAAACTGCAGCTCTTTGGGATGTCTTTGGTCATTGCTTTTCACGAAGAAAAGAGTCAGATTTAAAGACAGACTTAGGTAAGTTTATCAGTAAGATTAAAATAAACGACTGCAGTGACCAGTGTCTGAATTCAGTAACCATAAGATGCACTTTCTGGTCCCAAGTCATCAGCCTACATTTCCTTCTGTGTTAAGTGAAACTTGTTCGACAGTTAGAAGGTGGAATTAGAGCTTTGATAGTAAAGTGTACTGCGTAAATAACGTTTCATGATACAGAACAAAGTAACTCAGTATTATGAAATGTTGTACTGTTTGAACTTTTTCCCCCTCTATTTATTCCTGTGTTCTCATTAAGATATAAAGATAAATTATACTTAATAAAACAGTCCTTTAGAACGGTGGAGGTTTTAACTGGTTTGTGCACCAATGCATTTGTTCTCATGTGTACTAAACGTATTGATGATAAAAGGAATGAAAATGATGTGTTGCAGTCTGTTATTTGTAATTAGCAAAAGAAATTGGACTGCAAGGAACCATGAGAGCTCATCTAGTTCACATTCCTTGTTCAATCATATAGTAATGGTTTCAGTCTTAAAATTAATTATGGTAAAGGCAATATGGGGCTGGGATGTTATTGCTGTGTTTTGTATCTCCTCTGGAAGAAACTCAAAATGTATGTATCCATCTGACTAGGTCATCCCTTGTCACCCCAAGCATGAATTTGTAATCAGACGTCCTTTCTAGCCCCTGTGTTTGCCAGTGTTTTTCTAATCATGGACCAAAACTCCAGTTTTTGTAGACGCTAAATAATCAAGGAGGAGTTGTTCAGAGAACAGAAAACAGTATTCTCCTCCACTTCTGTGGGAACGTCTCAAGGCTTTCCCAGGGTTTTAATTAACATCTGGCTCAGAGTATCTTAAGATGATTTTTCTAGTTCTGATCATCACCCCTTGGCTTGTGCTTATGAGAAAGAAGTGACAAATTCATAAATGTAGTTAAATAAATATGTTCTCTTGCTGTTTCCTTATAGACATCCTCAGTGTATGAAAAAGCTTCTATAAAATAACTGGGAGGAAGGATTTTTGTAAACATTGATGCTTGACTTAGTGTTTTTTTTTTCCTGTGCTGTGCTCGATGGATTGGTTGTCATAGTTGCTTTATTGTAATTTACTGTTATATAATGCTTTTCAGTTATTGCATTACATGTGCATTTGTTTGTTACAGAAACAATTTCTATCATGTTTTAGGGTAGTGATTTCTAATAGCCTAAGTTATCTGAGGATTAAATTTTGATAATGCTGGGATTCTGCTGTATTGAGCAAAACAATATTCTAGCATGTGGTGCTGCCCACCTCTTCCCTCACCATACTTGCAGTGAGTTTCAGTATATTTGCTTTTTTTCCAGCATGTCTTTTGTTTACAACACTATCTTAAAAAAAACACCCTTAGTAATTAAGCCTGGTAAAGATAAACTAGGAATCTAATTCAGCTGAAATTCTTTAAACATGGCATCAAAGAAAAATTGTAAATTTTTTTGCCTTTAAAAAAAGTAAATTGAAAAAAAGAAGATCAACAAAAATTCTGAAACTATACAAAATCTAAAGAATGAACTCAAGAAGTCTTCAAAGCAGTTAACGGAAAAAGGCCTGGAACATATCCTAGTGGAATGAGTGAAATAAGCTCTAGTTAAAGGGAAGTAGAAATAAGTTTTTAAGGAGAAAAAGTTAAGAGTAACTTTTCTTTGGTCTAAAATGTTTGACTTCATACAAGGAAATAATGTAGCTCCTGCTTCTGAATTTGGTTTAAACACTGTGTCATAGGGATAAAGTTTCTTTACAGAAATTCAGTTTTGATGCATTATGGTGCAACTGTTGGTATAAACGGAAGCGGAACTGGGATCTTGGTGAGGTGGGAATTCTCTGGGAGTGAGTGGGTTGGTGTGTGTTAGCATAGCTCCACTATAGGCGCTGCAGCCAACTGAGATTTTCTTTTTTCACATACTGAATTTGATTTTACTGGAATCTCATTACTGGTTTTTTATTTCCTTCTATAGGAAATGATGTGCACTGGTTTAAAATCAGAGCCAAAGTCACTCTTTTAACAGAGGATGAAACAGCAGCACCTACTTTAATGAGTCTTTTGAAACAGAAACTCTTGTTGGACAGTACCACTGCATACTCCCAGTTTCTTGTGACTTATGCGCAGAAGTGCATAGCTGAATAGATGCTTTCATACCTACTTACCCTTTATATCCTGTTTTTCATTTTGGACATTTGATGCCTTTCTCAGTCATAATGTAGAATGCAGAAAATATCGAATCGTTATATGAAGGTGGTCTGTCAGTTTGTGTGAGATTTTGGAATTCTTCATAAGTATGCGAAGTTTTATACTTTGTGTTAAGTCAAGAAAGCACTGTCTGAATACACCGTGATTGAAAACCACATATGCATTTCCTTGACACAGTTTTCTACAGGTAACTTGCACTGCTTGGATCAAGTAGAGCAGTCTGACTGGCAATTTATTTTCTTAGAGTAACTTTGTATATGTTTTTCTGAAACTTGGGTTATAGAGGTGGTTATTGTGTAAGCTTGCTGCTGCTAAGCCATTTATTAGCTATAGCAGAAACATTCTGAATAATAATTTTAATGGAAGACTTCTGGGGGGAGAGGTAGGAAATTGCCGTTATTGTAGGTTGGTTAAAGTGAAACTTGAGGATACTGTATTTCTGCATGAAATGTGAAGAAAGAATCCCGCAGGAAGGCTTCTACAGCATGAAAAGCTGGCAACAGCTGCTGTGTTTCAGCCAGGGGTGTTACTCTGCGGCCATCTTGGGGCCTTCCCTCAATCTGGGAATAACTAGAATGAATAGTATGGGTAAACTGGAGCATTAGACTTGCGATTCTTTCGCTGTTCCTGCAGGGCTCACGCATACCTCTGTTTCAGGAATTAGTCAGGAAAGTCGAGTTTGCTGTACCATTTATCTGAGCAGTCTTTGCTGTATATCAAGATTTAACTATAATACTTGCTGTAATATGGGGTTCTGATCAGAGCAGTAAGACAAGATAGGGTTGGCAACTCAGGCTGAAAAACAGAAGGCTCTTTGAATGGAAGCTTTGTGTTGTGCAGTTCAGCTGGCTTTAATTGGTGCTTCTTTTGAATTATCCCTTACCAGAGGCTCTAGAAAAGAAGCTGTGCTAGGATATGAATTGAAGCAAACATTTTGCCAGAGCACTGTCTGAATATTTTGGCAGAGTGCAGTGCCTCAATAGAGAGCTTGGGCAGCGTTAATACGTGCTGCAATTCTGGGGCTGTTCAAGTGGAAGATTCGGTGACTTGTTGACCGTATGGTCTTATTTTTCAACTTTTGCGAAAAAACCCAAACCTGTAGTTTGAACTTTGCTTTGTTAGAAGAGTTTGAGAGTGATACTTTTGAGCCACAAGTGTGCTCCAAAATTACTGTCTTGCTGTCACAGATCAAGATTCTGCTTTGCTGTTGTATGTTAGCGAATTCCTTAAGATAATACCACCTGTCTCTGTTTCAGGCAGAAGTGGTGTTTTATTATGGAACAGACAGGCTAAATTATGCCCAGAGTGTTCTCAGCAAGTTATTTCTAACCGTTTCATAGCATTTAGAAAACATGGAAGCATCACATATGCTCTTTCCAGACATGTTTACTAAAAAAATCCTTCCTGAAAATATCTGTCTCAGAGTGTAGCTATTACAGACTCTGAAATCAAAGGCTCAATTCCTTTTTGAGACCTCTTAAGAGCCGATTATTCACAAGTGACCCATCTCTCAATTTCTTTGAAGTGCCATGCTGCGAGCCTGCAGTGGTCTGACTGCCTCCACATTGCAGTGGTTGCCAGCATGATCTGGAGTAGGCCCAGGGAGCTCGGCACCTGCAAAGATGCTTCTGGTCAAGATTTTATGATCTTTGGGAGATGTGAAGTTTGGGAGAGGTGAATGCTAGCTGTGAGCCTCAGTTTTATCAATCCAGATACATCCTTCCGTCTCCGTTCATGTGCACCACTTCCCTGCTTAGCAACTCTGACTGTCCCTTGTATTTCAAGTCCAATCACCTTGGATTTGAGATTAAGGAGTAGAAGGAATAACCTTTTCTGGTTAGTTGTTCAGTCAGTAACTTTGATAACCAAGAAGTTTTCTGAGGAACAGGGTATTTTCAGTGGTGGCTGGAAGTGTGATCTGACACATCAGTCCTGCTCCAAAAGGCCATGATGCCTTGTGGTTAGCTGTTTTCATTTGATAGGTGAAGACAGACTAACTTCTGATGGACTTAAAAATCTCTGAATATTTCAATGTCATCTAAGTAATGAGAAAACTTTTAACTTCCTGAGGAATAAACAGCCAGAACAAAATGCAGGAAATGGTATACTGTGTCCCCCTGTTATTTATTGTCAAACTAAATCAAGTAACTTTCACCAAAAATAAGGCCCGATCACAACATACAGAAAAGCAATAATGCTAAAGAATGATAGCAGCTGCAAAAAAAGTAACTTTTGTTGCATCTTCCAATGAAAAACTAGATTTAGCAAGGAACAGAGTTTACCTCCTGTGGAAAAACAAGAGAACCAGATATTTCCCAATCCAAAGGATGAGAAGGTGGATTAAATTCTGCAGTGAAATTCTTTCCTGCCTCTCCCCTTTGTACACTTGCCCACATCATGTTAGATGAATGATGCAATTTTATAGTTCTATCTGTATCATATTTGTGTCGTTTTCACTTGTATCTAACAGTGACTAAGAGGTATCTTCAGGCTGTCTGTTGCCTGACCTCCTCCGTAGACTTTTAATTGACCTAATAGTGATAATTTATTTTTGCTAGATTATTTCTCTCTAATGCAGCATGTATATTGTATCCTTCGTAAGCTTGGCGGTGTGAGCTTTTAAAGAATCATTATCTGGGTTCCAGGTATCTGCCCCACAAAACAAGGTAGAAGGCAGCTGAGAACTTTACTGCCCTGGAGGAGGAAAAGATACATATATATTTTTAAAGAAGCTGCAAATATTTATCTCTGGCTGTTTACAGTCTGTGCTTTAACAGGCTTAAACAAAGAACCTGGCGTGACTAATGTGTATTGCAGACTACTGAATTGCCCACATAGGCAGAACATAAAATATACTACTTTCTTCAGCCTGAGTACATGCACGTTTTCCCTGAGATGTGGCTTCATTCATAGTTGAACTGCACATATGAAATTGCTTCCTTCTTCAGTTTTTAGATTTTTTTTTTGTTTTTACCTTTTCTTATTCCTTTTTACCTTTTCTTATTCCTTTTGTTCTGCTTTTTCATGTGTTTGCTTGTTCTAGCTGTCTGCTGGAGATTTTTGTTACCACCAGGAAAATGAAACCATTCCTTAAAGAAATGCTTAGTTCTTATGATCCTGTGTGATTCTTATTATCTTCTCCTTTATCTTTCAGTGGCTATTTCTATGGGTAGAAATAAAAGTGTGCTCTTTTTCCTTACCCTTCTGGAGTTGTAACTGTTGCTGAATGATTGGGTGGGCAAACTTTTGGGTATTTCTCTCCTTCTGTGAATACCCTCCAGTTTTCCGGGTGGAATCCCGGTGGCTCCTGTGTTGACTAAAAGTTCAAAACTGTGTAAATCTGTGTAAGACTGTTGTTCATAATTCCTTGACACTGTCAAGAGCAGGTACAGTGTAGTGATGTGTTACAAACGTTAAGGTTAGGCTGTGGGTAAGCTATGAGCTGGGTCCCGAAGCGGTCAGAATTGTCACATCAAGGAAGGATGCTGGGCATTGCTCTGAATTTCCTGTTTATAAGTTAGTGAAAAAGCACGACACGTTAACTTGTAAGGCACTGTGGCTTAATGTATTTATTAGAGGAACAGTTGAATGGTTGAGAAAGGAGTAAGTAGCATGAAGCTGTTTTTAAAAAAGAAAAATTTTGCTTTATTTTCCCCAGTCTACTCTGGAGTTTATTCAGATGGTACAGACGTTTGCTTCACTCACTATAACTTGAAAGCAACTTTTGAAGAGTTCAAAGAAATAACTTGGGAGGCAAAAGCTCTTGTTCCCAGGAGAGAGACAGGTCCTCTGAGAGAGTTCGATTGTTTTCATCAGATACTGTTGCAAATTTTTATTTATCTATCTACAGTATTTTCTTACCATGAAGCATGAAAATATTAGAAACTGTAGAGATGGTGCTGTGCTTTTTGCAGAGAAGTTGAAACTGCACAGAGATCTTTCTGTGGGATTATCACCTGCAACATTCCTGTTTTTATTGTCCGTTTTTTTCCAGTTCCATGCTGCCTTTCATCCTTTATGTAACCGAGCCATTCTTTGAAATTTGTCCTCCTTTTCGTTGGTTTGGTTGTGCTGAAATGCAGATGTAGTTGCAAAACTAACTGTTGTTTCCTTTCCTGGCTTCTCCATTCCCAGTTTCCCCTGACTTTTTGGAAACGAAATCCAGAACTTGCTGTTCTGATGTGCAAGGTTCTCTCACCACTTCTGCAGACCTGTTGCTTCACTTACCCTTTTTGTGCTGCCTTTCTGGGTAGGATCATGATTTTGTGCGTGGCATTTCCCATTATAACTCATTCTCGGAGTGCTTTGTATGCCTGTCAGTTCTTCTTGCTCTGCAAAATTCTGCAGTTCTAGCAATGTTGACAGCTGACAAAGTGTCATACAGCATCTTCAGCTGAGATAGAAGTGACATCAGCATTTGGAACCTAAAGTCTCACAGCCTATTTTTTAGCATGTATTTTTGCACGCTCTTGTATGTATCCTGGGCACCCTTAGGTCCTTCCAAGAAAGAGACAATCCTTAGACTTTGATCCTACAATTCCTTAGAAATCCTTTGTAGTTGAAACTAAAAAGATCATAATAGTGAAATGTCAGGTAAAGCAATTGAGAGTAACCAAAAGGTAAATGCTCAGAGCCACTGAATCTCTTCCTCTCATTTGTGAGAGGAAGGGGTATTTTCCTCCTTGTTACTTATGTTATAGAAAAGTCCCAGAAGTCACAGCAAGTGTGATTTTGGCCAAAGTTAAGGGAAGCAGGTCATGCATTTTCCTAAGAAAAAAATAGTGCAGCTCACTTTCAGTAAAGTGCTTATTTATTAACTCTCTTCCCTCAGCATAGCAGTTACTTGAGTTTGTAAAAAAATTGTTGTCATAATTTGTTTATATTACATTTGTACATATCTGGTAGCTTTTAGCCAGTAAAGTGTTGACTAAGCAGGAACATTGTTTAACTTGCTGTCCCTTGTTTCGACAGAGCTGGCAAATGTCTGATGGTGACCAGTTTTGCAAGCGTTAAGGTGCTACTTGAAGCCTTAGAGCAGGGTGAGGCCGTTTGCTACGCTTCGCCCAACTAGGCAAGAATGTGGTTGCTGCTTTGCTCTAGTGTGATGGGAGTGCTGGTATGATTAGTGGACTTACTTCTTTGAGGTCCAGATCACTTTCTTAGTGCTTCTGCTGTAACAGATCAGGTGATGTATAAAACAGCTGTTGAAGTTGTTCCAGTCTGTGTAGCGCCCAGTTGAGAAGCTGTTTTAGTATGAATTTACTTGCACTTGCAGAATGATCAAACCTGTACAAATGCATTATTACCATGTACTTGTATTTGCACATTGTCCATCAAGACACCTGCAGGATCTTCCTGTTCTGTCTGTGTGGGATTTGGACTCCTCTTCCCCCAGTGCCCATGTCAACTCTTTAATCACAAGCGTGCAGCCTCAACTGCTTTTTAAGAATGAAGCCATATTTGGGGAAACCTTCATTTTCAAAGCATTTTTGAACTCTAACTAGCATTGACTTTTTCATAGTATATTTACAAATATGGCTTGATTATATATGAATACAGTGGAACTTTCTTAAGCATACTCCAACTTTTCCACCTATTGCACACCGCTCTTGCTGTGGTAGATGCCCCAGGATGTAACTCTTCACTGTGCTCCCTCCATACATTGAGGGATGGATCTCCATCGCAGGGGGAGTATACAGACTTCACTGTAGTTTGGCTTCTACCTCTAGGACACAGCCTAGTGAATGTCCCACTGTTCCAGTGGGGTCTGGTTCTCCCAAGCAAAGAAGGCAAGGCCAAGACACAACTTTTTGTAAGATCTACCTGAAAGCTGAGTGACAGTTGCAGAAGGTGGACACTATTAAAAGTTAACTGCAACCCTTGAGCATCTGCTGTCCATTCTCCAAAGGACAATGTGATGAAATCCTGTGGTATCTTAAAATAGGAATTAATTATTTGTCTGATATCTGTGTTTTGGAAAATTTGAATTAGTATGTCTCTCTAGTTGTGTGGCATATCCTGCCACGTTAGTCACTGGTGTTATGGCTGTCTACGCTGCAGATCCGGGATGCTGGGGCGGTGTCTGAGTTGTACAGAGTCATTTCACTTGGTATGGGGGGGAAGAGTGGGGTCAGTCAAACAAATGGTTTCATTTGAGTAGTTTCATGCAGAATAGTGGCTTTTTTGCTCTTGGGAGGGCTGGCTAGGTGGTGTGGTGTGGGGAGCACCCTCCCACCTCCAAAAAAGCTTTCTCTGTTAAATACGTATGATTTCTCTGCGAAATGGGATGGTGTTGCAGGTGTGGTCTGAAGTCACGTCAGATGTAATACCTTATGTTCCAGTCTTTGCCAAAGCATAATTTTTCTCTTCTTTAGAAATCTATGCTAAAGACGGCTTTCACCATGGGGCAGTGCAGTGTCCTCGAGTCTGTACAAGAGAGAAGAAAACGGCCATTTGCATTAGAGACTGCTATATCCTCCTCTCACCAGAGAGAGAAGCCTGTAAAGCTATGAATGGAACTGAACAGCTGTGATCCATATACTCCATCATTAACACATTTTTGTATGAAAACACTTGTTAGGAACAATGTAATTGCATTAAGGTGTGTGGGTGATACTTCAGATCTGCTCCTAGGTGGGTCATGCACAAATCTCTTCTGAAATGCTGTCTGCCTCTAGGAATAAGTGGGACACTGAACAGTGTAATTGCTTCCCAGCCATGCTGTCAGGCAGCACCCTCCTTAGACATGGAGACATGAGGCACACCTCTTTATCTCTGAGCACCCATCAACATGAATGCAAACAGGTGACGCGTAAGCCTCTTGGCTGTGTGCTAAAGAGGTGGTGCTAGAAAAATACTCCTACTCGAAGTACTATCTCCAGTGTGCCCTAACTATTCCTTTAGCAGAGTTTGGGGTAAGTGGCATACTTTACTTTAAATTGATGTGCTTGAGGACTGTCTGATTAAGAGCATGTTCAGATTTCCAGAATTTTACACTGTGCAAGAGTGTGTGTACACATTTTTATTTGCAGCTCAATGCTTTTTTTTTTATTTGCTCGTGTTTTCATTTATTCAGCTCTTTGTGCCTTCTTCCTTTTTCGTTCTCCCCTCCATCAGCTCTGTAGCAGCACAGGAGTTGCATGTTTTGTGCAAGGCCAGTTCAGAAAGCATATTCCTTGTCCCCATACTGCACAGGGGAAATACTGCATGCCAAGCCAATTTCCTTAATTTATACAGGAGCAACACTGCCATAGTCTTGTATGTTTTATCACAGGATAGGGTTGTGATATTTGTGTTCTGGAGGCAAAAATACAAACCTGTTAATGTGGATGCCTGTTAATGTGAAAGTGCTTTGGACTAGGAAATCCGCTGAACGAGAGCAGCACTTGCTTTGAGAGCATCCTTTCTTGGCAAGCCATGATCTGGACGTGTGTGCGCGTGGAGGCTCCAGAGCGGCAGCTGTACAGGCACAGCTTAAGGGATGGCTATGGGGGTGCTGTAGGCAATGGAAAAGGCCAGTGGAGTTTTCCCAGCACTTGCTTATAGCCCCTGCCCCATCTGCATGCTAGGCGAACTGCAAAGACAGAGCTAAATGGGATTTAAGGAGGGGTTTACAACCCTGCCCCATCTGCATGCTAGACAAACTCCAAAGACAGAGCTGAATGGGATTTAAGGAGGGGTTTACAAGAGACAAAGCCCAGGAGGGCTTCATGTGAAGCCTAGAACTATGTCTATCAGTGATTTTTTCCAGCCAAGGAGATCTTATTCTTAGAAGCAAGATTTGGGAAAGATCATTCTAAAATGAATTCACATTTTTTTTTCTTTTGGTAACCTGATGAATTCTAATTGTATAATTATTTTTCTCTGATTCTTCCTTTTCTACCTCCCACTCCTGATATACATGAGGTATAGAAATGTGGAAGAAAAGACTGGACCGGTATGAAGCTATAAGGACTAATTTTTAAAAAAGCAAAATTGGAGGGAAAAAATGGGATGGGTTTTTAGTAACAGGGCCATGACTTTTAAAAACTCCACAGCAGCTTTTGCTATGAATATACTTTGCTGTGTATATATTTTTATTTCTGTTGTGTGGAGCTACATGTGTCTGGGCACTAGGACTGCAGGTGTCGGAAGTAGAGGGTGGAGTTCACTTTTTAAATATTTGTACAGGGAGGAGGACAAGGCTTGAAACTGCTATCAAAATAGCTCTTTGCATGTCTCCAAGGATAGGTTAACTGTGCAGGGTTTCACAAGAACCACTCCCTGGAGATATCTGAATAATAGATTGACATTATGGGGTGCAGTGAAAGGTGTGCACATTTCAAAAGCCTAAGGAGAAAATCTCCTTCTCAAGCAAATCCTTTAGAAGGCGTTTTTATGCCCTTCCTATGAAGGGCTCCTAGCCCTCTATCAGTCATTTGCAAATGGTATTTGTTACCAGACATATTGAGAATTGAGGTTTAAATTGAGGTCCAAATGATGTGGCATGTTTGTCCAAACAGATACTCTACAGATCAGATATGACACTAGGAATACCTTTAGGCTTTACATCTCCAAGGTCTAACCTTGACCTTTCTGTTTTAACCAGAGCTTCCACCCAGCTCTGTGTAGTGGAAGGGTGCACAGCTCAAAGCAAGAGATGTAGGGCCTTTTCCTCCTCCGTAAGGTCTTGCATAGGGCACAAGGTAAATTAGCTTTCCTACAACATAAATTAGCAGTGATTAGGTGGCACTATCATTTGTATCTGTTATTAAAAATATGTTCTATATAGCTATAGCTAGCTAACGAAATACCAACCAGACAAGGCAAATGCTTCTGGACAGGTGGGATAGCATAATGTACTGGCTCTAAGGTTTGCACTTAAGCCTTTTTAAGCAACCATTAATTTAGGGGTATTGAAGCTGAAAGAACATGTATTTGAGTGGAGTGGAAACTTACACAGCCCTTTGCCCTTGGAGAACATCTAAGGGCAAAAGAAACACCATATATGAGATGGAAATCAAAATCAAATCCAGTCTTTAGTAAAAACCTCTTCATTTGTTTTTTAAAGTATTTTTCCCTTTCTTCTAGTGCATTTCAATGAAAAGACTTTGTAGAGCTACAAGGTGGGTGATCTGCTCTTTTTTTTTTTCTTCCCCAACAAGGGGAAGGATTTAAAAAACAAAACAAAACCCCCCAAAACCCTTTTGCTGGTATGTCTGAGTCTGTCTAAAGGATCAGGGCTTTTAATTTCTTCTGAAAATGTTCTTACGTCACTGTGTGACTGCCTGTTCAACTTGTTTACTTCAATATGCCGCTCCTGTGTAGTGGATGCAGGCCTGCAGTTGTGCTATGTTTATGTAAAAAGCTCACTGGTAACTATTACTGCATGTTTTTTTGTTTCAACCTTTTAAGTGAAGTAGCTGGCTGTGGCTTGGCAGTGAGTGTGAAATCTGTCACCTAAAAACCCCCTTCCTGCAAAGTTTTACTGTCATTGTTGGCATAATGTAAAATGTGCGCTGGCTGGGGAAAAGGAGACTTCAAAATGGGAAATGGCAAAAAAAGTGTTAGATGCTTTCCGCTGACTCTTCAGTTGGAGAGTATCTGGGTATAAATCTGACCATTGTCTGTGTTTTATCGTGGTAAAGTCCAGTCATGACTTGAGTCGACTAATCACAGTTCTGTCTTGTAACCGAGAGGAGTACTAACATAAAGTTGAACCTTTAAAGATAGCTATGGTTTTAGCTTAACAGTGGCAATTGCATCTCAAGTATGTGGGCATCAGAGTTTGTTCCAGATCTCAAGCTGTGAGGTAATATTCAAGAAATGAATTGGTGTTTTGCCATTGATGCAAACTACTGCAGTGTTTGACTTGAAACACATAATTTTATCTAGTTCAAGCTACAAATAGTTGCAAAAATGTTTACTTACAGTTGCAATAGCAGATTTTACTTTTTTAAAAAATTTATTTCATCATCTCTTATTTTTTGTATTTTGGTATCTATTTCCCTCCTTTGTAAGAGGCAATTTAATGCCAGTTTTATGTTGTTTTTAGAATGGTTATTTTTGGCTTATCTTTTCATGTTCATGTCTTTGAACACAACATAAGGCAGCTCTCTACTGGTTGGTTTGTTTTGGAGGAAGACAGACTCAGTAGCTACTCAACAGGGAAGTACTAGTGCACTTAACATCATTCTTTCTCATATACGTGACATTTGCCAGCGATTTTTGTTATACCTTCTAGCTGTTCCTGCACTTCGATCAGACTATATCTAATATGGCTATTTTTTCAAAGGCACAAAAAGGATAGAGAGAAACTTCTTAAATGTCTATGGGCCATGGGAAAATGTGTGTGTTGTTTAATGGCAATTCAGGATCAAGATTTAGTTTGAATGATTAAATAGTATAATGATGAAAACTTTAAAAACTTAAAATTGGTCCCCTAAAAAAACAAAAAACCCCCAGTGAAAACAGCAACAACAAAATGTTGCTTGGTTATTTTTCTTCCTTGTATGAAAAAAATTTTTCAGGACTGAAAAATAGCTATTAATAGAAAATGATTGACATTGTTATTTAAATATAGTGGGCAGTCTGGAAAAATTTTTTTTTGCATATGTTAACGATGTCACAGTGAATGCGAGGTCAGAATTGTATTGCTGTTACATTTAAGTAGCTTTTGCCACCTTTCACACAGGTTAAAAACAGTTCTGCAGTTCATGTTCCAGATGTCTTCAATACTTTGGCCTTGATTTTTAGTCTTTTCTGAAGAAGTTAAAATTGTGTTGCCTTCTCCTTCTAATAAGAGG
>VZSC01012173.1:33371-46700 GCA_013398225.1 Steatornis caripensis | reverse complement strand
TCTAATAAGAGGAATTTAATAAAATTTCAGTCACAAATGAATTTGATGTTGATAATTGGCATAATTGAGAGTTTAAGGTGAAACCGGTGTAAGAGAGTACAGACCTGGTCCCCCTGCTGGATGCTTTGTAGTTCAGATAGTGATTTGTATTTTAAACATTTGTCAAAAGAAGGTTTGGCAGAGTTATGTACTCACTAATCCTTTTTGCTTTGCTTCTTCAGGTGTCTCCTGAATTCTCACTATGTCTGATGGGGACTATGATTACCTCATAAAATTTCTAGCACTTGGTGATTCTGGAGTAGGAAAGACCAGCCTTCTTTACCAATATACGGATGGCAAATTTAATTCCAAATTTATCACAACGGTGGGCATTGACTTTCGGGAAAAGAGAGTGGTGAGTTTTCACGAACTGTGTGCTACTTTATAATGGTATATGTCTTGGTAATGGCTAGATCTATTTTTTAAAAATCAGACCTGCTGATCCTTATGTATAGGCATCCAATCAATAGTTACCGTGTACTTAATCCTGTGATAAGGAAATGATCTCATTTTATGTTTGGTTATGTTTGTCGTTGCTGTGTGTTGGCCTCCCCCATTTCCCCCAAAGTTAAAATAAGAAGAGCTGATTCTAAAAAACCACTTCTTACTGCTCAGCAATTGTTGATGAGCGTATCTACTCTGCGAGTTGTGCGTATAGTACCCAGAGCAGTACTTTTATTATTGTACTCCCTTTGTGAGGAAGGATTGGGCTGTAGTAAAAATGTTTTTGCTGTTTGTGAACTGAAGTGGCTAGTGAACAAAGACTGCAGTGTTGGTTTTAAAACAATTTTAAAACCTGTGAATGAAATGGGCTACCATGAGACGTGGAGCTGATCTGGCTTCCTAAGCAGTTAGTAGTTTGGTTTTTTTTAACCCCGGAATTGTTATTAAACTAGGCAAACATACTTTTGATATGATGCTGAGCACTGCATTATGGCAACCAATTGGATGGTGGTCGTTACTGCACTGAGAAATGGAGTTGGCACAAGTTTTTTTCATTCTTATGTAGAAACATTAAATGCCTTTCAGTGTAGTCTGACTTCCAAGTGTCCAGAGATCTAGATAGTGTAATGGGCATTGTGCAGAGTGGCTTTTGATGGATGACATGCAGCACATTAGTGGAAGGGGAGAATATCTTAAAGAAATGCAAAACTGGTCTCTAGAATTCTAAAGTTAGTATTCCTTTTGTGGGATAGCAAACATGGTGGGTTTACCTGATCAGTACATTCCATAACTCAGGATAAGATTTAGGTCTCACAACCTGAATGGTATAATCCACAATGTCAGCAAGTTCATGTGTCTCTCTAAAGATACATTTGTTACTTTGGGACTCTTAGGTACAAGGACAGTTGAAGGTAAAGAAGATGACCTGACATGAAGTATTCTAAACAATAAAGGAATCTATTTTTATCTGATCTTTCCAAAGCTAACAGATGCCTTTATTTATATTTTCATGCTGACTAAACTCTTCAGCTTTTAATATTATAATCCAATTTCTGTTCTTTAAGCTATGATAAGGTAAGATCTACCCTCAGGTCTTTTTCAACAATCTTTTGGCAGCTAAGAAGAGCTGTCATTATGAGTATATTCTGTTTGCTAATGGCATTCTGCTAGTGGTACAAATACATTGCCAGATTGCATGATATGATTGTTGCTTTCTTGTAATTACATTTTAATTTGAACATAATACAAGATAATAGCAAAAACCAGAAAATCAAAATACTAAAATTAAGCTTGCCTAATGAAACTTAATGGCCGCTCTAAATATCTGTTTGGAGTCCATGATCTATTAGATACTGTTTTTCCAGTTTCACTTTTGCCCTTATTTTTAAATATTCAGTTGGATGCAAAATTAAAAAGCAATCCATATTACTTTTGTCTTATAATGCAGAGGGATTGAGTTGTAGTTGGGATCTTTGCATCAGCAATACTAGTTTTGCTGCATTTGATGACTTTAAATAGAGGCTGGACTGCTAACACTTAGTCTTGCAAATTTACCTTTTACAGGTGTATAAACCCAATGGGCCAGATGGTGTTGGTGGCAGAGGACAGAGGATACATCTTCAGCTCTGGGATACTGCAGGGCAGGAAAGGTATGTTCCCCGCCCCAACTAGCAAGTAAGGCAGTTTTTATCAAACTAGATGCAAATGGAACTGAGTCCATGAATTGTCTTTATTGATTGTTACATTTTAATTGTACAACTCAAGATGTGAAAGTCCACTTCCTTTAATTTTAACAGTGATGGAAAGTTTCCTATGAATACCCATTAATTTACAACTGTAACTTACAGTGGTAGAACGTTAAAACTGTAAGTTTTGCTTTTTGTATTTTGGAAGCTTTCAGTTTATTTTTTCATGGCCAATACATATTTTTAAAGCTTTTCTTTTTTCAGTTTCTTTAAATTTCTGTAACTATGTTGAGGTCTTGGGAAGGTCAGACAGGTGAAATCACCTCAAAGGATTCTTTTCTATTTGTCCATCAAAAGACTAGCATCCTAGTGGTTGGTAGTCTTAAAAGAACTGATGTGTATAGGGGACAAATTTCTGTTCAAAGTTTGAATTAAGTTCTTATTTTAATCTTGATCAAGTAATGCTTTATAGTAGAAGACTTTATCTAAAGCTTTTGTGCTCAAGTGAAATGTCTCCTTGAGTTCCTTAGGCCTTGAGTAGGCTATAGTAATATTAGCGATTCTTGTTATCCAGTCCCTATATCAGCAAAACAAGTACGATGAATATTCCATTCCAGTTAATTCAGTCTTAAGTTACCTCAGTTTTATGACTGTATGCAATTATATTTTCAAAGTAACTTGTCAGATGAGCCAGCTAATTTCACTTTGCTGGTCTAGGTTTCGTAGCTTGACAACGGCTTTCTTCAGAGATGCCATGGGGTTTCTTCTACTCTTTGATCTGACAAATGAGCAAAGCTTTCTGAATGTCAGGAACTGGATAAGTATGGCATTTCTTTACTATTTCTTTTTTTCTTTCTTTCTTTGCATGGGCAAGGAGGGGGCTATTTTTGTAAATATGGAGTCTCACTGAGAAATAGAACTAAAAATACTGGTTTTTATAGCTTTCTTAGTAAAAGAAAGTAAATATTGCATTCATAATTGTAATAGCTGCTAGTGGTAGCTTCCTGTGCTTACCTGAAATTCAGCTTTGCCTACTAAACTTGAATCTTAACCTATATAAAAGCAAGGTGAGAGAACATCATATCCCTGGCTCCAGCGATATTCAGTAATTTAAGTTTGTGGAAAGCCTATGCAAAACTCTGTTTTGACTCACTTGCAGCTTTGTCAGTAAAACTTAATGGAAGGCAAATGTTACTAGGCTGCTGTATGTAGGGGAAGGAGTTCCCAAACTGCATCATCCATCAGGAGACGGAAGTATATCCTTTCCTGGCAGCTCACCGAAGAGGCTTGCTGAGCATAACTCCTTAAACTACAAATACATAGCTTGTGTACTAACTTTGTCAGGCTTCTGCTCCCTGGCTTGTTCCCTGGCTTTTTCACTGGGTACATGATAGTGGATGCTCACTTGTTCACTGGCTCCTCAGTGCAATAGCAGAAGTCCTGTGAGATAACAGAGAACATAACTTGTTTTCTGTCTTTCAAAGAGTCATTTTTCTGAAGCACTTTGTGTCCCCTGAAATGTGTTAGTGTTCTTAGTGAGCTTTATGTGTGACAGTAAGTTGTGAACTCTATTCATGTTACTGCTGTTAGGTCAGCTACAAATGCATGCATATTGTGAAAACCCTGACATTGTATTATGTGGAAACAAGAGTGATCTGGAAGACCAAAGAATGGTGAAAGAAGAAGAGGCTAAGGAACTTGCAGAAAAATATGGGTAAGTAACTTCCTTCCAGTTATTGCTGTGTTTAAAGCAGAATGAAATGTTTTCTGTAATGCCTTTTCTGCATACTGAAAGGTTGTTGTGAGAATAAGCATTTTAGAATGCTTAAGTGGCCGGTATGGTATCCTTTTTACTATCAGAGATTAATGTGTTCTGCATTGCCTAAAAATTCATACTTAGTATTGCAGTAATCTTGCACCGGAGGTTTGTTAATCTTCTTTCCTTTGCAGTAAACAAAGTAACATTTCACAAACATTCTAGAAAAGAGAGAATTTTGCTGGAGAGGCAGGTGAATGATGGGGGTCTAATTCTTTGCTCTTGCATGTGCTGAGGCTTTCTATGGGGCACAGAAAACCCAGGTCTCTTACAAAGTGAAATCCAAAAGAGCATTTGGTGAGCTGATGAGTATCACATCAGCTTTTAAGGAAAACAAAAATAATAGCAAGCAATTATATCCTAATTTACAAGCTGAGGTGTCTGCACTCTCACAGACTCTGAGCGAGTCTGAAATCCAAGTCAGACCAGCAGGAAGACAGAGTAGCCTTCCCTTCCCCTTCCCTACAGGCACAGGTCATGTGTCCCTAAAGGAAGTACATGAAATCTTTGTTCCTATCAGATATTAATTAATCCCATAGCACTCTTATCCCCCCTTAACTCTTCCATGGGTCTCATCTCTGGGTTACATTTGCATTTCACTGTGGCTCAGAAGTGCACTTTTGAAGCAAATCTTCTGATCCATTTATTGTGGTTTGATTCACATGGTGGAGAAGCTTTCTAGCATGTGAACTGGATTCCTTCTCAATTGAAAACTAGAACTAGATGATGTGCTCCAACTGGCAATCTGCGTTCAGTCCGGAGGAATAGATTAGAGCTGCTCCAAAGTAAGCCCTCAAAACATGCATAGTGTGAACACTAGGTCCTCGGTGCTAACTATGTTGTCCTGCAGGTCTAGTCCTGCTGTGCCATGCTGTTTCCTATCACATAGTCATGAATTAGCTTTCTGTGACCTTGAAGAATCATTGGAGGCAAATCAGAAGAAATCTGTCTGCTAGAGACAAATGAGTTTTGTGCAATATTACCTTCTTACTTTTTCCTTCTCCTGCGAAAAGGCTTGTTTGAAGTCCATGTCACACAGACAACAGCAAGTGCATATGCAGCTGCTTGCGACGGAGCAAAAACTTCTAAACAGCAGCAGGTGGCATGTGGCCATTTCTTAAAGATTTGACAGAGATCTCTGCATGTGACTTCTGGAAATAATTTATGAAATGTTTATCTTTGTGGCTGAAAATTCCAACTTAATTTAGGAATAGGGAGCTAAAAGTGAAGTTGTAGATCACGTCCAGTCTGTAGCAGTTAGAGTTCTCTGCCCTGTAGACATGAGACAGGATAGCTGCTCGGAGTCCCTTACTCCTGAGGGGAAACGGGATAAATCCTGCTGCAGTGAACAGTCTTCTGGTAACAAAAGTGTGAGTGAACATCCTCTTTCTGTGGAAAAGCCTTGTACTGCTAAATGATGTATTTTGAAAATGATTGCAGGATACCTACACACCGAGACAGTAAGATAGTATTTTTGACCACTCATTGAATCTTGCAAGTTAAGTAAGAAATACTTAAAATTATGATGTGATTATATCAGTTACTTGGGGAGTAACGCTAATGTGGCTGCTCTAGCACTGCCCTGTGGGGAGCACTGAGCACAGGTCAAAGCCTACAGACCTGCCACCGAAACATCCTGACCCACGATGATAATTAAAACTAGCAGTGTATTTTCAATACCAAAGTGCCCAGAAACTTTTGTTAACAACAAAAACATAGGTGGTCTGAGCACTGAGGTTTGGTTTGGGTTTGGTTTTGTTTTGTTTCTTTTTTTTTAATGAAAGAGAATTTATAGTTGAGGTGTCAACACAAGAAACAGTCACCTGTTGTAGTGGTAACTAGTGGTTTGTAGTATGCATTTCAGGCCACTGATCACTTAGTGTCTTTCTGCTATGGAGTAGCAGTAACAGTGTTCGTGTGATGTCTAAGTGTGTGGCAGTAATGACGTATTGTTTTTTCTCCTATGAATATAAACTGTGTGATGTAAGTTTGTGCTTTTTGTCTTCTGCAGAATACCATATTTTGAAACCAGTGCAGCTAATGGGAATAATGTAAGCAAAGCCATTGAAACTCTGCTTGACCTCATTATGAAGCGCATGGAACGGTGTGTGGATAAATCCTGGATCCCAGAAGGGGTAGTACGCTCCAATGGACACAGCTCTACAGAACAACTGAATGAGGAGCAAGAAAAAGGCAAATGTGGCTGTTAACTCAGTTACAATTAAGTTTAATGTATATGCTAAAGTATAGTACAGTTGCAGCTTAACTGTTTAACTTACAGACAAATCACATTGTGTAGTTATTCAATGAGCTCTATTCTTGATACTAATTTTTGTTTTCTCCCTCTCAAACAACATTGACCGTTGCTTGCAAGGTATGTGGTTTATTAGTGATGGGACAGAGGTTTAATTTGGTGTAGCACTGGATGCTTCTCTAATTCGCTGCTTTGGAAGAAAGGGGAGGAATTTTCATTACCAAATTCAGAAACATCTCTCTGGGCAATGAGAAGGGGTAGGCTTCTGAACTGAAGGATTTTCAATTGCCCTTTGAAGGCTCCATTAACTACTCATACTTCTTGGTGTTGCCCAGAAATATTTAATCATTTCATCAATCAGTAACAATCTTAAAAGAGCAAATCCTGTGTGTTCCACAAAAGCTTGTGCGTAGCTTTTCCTTGCTCTCTCAAACCATTGGTTTGCAGTGATGAAAACCAAAAGAAAGCTATTCTATATAGAATAAAAAACTACAGAGAAGCACAGGGGTGCGATGTAGAGCACTTTGGGTATGTCATGAAATTGAACATGTAAACTACAACTGTACTGTATAAAATATATCCAACATAGCCTATGAGACCTCTTGACATAATTTGAATTTCTAGAACATGCGTATACATATATTTATGTGTAAATGGCATAACTGTACATCTGTTGTTATGTTTCTTTTATGTTACCACTCATGCTTTAACAGGAATGTAGGGCAACCTAGATGTCAGTAAAATTTCATCAGAGCTAGTGCTCTGCACTGAAGTTGTTTTACCAAACACAAACACAAAAAAGAACGTTTCTTCAAATTTGGATTGAAAAATGAATGATGATTGTCTTCTGGTGACATGCAGCTAAGATACCTGTTCTGTCTAGATCAGTATTTCTACAAATTTATAATGCTCATTTTATTCTGCCAACCTTTGTGTCCTGTACATCTTGGTTATCATATATTCATTTATGGCGTGTTCATTTCCTTTAGGTTGTATTTAAAAAAGAGTAGAGTTGCTTTTCTTTTTTTCCCCCCCTACGGATCACATACATGTCAGTTTTGGTTTCAGTGGATCATGTTACTCTTTGATAATTTTTATTTATTCATGCGACCTAGGGAATAATCAGTATTTTTTGGGTCTCTTTTCCAGACTGATTTGTAAGATGTGCCTATCAAACTGTTTTATACCCCGGCAGAGGTTGTATAACTGTAAAGTATTGCCAATTAAAGTTATAACATGCCAAACTGAGTCTTTTTACAGACTTTCCACAGCAGTTTGTTTACAAAACTCCAAAGCTACTACTTCTTTAGAAATTATCTATTTATTTATTTAAATATTCTAACTACTGCAATTTCCAGCAAACATTGATACCAGTTGTGGATGTGAATTGCAGAATAACAAATTTTTTGAAGGACCAAAAATGTTTCTATAATAGGAGCTAATAAAAAAAAGTACACTTAATGTAGCTTCTGGTTATATTAATAATGCAAGAATAAGTGTTGAAACTTGGTTCTTAAAATATTTTACAAAGTAATGCATTGTTCTTTAAAAAACACAATATGTAAATATTAGATTTTTATCACAGCCTACACAGAATATTTTAAAAGTGCAATATAATTTGACTGCTCTGGGGCGAGGGCAAAGATTAAAACAATTTATATTGAATAAATATAGGGACTTTTTCTACTATACGTTACCAAGATTCTAAAATGCTTGTGGACCGGACTTACTGTAGTTTAACTCGGAGTGCCTTTTGAAGTTACCAACATGTTTGTGACCAGTAGAATATCAAACTCTACTACAGGACATAATACATTTCAATGTACTTCAGCATCTGAATTTCCTTCAGTGTAACTCTTTGCTTTGCAGAGGGATGCAGTAGAACTTCATGCATTAACTTTAATGCGGAGTTTTTGTGCTATCCAGTTGCTGAAAACAGTAAGGATTATTGCAAGCAACTACTGAGCTAAGTGACTACTGAAGTGGTGTAAAAATATTTCCTTTTGAATACTTATGTTTAGATTGGATACTGGATATTAAATATTAAATACTGAAACTGTCATATTTTTGTCATGCATTTTATATGTAACTATTCACTGTATAAAGAGAGTCTGCATAAAATTGCTTTGATGTCAGCCTTTGAAACGTGCCATAAGATTTATCTGTTTGAATTATTCTGTGACAAGACTTTTTGTTCCCTTTTTAGCTCTCAAGATAAATCATGGTAAATGTTTCTTGACAATGAATTACACTATTCTTACTAGTCTAGCGCTGGTTTTGAAAAACAAACAAAGAAGGAAGAATTCTATGTGATGAGAAACTGTTATTTCAAGAAAAGTTGTTTCCATCCAGTGTCAGACAAAAATGTTGATCTGTAATGGAACAAAGTTTTGGAAAGGATTTCCTTTATGATGCTTTGTCCCAGGATTTCTTATTAATATAAAATAGTTTAAAATTCCTGATCTGAACCTCATCAGCATCTGTTGAACTAAACTGTAACATTTCCTGTTGTCTCAGTTCAATGTCAGTCTGTGTCCTTCTGCACTGTCCCTATACATTGTGGTTTTTTTAGTTCAAATGTGTCTAAGCTCTCTTGGCGGCCTAGGTGCTTCTTGATCTTCCACTCTTGCACTGACCGAACCAGTCGGATGGGGGCCTGATGCATCCTGCGTGATGCCAGAAGGAGCTTAATCCTGTAGAAGAAAGTAAGAGGCAACACTTCTGTATTCTGAAGGCATTCAGAAAGCTGCTAATGCGAGCATGTAGCATGTTCAGAGCAAAGGGAATCAAGCAATACATTTTGTAAAATCTATTGCCTCTACAAAGGTAAGGAGCCTGGTTTTTTCAGAATAGCTGCTTCCATCAAGAGCAGTGTAGATTACCAGGAAGGTTATGATATGCTGGAGGACACAGCTGCTATTAGAGGTTCCTTGACAGGCAAGAGAAATGACCCGAACTAAACCTTATTAAGTTTAGCAAGGGCAACTGTGATTGCGTATTCCGTCTGGGTTGGCATAAACCCATGCAGTAGTTCTGGCTGAAAAAACATTTTGCAGGAAAGGAGATGACCATCCTGTTCAAAAGCAGGTTGACCAGGAGCCAGAAGCGTGCCCTTGTGGCAAAGGTGGCCAGCTGCGTCTGGGGCTGCATTAGTAAAAGGAAACCATCAGGTTAAGGAAGTAAGTCTTCCCTTGCATTCAGTAATTATAATTCAGCATCTGGAGTTGTGTGTCCTGTTTTGGACACTCCAGTAGAAGAAAGACATTGACACACTGGAGTGAGTCCAGCAGATGCCACCAGGATCAGAGGGCTGGAGCGCAAGGGGTAGGAGGAGAGAGAACTCGGTTTGCATGGCTTTAGGAAGAGAAAGCTAAGGGAGACCTTTCTGCTGTCTTGAACTAATTGGGATGGTATACAGCAGATGGAGCCAGACCCTTCTCAGAGGGCATAGGGATAGGAAAAAGAGAAAAGCTGGCATATAGAAAATTCTGAACAGACATTAGGAAAAAATTGTCACCATACAAGTAGTCAGAAATTGCAACAGGAGCCAGGGAATGTTATGGAATCTTCATCCTTGAAGACACTAAAAACTCAACTGGATGTGGCCCTGAGCCACCTGGTGTTAATCTGTCCTGCTTTGAGCAGGACTTTGGTCTAGATGGCCTGCAGAAGTGTGTTCCAACTGATATGATTATACGCTCCATGAACCTGATCCTACAAATGCACAAGCCTGACAGTTGTCAGTTCTTTTATATGAGTCTATATGACAGTTTGAGAGCTGTATATGACAGCTCTTCTATTAGGAAACTTGGACAAGTACGTAAATATTTGCAGACCAGAGCTTTCCTGTGAGTTTAAGGTATTCAGATTTTCAGTGAAACAATTCTTGCTGTGGTAATCTGTGTCAAAAATCAAACAAATGAGCCACTCCATTTGCTGCAAAACCTCTTTTTCCAGCGAGGCTGTTTTTCGGCTGGGTATGAAATTCTGTATTTGAGTAACTGTTCATAGAGTAGAAGTACATATTCTTTTTTGATAATTAATCTGGATTCTGGCTCCAGCAACCTTCAATCTATATCACCTTTTAGATCAGGAATAAGCACTTCAAATCCACAACATAATGGCTTGTACTTTAAGAGGAGATTGGTGCCTTGATATGAAAAAAGGAGGGAGGGGGGAATCTAATTATAAATGCTTGTAGTATCACTGTGTTCTCACATCCCATCTGTCTGCTGGAGGCGTTGGTGACAGTCTGTAATCCACAGTGTTTATATTGTAGAAGCCACCAAAGACTTCACAATATAGTACTCTGCCAGGAAAAAGCTGTCTTCAGTGGAGTAAATACAGCCCATGGGGAAAAAAAGTCACATGGGCTTGAAACTCAAAGTAATTAAATTGGAAAAGGAGGATTGCAATTGCATATGCCAAAGCACAGCAGCCCTAGACATAAGCAAACTTCTGTAGTATTTGGGTTGCCTCTAGTTGTAAACTTGGCGTCTTCCTAGCTTCCCTCATAGAGTTGCTTTCTCTGTGTTTGCTATTTCATCTCGTGAGCTGGGTTGCCATCTTCTGTCTCAGCCACAGAGTCTTTCCTCCGGTGTGCAGCATGAGAGTAACTAATATCCTGTACAGCCCTATCTTGCTCTCTGTCTCTGAGTCAGTTCAGAGCTGTTGTTCTTTAGGGCTGGGGGTGAGTACTAGTCACCAGTCATATGCTCTAGCCTGCATCTCCTGCGATAGGATGTGGCTGAGGTCTGGTTTTCAAAATGATTGGACAAAAGTTCTGTGCTGATAAGGTTAGTGATGCTGGTGTGCTAAAGCAATTTTTTTTTCCTTCCACCTTTCTTAACAGAGCCCCAAGCTGACTGCCTTTTTTCTTATTCTAGAAACCAGAAAGCAAAAACTGCCCTAAAGGCACATGCAGTTCAGCACATGGATTTTTCCCCAAGTACTCAGTTACTTTTTTTTAAATGGGGAAGCAGGAATTGTGGTGGTAAAGCCTTACGTGGTGAAGAAGATTTCAGACTCTGAGGTGGGATGGCATCCTAAGATTGAAGAACAGAGACAAGACCCTCTCCAGTTTTAAACAATTTAGGAAAGTACAGGCCCTACCATTTAAATAATTTCACAAAAAACAGGTAACTGTAGGAGCAGGAACAGGAGGAGTAATAGGTTCCTTAGAGTAATGTGTGCAGAGCCATTGGTTTTAGACAGTAGTTCAAATTTTGCTTTAAAAATTAATTCCCCTGTAGAAGACTTTGATCTTACAAATATGGAAATGGAGCAGCAAGTGATTTGCCTGAATTCTAGAGTAAAACAACTGTAGATTAAAAATCTATGTCTGACTCTCTTTCCTTTCCTTGGGTTAATGTCTCTCTACTTATGTTAATACTGAGCCATTTCAGCTTCATTCATTTTTCACACTTACAATAAAAATTTGCATTCATAAGAAGAAGCCAGAGGGGATCAAACATAAGCTGATCGCATAATTTCCATACTAAGATATTAATGTATGTTTCAAGGAAGTAGAGAGTCATTTGGGAAAGAGAAAAGTCAGCTTACTTTTGAAGATGCAGTATTGTGTAATAGTTTATCTCAACTTCGTTTCTCTGTATGGGTTGGGTTTTTTTGGTTTTGGGTTTTTTTAATACTTTTATGGGTGTGAGTGTAGCTTAGCTTTCAACAGGATTCTCACTGGTGAAATCAAAGGATGGACCACGCTCTTAATATAATGGATCACCGTTAGCATGCATGTGGCTGATGTGTATACCTGGTGAATGAATGTAGTGTTTGTGGTTTGTGGCATATTATTACTTTAGTAGATACTCTTCTCGTCCTTTCCTCCCAGAAACCTGTTTGCAGGTTTGACTTAGAAATTGTGGCTCAAATCAGCCAGTAAATGGAGCTTTCTTATAGCTTCAAAGAAAGCACAGCAATGAGAACTTCCACACAAACTATAGCCTCAGCATTGTTCATGTGGTGCCTTGTGGCCTGGTTTCTCATTTTTGGAGCAATAATCTCTTCCACATTTTATATATGACTGATCTGTTTATTTTTATTAAGAGATTTTGCTAAGACATAAGAAGTCTCATGGTCCTCTTTGTATTTCATGATGGTTAAAGCCTGCCAAAGAAATGTTGAGAAGCTTACGCTACTCTACTACTCAGAGTTAAAACCAAACCAAAATCTCCAATTTTTTTTTGACACATTCTTCCAGAATTGCTTTCCTTGGAAGGGAATGAGCTCAGGAGTATGCTAGTCAGGCGAAGGGTCAGTTCTATGTTGTGCTGTAAAGAGGTTTATGTCCAACAGGAGCTGTCTTTCCTACTTCCCATGTGGTCTGTCAGACACCGCATGAGGAACAGTGGCTGTGCCTAGTCTCTTCAGCCGCTCTCAGGAACAGGAGCTCTTTGTTTTCCCAGTGGGCTTTATATGATCCTGTTTACAGGACCCTTGCAGGTGTCGCTTTGTTTCAGGCTGCTGGTCTCGTCACAAGGTAGGTCACTCAGATGCCTGCAGCGTGCTTCAGAGGAACGTTACTGCTCTCATGTTGCAAGGCTGTTCATCATTGTGGGTGTGAGGAGAGGCTTCCACGGCCCCTGATGCAATCAGAAGGGCCATTTTGCAGGGAGTAGCTTGGGAAGCGATACAGCACCGGTGCGTTGTACCTCTTGGTGCAACAGGGGCTGTTCGGGGCCATGGGGCTCGGCTGGCCACCAGCTCTCGTGCCGCATCGCCAGACACCCAGCGGCAGAGTTTTCTAGCACCTGGCGTGCCGCTGGCTCGACAGTGATACCGCACGAAATGATCTGGCAGCCTTGCAGCGCGTTGTGCCTGTGGCCATGCCCGCCGAGGAAGCGGTTCGGGGTTATCATTGCCTGCGTCATGGCTCCGGACACCCGGAGGGGGCACTTGTTTGTTTCCAACCTGTGTCGGGGCTGTGAACGCTCCCGATCAGCAGGGGTGCGTTGCAGACGCGGCGGTACTAAATGACCGCAGTAAAACACAGCGAGCGAGACGCCACCGCCGTTCCCGCTTCACGATGCCTGTGAGCGGCCCGGGAGGCATCCCCAGGCAGGGGGCACCCGGCG
>VZSC01012173.1:13852-26453 GCA_013398225.1 Steatornis caripensis | reverse complement strand
GAGGTTGTGGAGTCTCCTTCTCTGGAGATATTCAAAACCCGCCTGGATGCATTCCTGTGCAACCTGCTCTAGGCTAACCTGCTTTAGCAGGGGGGTTGGACTAGATGATCTCTAGAGGTCCCTTCCAACCCCTACGATTCTATGATTCTGTGCTTCTGTATATAATCTGTATTTATTTTTTCTTAAAATAGGATAATTCATTTGAGTTTGAAAAACGTAGAAATGAACCACTGAAATACCAGAGAGAGTTGTGGAACAAGACTGGTGAGTCATTTTAGAAAAAACAAAAGATGAACTATGGGGAGTGAACTTTTACTCTACATGAACATGTTTTCACAAGACTTTTTAGAATATTAACACTTTGTGGTGATTGTGTTTGAAGTTAATGGAATCGTGACCAAATTCTTATGTGTAGAGGAGGTTTGAATTGTGAACAGGTGTGGCATTCCTCTATTTTTATCTTCAAAAAACCTTAGTGGCTCTTCAGCTTTTTGAGAGGCTCCCAGTGTAAGCCTTTTATACTGGTGCAGTTGTTTCTTTGTTCCCCCTCGCTCCGCTTCAGTTTGTTTAATAATTCAATTGCTATAAAATGGAAGTGTTACTTACGTCGTGAATGAATGCCACAAAGGAGAAGGTGGTAACTTGCAGCTGATTTTGAGTAAGAGTCTTTTGTAGCAATTGTTAATTGTAGAAAGTATATGTAGGCACAAAAGTGGAAGCATAAATAAGTTTTAAAATACAATTAATTGTAGTTGGTACAGAGGATATTCCCCTACTCTGCTCTTTCAAGGAGGAGTAACTTCTCCTGTGTAGTGTAAGAATTGCCTGTGATACAGAGGTGTTACGGAATGCTGGTGGTGTTCCTCTGCAAAATAGCATGCATTTTCAACTGTAGGTACGTAAGCACGTTTAAAACAACTTCTGCTTTATTTCAGTTGATGCAATGAAGAGAGTGGAGGAAATAAAGCAAAAACGCCAAGCTAGATTTATTATGAACAGGTGAGAAGTCAATCTTTCTAGAGAAATGATAATCAAAAGTTTTGAATGATTGTTTGCTTTGTACATAGCCAGTTGTCCAAGCGTTGGGGTGAAATAGTTTGAGCGGGCTTTACTGTGCTACCAAGCTACTACATTTTATTGGCTGTCCAATGAAATGGAGCTTTTTGGACACTGGATTATAATAGATATATTTCCTTGTACTCTTAGATTTAAACAAATTTCTGGTAAGAGTTGATACAGTGCTGACTTTTTCTGGTTTTGTATCCAGTGTATGCTTGAATCGGTTTTCAAATACTTTTTACCTTTCCCTGTAATCATAGTTATTTACAGGTTACATAGCTTTAGTTAAAGATATGTGTTGTGCATTGAAGTGAAAACATACGTGTTCTCTTGGATGGTAATTAACTTTAATTTTCCCCCTCCCCAGATTAAAAAAGAGCAAAGAGTTGCAGAAGGCAGAAGACATCAAAGAAGTCAAACAGAATATCCACCTTCTTCGTGCTCCACATGCAGGTAAGAACCTGCTTTACCTGGTTTGCTTAGCTTATGTTGTCTGTACAGTTTTATGATGAATACTGATTTTTTTTGGTATGACTAATTCTACAGATCGATGATCCTGTCCATTTTTCTTACAGTTAATTTTTCTATTGAATATGGAAAATAGCTCTTGCCACTACATGTAAACACTGTCTTTCTTCTGAATCAAACATACCTTTTTATTTATCTAGTCCTGCATTCATCCTTTTCCTTATTTGAGTATTTTAAATTGCACTCAATACCTGGTAATCTCTGAACTGCGTATTTGTTAACGAATACGTTTATCTAAGTCTTACCTTTGAATTGATTTGTTTGAACTCAACATTGATTGATTGATAGAAAATACAGTAGTTAAACTCTACTTTGTGAGTTTGTTAGCTAATTGAGAGAGTAGTTTTTTTATAGTTCACTGCGTTTTGTGAAACTTACATGAAACTACTGTTTCTCTAGCGTAAGCCTAACATTTTTTTTAAATATCATGGTAATTTTACACATTTTCACTAAAATATATGCCTAGTTCAGGTATAATAATGTATATTCTTTGTTAGCGAACTGAGTTTTTCAGTTGGAGAAACCTGTTTCTCCTGAATAATTTTCTGGATTCTAAATTCTTTAACACAAGTACTAGCTTGTGTTAGGTGATGTTGATAAAAATGGATTGTAATGATGATTTATTTTTTAAAATACAGTTAATGGAGTAGAGTAATGGAGAGTTAAAAACGTTTCCATTAGTTACTGTTTTATAAAAATTACGAATGATTTTGTCTCCGTGGATGTAGGTGTAGCATGTTCTTAGTTAACTAGAATTCAATTCTATGTTCTTCCTTCCAGTTTGCATTAACTGTAGTCTAAGTTTGTATATAAGTGAAATGAGGTTTTGTCAGGATATATTTAAACTTTGATTTAATCTTGTTTTTTGAGGGAAGAAAAAGAAGAAAGATTTGAATTCAAAAGAATTAACCTGAGTGTTCATTTCTTTTGTTTGGCTTTGCTCATGTTAAATGAATGGTGTGGGTAGTACATCTCTCTGTCAAACAGCAGCTACGTTTTCAGTGTTTTGTGTTCTTACAGGGCCTTAAGAGAGCAGAATCAAATGTCAATCCTGGATTATTATCTTTTTGGTACCCTTATTGAGAGTTAATGCTATTGCCATCCAACGCAGCATTCAGGAGGGCTTAAATCTTCATGGAAAAACTAATGTGTGAAGGCATTTTTATAGTCCTTTGCAAGGTTCTGCTCAGTATTGCCAGCTATATCAAAGTTCATCATACTAGAAGAAAACAGATGTTGACTGCATTTGCATAAAAACAGCATCAGATTTTCTATTAAAATAATTCTTCAGTAGTTTTAGGTGGTGATGGAGGTTAGCAATAAATTCTGTTAAGCTTGATGGCTTTACTCCTAAGCAACTGTTTAAGCAATATATTTAGGCTGTTTCGCCTAGAATGGACACATATGCTGTTCAAAGAAAAACAATTATTTGGGTTTTGAGAGACAACTTGAATTTAATTTTTTCTTTGCTTTGAAGGCACACCGAAACAACTGGAGGACAAAATGGTGCAGAAGCTACAAGAGGATGTGGCTATGGAAGAAGACTCTTAAAATGCTTTTATTTTGTATTTATAACTCTTCAGTAATTCACAGTTCCTTACTGCCTCACCTGACATAATTCAGAACTGTGCTTACAGTTGAAGAAAAAGGCATTTTAATGAGTAGTGGTCATTTACAGTTTGAATGATTTTTGGTTTTCTAAAAAATAATAATATGGGTACTGGTTTGGGCAGTACTTACAATCATGTAATTTGAGGAAACCTTGTCAGCAGGATGGAGATTAAGGCATATTGTCTGAGATACTGTATGCTCCTTGGAAAGTTACATTTCTTTCTGGATAATTTTTCACTGATAATTCAAAGAATAAAATATGTTGGCCCTGAGCTTCTCATATTTTGTGTGTTGTTCTTTCCTAGTGGTAAAGACAGATAAAAATGTATCTTGATGGTTACGAGGTGGGGCAAGACGTCTTATTTTTCATCAGTCCAGTGTAGTCCAGATGTATTTTCACTCGTCGTTGGGAAAATTTTTCAATTTGTTAAAAACGTATAGTGTTTGTTTTATCTCCTTTTCAAGTCAGCTTCCCCAGGATTACATTGCAGTTGACACCTAAGCCTGGCAAAGCTAACATTGATGCAGCACTTAACTGCTGTTTGGAAAATAGGAATGGTGCTAGCATCCAGTCTGAAGTTGGACCTGTCATCCTCCTGACCTACCAAAATTCAAATCTGACATGTAATCAGGCTGATTGAGATGCTCAATAAATCACACTTTTCACTGTTTCTACCTAACACTTGGGATTATTCTGATAGAAGATCATGTTAAAGCATAGGTATTTTGCATATTGTGGTCAGATTTATCTTTTCTCAGTGTGTCATCAGTACTGAGATAAATACCCTGCTTTTTTTTTAAACTGTCAGCCGTTTATCTACACAGTGTGATCAGAGAAGCCTTTCAAAGGCATTTAAAATGGTACTTACTTTCTTGTTAATGCTAGTTACTCTGAAAAACAGTTATTTGTAGTTCTGTTCCAAACTTGAATATAAGCTATATCGAGTGCTGGAAAACTTCTTCACACCTTCACCTACGTGTGTATTCTGTAGTTCAGAAGAGAGTCATATTTGAACATACGAAAAGGGTCATTGGGAAGTGTGTGAAATATAGAGGCATTGGACTCAGTTTTTCACGTCTTGGTTTATGATTTATGTTTAGATATTTAGAAAACTTTCTTGTATTTTATTGAGATAAAACCAACTGAGTTCGAGTAATAAAAATATGTAATTCCTTCATATTTTCATGAAATTGAAATTTTGCTATAATTTAAAATTTGCTGGTAAGATGCTAGCTGAAAAGTATTTCAGATGTACAATATTAGTATTTCCCCTGTAAACTGTAATAGAAATAACATCTCAAAAGCGTATGGCAGGTTGGCCAGAAAACTTATGTCAGTGGAGTGAAATCACTGAGATGCTATAGTATAATCCTTGGTCATAGTGAAGGGAGACCTTCACAGAATGTTAATTACTATGTTTGTGTGTGACTATACAAGTTAACTCAGTATTTCAGCTCGGGAAGTGTGTTCTTTGTGTGGCACGTTTTACCATAGTATTTTTATGTCCTTAATCCTTGAAATGGGATACTTCAGCTAAAAATCTTTTCACAGACTTTTTTTTTTTTACTGAATTTTAAAGATACGATGTTCAGTGAGTGCCGAGTTTTAATTTTCTGCAAAAATGGTAAAGTGAATCTGCAAAGCAGAGAAAGGTGACGAATCCCATTGGATGCTATGCAGTATTTATGTACAATCTTTTACTTCATATGAGTATTTTTAGCATTAAGTAATTTATATTACATAGTATCTGTAGTTTTTCTGTCCACGTATCTTTAAATGAACTGCAATACTTAACTTGGTTGTGTGCTGTATAAGTCTTTCTATGGGATTGTTAACCCTTTCCTATGAAGTGAAGTAAGTGAAGCAGTCATTTTGCAGCAGCTGAGAAGAGCCATTTGGGGAGTACGCTACAATCGTAAATCCTAAACATCCTGCCATTTGCATGAGTTGCTTAACCTGTGTATCTCATTACAGCCTGCGTAATAGTGTAATTGCAAGCAGGGGCTATTTGAATGTTAGTACTGAAGTTGTCCATCATTATGCAGGCGTACCATTTCCCTGAGAAGCAGAGACTTGTTGCCTGCTGTGTAGACCTTGTGAGCGTGTAGGAGGTAGTTGAGTTTAAAAATTTGTCATAAGTTACATGCTTACAGCATCTGTTCTGAAGGTGTTCTTGTGATTTTTTTTTTTTTTTTTAAAATTTAACTGCTGTGGTGTCCTCTTGTCTGTGTCACCTGGAGCAGGATGCTGCTGAGACAGCACATGGTGAGGGAGGAACCACTATAGCTCAAGAGCAACATGGCGCTGGTGATCCTCCATCCTGCACGTCTCTGCATAACCCACTGCATGCAGAGACCTTCCTGAGGAGCTGCGAAGGAGTGGTGGTTTTTCTCTGTCTTGTAGGGAGCTGGCTGTCAAACCACATTTCTGACTGGAATTGTTCTTACTCAAAGACATTTTGCTGAAAAGCTGTTACTTTTGTTGCTTGCTTAGGATGAAAATTTTCAACTAAGCCAAAGCTAACTGAAAATTCCTTTAGATTTTTGATTTTTTTTTTTTTTAGAAGACTTGGAGAGAAAATGTCCAACTTGTGATTATAGAGAAACATTGTCAAGTATCAGGAAGTGAAAGCATTCCTCTTTGCGCTTAAACAGCTCTAGCTCAGATGCTGGCTTGCAAAGTGCAAACTGGGAGCCCTGGTCTGCTTCCGGACTGTAGGGCTGAGCAGTGCCCAGGCCTTTGGGGAGTCAGGACATGCCATCAGTACCCCTTCAATAGCAAGTTGGAGAGATGGTATTTAATGAGCAGTACATCTTTATTCATTAGAGATCTCTGGTTTAGTGTCCTACGTCCAAATCACTGATCCTGTCTGTGTTGAGATCTAGTGGGAGCGGAACACAAGGTGCTGTGAGTACAGTCTGTTACATGGCAGATGGTGATGTGTCCATTTGATTCAATATTTAATCAGAAAAATAATTTATTTATGAACAACTGGTAGTGCTTAATTCCAGTATACAGTCCACCTTGCTTGGCATTTACTAGATCCAACAGTCTTGCCATTTTGTGTTTGTACTTGATGCTGTCGGGAGCTTTTCTTCAAAACAAAGTATGATGAGCTCGATCAAAACAGATGTGATACTCTATTTTTAAGAAAGGCTTTTTAATTTTAGTTGTCATTTTTTCTTACAAAACAACAGATGTGTGTTTTTCTTTTTTACAGACTAACTGTGCAAAAGATGGAGCTGTGGATTTTAATAGTGATTTACAAAGTGACTTTTTATCATATTTCCCTTTTTAATCCATCACTTCAATAATTTGAAGTTGAACGCTGGCTTTGTTTTCAGGAGAAGGTTAACTTCATGCTAACACATTTCGGCTGCACCTCCTTGAGCTGCAGAGCCCTGAGCAGGCCTGCGGCCCCTACAAGGTTTACAGCCCTGCCAGAGACCCCAGAGCTGCCTTTGAGATCTTTTATCAAGTTTTGTTCTTTTTTGGTATGTGACTGTCATCGTAACTATACAAAACCCGACTGCTCAGGAGTACTGTGTGTGGAGCCATTTCTGTCATGCTTGGGAAGCCTGTGGCGTGTGCTGAGTGACACCATCTTAGAAATAACGTTTACTTTAGGTTTTTTGGGCTGCTAAATCAGGGAGGGAGGGAAAGAAATACTTATTTCTGTGTATCAATCTGTGACTCAAACTTGCGTTTATCACCGGATGTGGAGGAGCAGCGATGCAGTGGCTGCACTGAGCTGCTGGGTGGAGCGGGGTGTGTTCCTGAGGTAAAATGGCCCCCGAGGCCACCCTGAAACAGCCCCACGGAGAGATCAGCTTTTCCTGAGGTCATTTCTGGGTTTTCAAACAAAGTAAGACCTGGAGATAACTTCTTTTTGCCTTTGGTCATGGGTTGGATTTGCAATCCCTCACTTGTTGCATCAGTTGTCTGTGGAGTCTCTTGATTTCTTGTGAAATTTTGATCCTGAGAGAAGGACTGGAAAAACGAAGTGGTGGGTGATGGTGGGGTGTTTTGCTTCTTTGTATTGCTTTTAAGGAAAAAAAAGCAAAAACATATTCAGTCTCCCCTTTGCAAGTGCTGACTAAAATACAGTGTGGTAAAAGTGAAAATTACTGCTTTTTGTATAATGAAATTGTGCTGAACTGGTGCAGATTTTCTTCACAAGAAATTGGGCCTTCCTGTATTTTTGAAAGTTCTGACTTTTTAGTACTTGGCAAGGGAAAAATCTTTGAGATTCTGTGGATAACAGTAATTTTGCAAGCTAGCTGAGAAACAAAAGGTGTCAGATACAGTGATCACATTTTGGAAGTAAGATTTTTTTTCCCACCTGTAACTATACTGTAAAAGCTTACAGCTTAAAAGCTTTGTTCAACCTTTTTTTCTAACCATCTAAATACGAGTTTTGGTTGGATGACTTTTAAATATTGAAAAACAGTTCACGTGAGAAACTTGATGGTGACTGGAAGCGTTTAGTTTGCAGGAAAATGTTGGCATGTGTTGTAATTTATGTGGCTAGCTGACTTGAGATGTTCTTAGTCTTAGAGTAACAGCACGATGGAGCCCAGAACACATACGAGATCTGTCCTTTTGTGACACAAAGAAACATAAATCAGTTCAATATGTTGACATGGTCATGTGTGTCAATGGCTGGAAAAGTAATATAGACAGCTGCTAATAGGTCCAAAGGCTTATGTCCCAGGAGATGATATTTCAGCCTCCAGGCTGTTCAATTCCTCAATTACTATTCTAGCCTCAAAAATTCAATCTCCTTTGCCAGGCTAACTTATTTATGGATTGCACTGAACTGTGACCAGGGAGACCAGAAAGCTGAAACAAATCAATCACCAATAAAATTGTTTAATTCTGCTTGTTGTCTGTCTATTTTTAGATCTCAATTTAAAAAGGCCTTATGCAGAGAAATGCCTAGGATTTTTTTTTTTTTTAATCAGTAATAATTAGTCTTTGGTGTTGTTTGCTAAATACAAAGAAGTCATTTTTTCTAACTGTGACCTAATTGACCTGATTGTAGCCGCAGTGTTTTGAACAAGCAGTGTTACTTGAGGCTGGGTAGGAACAGAAGGAGAAATAAGGATTTGTGGAGGTAGCTGAGGTGGAAGACATTCTTTGCTGATTTTGGTTGTTTGGGGTTTTTTTACCTCCACTTAGGTTTTCGATATTAAATTTAGTTTGGTAAAGTCACTCTTGTTTCTTAAACTGCTGTTGCTTCGCCTTTAAAAAGTACTCGGAGAACATTTTATCTTACACATGTGTATATATATGGCAGTAAAGATATGTACTGAATAAAGGGGGCTGTCAGCTCTAGCTCTACAAGCAGTGTGATTTATTAGTGACGTTGTTTCAGTACAGGGAACTGACTCTGGAATGGAAATAGATGTTATTTATAAGACAATGATACTGTGCATCTGCTACTTATCAACTGGAATCAAGGCAGGGGTCTCTCCATAATTGAAAATAAATTCTTGTTTACAGTTATATAAGCTGTTTTCTGTAAGGCTCTACTGTGCACTAAACTTGCTGATTAAGAGAATTGTTTCGGTAATCCACTTTGACTGCAGTGATTTCTGAGTGGAGAATTTGAGAGATTTCTTAGTACTTGACAAAATAAAAAGCTGTCAGAAATTCCTCTTGTGTTGAGGCTAGCATTGGTTGCAGTATTTCTGTTTATGCAAGGTGTTGCATAGGTAATGTTTTCATTGTTTTAGCCTCACTGCTGAAATTGACTCTAAAAAGCAGTGGTGGAAAGACCAAATGGTTTTCTCTCATACAGTGACCATTGCCTGCCATTCCAGCATTGGGTAAGTCCAGATTGCACTTCAAATTCCCACGTGTTCAGGCCTCATGTACTCCCTGACACAAAACTCGGGGACAGAGTAATACAGGCCATACAGGTTTAGCTTGACTTGTAAGAGTGGCAGGCCTGAATCCAGCAGTCTTCAGACACAGCTGTGAAGACAGCTTTTTTCATCCAACAAGCCTAACTACCTGGTGGTGGGTTTGGAAGTCAGAACGAACCAGCCAGGCTGGACCACTGGGCTGCTCCTGCCTTCTCTGTTTGGTAAGGTGTGCCTGGGTACAGATGAAAAGTCATTCAAGATTAATTTGATTACCTCTACCTAGCTTGTGAATAATCTCTGGCGAAAATCTTTCTTTTGAAATAGAAGATAACGGATATAATTATGTGATCCTAATTCACATGTGATCTTTAGAAAGAAATGGTATTTATCCTTGAGCTAGGAATAAATTTAGAATGATCTATGCATGAAGCACACTCTAATCCAGACTTCTTTAGGGCATGGCCTTGCTAACTGCTTGGGATGCCTCATACAGATGATCCCCGCAGGATTTCTGGGGAATACTGTGAATGCTGCTTTTAAAGAACTTGTGATTTTTCTCCATAGATGTCTACTTGCATGTCTGATGTTGCCTTGGGAGGAGATCGTGTGCCAGATTTTGTCACTGGTGCTGTCAGAAAGGTGTGATACAAAGGTAACAGGAAGCATTCTTCACTTTTCAGAGCAGAAGTAGATTCATTTGTTTTGAAAGGGAAGGAGATGGTGTTCTGAAAATTTTACTGGCTGTTGAAGGCTTTCTACAGCAGATACACAGAATTCAGACTCAGCTGAAAAACATACAGCTGCGAACACAGGATGCATTCTTAGGTCAAACTAAAGGTGCTTGAGCAGGGTAAAAGACTTCAGGCCTCTAGTAACAAATCTCTCCACTTTCTCTGATAGGAAAATAGCGTCTGCAGGCAGCAATATTGCAAGCTTTTCCAGTGATCACCATGGTCTGCACCTCACTCTCTTCAATTTATTTTCTTATTGTATCCTGTGTAATGATCTACATGAACCTGGTTGTATGAGGAACATTGAAGCTACTCTCCCTATTTTCTAAGGATATGCCAACTTTTGCTGAACACATTCTCCCAGACTGTGTAGTTTTTTTGACAGTCATTTAAATCTCCCTCAATTGCATGAGTTTCCTCTGTTTGTCGAAACTTTGTTAATAGTTTTTCATTTTTTATGACAATCATGTTGAGTCCAATTTTGGAAACTTTTAAAACCTTTAGACTGAAAATAGAGGAACTTTCATGCTGGTTCATATCTAAACTCAATTTAACCTAGTACTACCAGTGGCCAACGTGATAGATCCTTTCAGAAAAGTACAACAAAGCATGCGTCTGTGACCTTTTCCATAGTTTATTGTCCCATATTTGAACAGTCAGTAATTTAGGAATTTCTTTGGAAATTGCTGCTGAACCACACTCTTCTATGACTGTGTCTAAGCTAATTTTGAACCCCTCTATCCTTTCATTTCTCGATTGTAATGTGGTGATGAATACTGCTGTTAATTGCTTATTGAGGAAGAACTTATTTGTGAATTGGGTTTGATACCACTGTGTTTTCTGTAGTTCTGGTACTGCAAGAAGCTGAATACTCATTCGGTTGTCACCCTCTCCTCAGTATTTGCAGTGTTGTGGACCTCCGGTTACCTATTTTCTAAACCAAAGGGTTCTAATCTGTTCCCCTCTTCTGTAGGAAGGCATAGTCCTCTGAGCATCTTTGTTGCTATTTCTTACATCTGCTCTTCTTGTCTGGTTTATGGGATGGAATGATGAGAAATTCTTGAAATATTCAAAATATGGGTGTGCTCTGGACATCTACACTGTTTCCCCTTTGTTTCTTTTGTAACTGTCTTTTCAACCGATACCCCTAGCTTTTTCCTGCACATTATGCAGGAAGCAAATAACTTTCACTGTTCATGTTTCTTTTGATTTAGAATTTGCGAGGTCATTCACTATGTTTTCTCTTTCTAAATCTTTAGTGAACAGACAAGTCCATGGGTACCTGAATACATCAGACATCATGGTTAGGATTTTGCTTTTAAGAAAAGTGAGATAGACAACATAATAAAAAAATAAACAGACGCACAAAAAAGAACTGCAAAGGGATTAAAATGCGTCAAAACAGGTCTCTCAACAGTGGGCACCTGCTCCTCTTAACAAGCCAAGAATATCACCTTGAATGCTCTTCATTCATGAGAACTGTGACATGGAAGCGAGTGGTGCTGTTGTCTTAAATGCCTGAGCATAGCTGATCATAGTTGCAGGGAAGTGTTTGCTGGTATGGAGTCTAATGAATAATTTAGCTTTTTAGAACTAAACTCTGACATCCTAAATACAGTATGCTGTTTCCCTTCCCACATGTTACATGCAATAGCTGGGCGGTGAGTAGACAGCTACAAGTCAGCAGACCTGCATTTTATTCCTGGCTCTGCCTTCCTCAGTAATTTCATTTAAGTTTCTCAACTTTTCTGAGTCCTGTCTAAAATCCTGATCCCAAGGAGTACATTCCCTCTCTTTCAACTTTTCCATGCATAGTAAGGATCTGAAGTGAGATTTACCTCAGCAATCAATCTTAATTTTATCTTAGAAGCCTACAGGACATTTTTAATGTCATTTCAGTCTTACTTTCCCAGCTCTGAAACAGAGTTCCTTTCATTCATTCATTCTTTTTTTTTTTTTAATAGGTTTGTGTCACTGACTGGGGCCTCTAGGGCCAGATTCAGTCATGAGACAGTTTTACTGGTTGCTGTGGAAGTCAGATAGGACGGTGCCTGATACAAATCAGTGTAACACAAATCAGTCGTGGTGCCATTCAGTAATGACTGTATTGGACTGTCCCCAAACACCTGACCGGCACTAAGGAAGCTCCCATGCAAACAAGAAGTTGACTGTTGTTTTACTAGGTGAATCCCTAGCGTGTAGGACATCTTACTTATTTCTGCTGCTTCTGCTGAAGTTAAATGATTGGAAATTCTAGTAGTAATTCGTATATCCAGTAACACTTTGTATTCCATATGATTTTTCCCTTGAGCCACATTTCAGAAATTCTCTTAGCTTATGTACTTTGGAAATCCTAATAGACCAGCATAAGTCTAGTAAGCAACCCAATTCAGCACTGAAATCTCTATATTTATTATCACTAGGGAGACAGGACAAAAGAGCTGAAATATTCCTAAACTGTTCACTGAGGATACAGTCACATGTATTTTGTGATTCCTAGGTTGAAGATTTTATGAATTATAGCATGAAATGTAATCCAGTTTTTTAAAATGTAATTTAAAACTTTTTTTCCTTAGCCCTCAAGCTTATCAAGAACCTATCTCAGCCAAGTATGAATGCCTTAAAGAAGTGATGTCTTATTCATAGAATCATAGAATCATAGAATGGTAGGGGTTGGAAGGGACCTCTAGAGATTGTCTAGTCCAACCCCCCTGCTAAAGCAGGTTAGCCTAGAGCAGGTTGCACAGGAATGCATCCAGGCGGGTTTTGAATATCTCCAGAGAAGGAGACTCCACAACCTC
>VZSC01012173.1:0-13187 GCA_013398225.1 Steatornis caripensis | reverse complement strand
GGATAGTCTTCTCCTCCTCCATGTGCTTAGAAATGACTTCCAGAACGAGCCGTTCCATCACCTTTCCAGGGATGGAGGTGAGACTGACTGGCCTGTAGTTTCCCGGGTCCTCCTTCTTGCCCTTTTTGAAGATTGGAGTGACATTGGCTTTCCTCCAATCTTCAGGCACCTCTCCTGTTCTCCACGAACAGTCTGCAGACAAGCAAAACAGATACGTAAAAGGTGAGACAGATATCCACTATTCTAAATCCAGTTTTAATTTTGAAACTTGGGTTAATCAAAATCAAAACTGGCAACTCTTCAGCTTGTTGATCACAGCAGCATTTGATTTCATCTCACCATCCAAAAATCACTCTTACTACAAGGTTTTTAAGCTGAAGTTCTTGTTGATGATCAAAATCTTTATGGCATATTGAAAATTCAGAGAAAGGCAAATCCAGCATTCAAATATAGAATATATGGGTTGCTATACTAAGTATATCACATATTTTTATAGATCATTCTTAAAAGTCCTCATTTGCTCTTTAAAACAAAACAAAGAAGGCCCAGTTAATTGGTGTCAGGGAACAGTGGAAAATTGAGGGAGAATAAAGCCCTTGGCTGAAATCAGATTTGTATGGCCTATGTTTTAGAAGCTTGGTAGGCTTGAGTCATCACAGCCTGAAGGAAACAAGTATCTTTCTTGAAAACTTGATGATGGGATCCCAGATAATCAGTAACCTACGGCGTACTCCTAAGGATGCAGAAAATACAGTCAGAAAAGCTTTCCTTTCTTGGATAATAAAAACTTGAAATGAGTCTCAACATCCAGTCATTAGCATTCAAAGCCCTGTCCACTCACAGAAATGTCTTTTTGTTCTTCTTTTCTCAGTGTTATATTTATTAGATGGTGAGAATTTGGTGCAGAAGCCAGACCCTGAAGAAGGTGGTCTTTGTATTCTGATTTGGCTGGCTGACAAAAGATCTTGCTTTGGCAGTCCCCAGACTGATCTTGTGAAATATTCCTGAGGGAAGGAGATTTCTTTCTAGAACTGTCCTCCTTTGGTGTGACCATCTGTCCCTATACAGTCATTTGGGCAAAAATACAAATTACAAACAGGAAATTGATCCTTTGCCAGATTACCTGCAGAATATGCACTGACGCTGTTCTCACTCATGAGGATTTAGTGCCAGGCTTCTTTGCTAGGGATAAAATGCTGTATCATATTTTCTCTTCCTGTTGGTGTTGGATTATGGACTAAATCCTTCTCGTTTTACTTTCAGAAGTAGTCCCAAAGGCTTTTGGTGGGATTAATTGCATATGAAAAGCAAGCAGGATTTGGCATTCTGTGTACTTTGAAAATGAAACAGAGGTAAACATTATCAAAAGCTTGAGCTTTCTGATGCTTTTTCAGCTTGTCTTGTGATCTGAATCTTTTCTGCTGAATGCTTATTTAAAGATGCTCATGTAACTTCAGATAAGCACTTAAAGTTCTGAAAGGGAAAAGGAAGAAATTTGTATGTATAGAACCTCAATTTAGCAAAGACTTGAAATAACTACGCAAGTCGCTCTTCATTCCTGAAGTTAGGGACATATTTAGGTGCTTTGTTGAATTTGGGAGTTAACAAAGAACTCTTTTTTTTTTGTCAGGTGCACATTTATTTTTTGCTGTAGTTTTTCCTCTGTAATGTTCTAAAGCTTCTGCTAGGGAAAGGGTGCGAAACACCGTTATGATACATTGGAGATAATGCCTTGAAAAGACTTTTGTTCTATAGATTTAGAGTATGCAGAAGAAATTTTAATTCTGGAGATAGTGTGGGTGGATGTGGGGATGCAGAGCTCCAAAAAGTAAAAGTCAATACGTGGTGAACTTGAGACAGTTCTAGTATCAACTGTCCTAGATTCTATATGATGGGGGAGTGAAAGAAGTTCTGTCAAAACAGCCCCAAGCCATTTTTTTTTTACCCTCTACTCTTTTGTAATCCTTTTTTATTGCTTTTTGTTGAGGCTATTTCACATAACTCAGTCTTTGAACTTTTTGATTGCCAATTTGTAATTAAGGATTGATTTTTTTGAATGCTATGCAGAATCTGATTCAGTAACTTGCTCTCTTGCAGTTTAACTGAGTTTACAGTACTCTAGAAGGATCTTTGGGGAAGGTTGGCATTCCTGGGGAGGGAATGGAGGGAATCTGGGTGTCCAAGTGCCCCGGCAGCACAGAGAACACGTGGGCAGGGAGATGAGGAAAGATGTAATGTAACTTACCCAAATCCTTCAGAGTGCGTAGACCTAAGGTGAGAGCCAGAGTGGCCAGGTTAATCCCTGTACCTCAAGGGCACCATCAGTTTTCAGAAACTAATTTCAAGATCCTGAAGATCAGTAGTAACCTTGGGTGGAATCAGTGGGCTTGTGTTGAGGCTGAGCCATGGAGAGTGGAGGAAGCACTGTTTGATACATGGTTTCTCTGCAACAGGGGTTCCTTACTGCTGTTATTTTTGTATCTGTAAAATTAAAGTTAAATATTTTGCAAGGATAACATCCAGTCTGTCTTGGATGTGTTGTGCCTTGGGCTAGGAAGAAGCAAACTGGCTCTGAGAGCATCCGTTATTCAAGGGAGACTGGCTCTACTGCTAGGGGGAAAAGCTACTGGCTTTTATGCAGGCTGTGTAGCAACTAGAGCAACAGCATACAATGAATAAGAAGTTTCTCTTGTACCTTTTTTGCTGCCCTGCAGCTGTATGCTCCAGCCATCACCATTGTCCTTCACAGCTTCTCCCACAGCTCGGTTCATACCTGTCCTCTGTCTCCTTGCATGGCAGTGTCTGATCCTTTCTTTGTCCATAGGTGCTGTTATGATAAGCATGTCTGGGAAACAGTAACACATGATCAATACTTCAGCTGCATTTTGAAAACTCCATAGAAAAAGTGTTCAAGTAAAACCCAAGTCCATGACTCCTGACCTGAATATTTTGTTCCAAGGAAGCATATTAACTTCCTGAATGAACTAAAATGACCTAAAATAGCATGATGCAGCTTTTCCTTGGGGCAAGGACACAGTGCTCTACTTGTCTGTATCTCTAAATTTTCTGTCTTACTCAGTTACCTCACATAGCAGCAGCCCAGAAGGCTTTATGGCGGCATAGGTAATAAATCCTACATGATAACTTTCTTTACTGTTGTTGCGTTATCTGGGTGATTTAATGCTACTCTCAGATGGTAACAGACAGCAGCAGAAAACGCTAGTACCCAAGAGCTGGATGTGAAATAATTACTGTGGTGCTCTTTGCCTCTAATTCCAGACAGAGGGGAGACCTGATACATGGTTGAAGTGCTGAAATACGTAATGCATTTTTAGCGTTTTTATAGGAATCTTTCACATCATGTTTAGGTACTCATCCATCACGTGGTATACTGGTTGTTTATCAAAAAGTTCAAGAACCAAGGCATAATTTCATGTAGATTGATATGAAGGAAGCACGATGTTTGAGAGATGCTGGTATTTTAAATACCTTTGACTAAAAGTTAATAAACTCATATATAAGAGAAGAAATTCTTAACATTGTTTTTCATATCCATTTTTGAGCATTTCTTTTGAGTTATCCTGATTTGATCTCAGATGTTCCCTAGTCTCTTTGTTTCAGCCTGTCTTCTCTGAATATTGATAGTGATAGATGAAAACAGAAGATCCAATTACTTTATCTTCTTGCACATGCTTTCACTTTTAGCAACGCAGCAAGGTGCAAAATCAGAGCGTGTTTAAGACAGCTGCAGTCCTTATTTTTAGTTGTGGTACATTATCTCTATAAGAAACAGCTGATAGTATGTACAGCGTAACTATTTGAATGAATACTGCATCTTTTAATTCTCAGTGCCTGGGTTTTTAGTATGAAGAGCTGTTTTATTGGTTAATATTGCTTTGCAGCATCATTAGTAGGGAAATGGAAAACATATAAAGAGATTCTACAGATACTGCAACGTACCAGAGAAGGAAGCTTGTTATTTTCATCCTTCAGCAAATTACAATTACTCCCTACTGTATGAGATGCATTTAATTTATTTTTTCATCTATCTTATTGATCTCACAGTTGTCATGCTTTTCATTTTATTTGTTACCAAATCTGCACCAGTCTGATCTTGTGGCATCACATTTAGATTTTGAACTGCGTCATTGTCTTGCCATCTGTTAAAGCCCTATGTCTGCTGAGCACTATTGCGAGAGAGCCACCAGTTGCAGGCCAAGTCAGAGAAGGTAACAGATTTTTAATTATGCAGACAGGATGGGAGTGGTGGGGGACTGAACAGTGAGTGATTATTGCTGGGACAGTGGTTGTATCTCTCAAACAGGCTGCTAACAGCATGCAGTCTACCAGAAGTGACTAATGTTGCACCTGCGTAACTACGCTTTGGAGATAAGCTGAGGGAAGTGGACTTCCCAGCGTGGGAGCGGGGGCTGTGATTGATGGGTGCCCAGCTGTGTGAGAAAAGTGGGCACAGAATTAATTTAATCACAAGCTTGGTAGCTGGAAGAAGCTGAAAGCTTGCTGTAGTCTGCCTTCTGACCTAATGCGTGGTGAACCTATAGCTTCTTGCTTTGATAAATGCGCCCCGTATAAATAATTGCTTCCTCTATTTTCCATTGATTATTATTCAGGATAGGCCACTTCGGAACTGAAAATGAAGAGATTAGGTGTATGTAACCTCTGCCTGTTGGATGCATAAAGCCTTCAGACCATTTTGCGCCAAAAGGTTGCTGGGTGCTTGCTCAGCCGGTCTCCGTATGCAGATCTCCATTTTGTCAAAGGAGACAGGAGGGAAGAGGCCTGAGCAGCTCAAAGCAGGTCTGCTATTTGGCTGGGACAAAAATCCCCTAAGCTTTAACACGAACTTGTTCAACTTTATTCTCCTTTATGTGCCTTTACGAGTGTACTTGGAAAGAAAAAGGGATTAAGAACTTGTTCACTTTAACACGAACTTGTTCAACTTTATTCTCCTTTATGTGCCTTTACGAGTGTACTTGGAAAGAAAAAGGGATTAAGAACATCTGTGGCAGCACTATACTGAAGATCATAGAGCAGAGCCTGTTTGCAGGGGTTGTGGCTGCGTAATTAAAGGCTAGTCCGGAGGTGGGCTGTGGGGGACTTATTGTTCCCTTAGAATTGCTGTGGGCAAACTGGGCATAGAATTAATTTATTTAGGGTATAAGAAGGAGGGAATGCCATCTCTAGGCAACAAGGCTGCCTGCAAGCAGTCATGCTGAGTCTGGGTCCTCTGAGAGTGCTGCTAATGCTGCCCATTGTCAGGGCCCTAGGACTGGGACAGGACTGCGGGCCTTAAGTTGCAGGAAGGTGGTACATCCCCACCACCATACACCGGGCTTGGGGAAGAGGAATTGCTCTGCTACTGAATTTTGAAACATGGCTATTACTCAGTTGAGGCTGCAAGAGAATAGATTTATGGGCTGGAGCCTTTCACAAAGTCCTAAACTGTCCTGGCTAGTGTTTTTTGTTTCAGCCCTTGCTCCCCTAACTGGAATGTTTTTAATCAGTTGGGTTTTTTTTTTCCCCCCTAAAGAAATTGCAGCCTAGTGTCATGGAAGAAATTTTAAAAATGGTAAGAAAGTCTGAGTTTCTGTTTCCCTTTCATCTCAGTTCTGCCATTCTGCCACCTCTGGTACTGAATGAAGCTGTAAATTGGCTTTCTCCACTGCTTGGGCTGTGGAATGGCTGCAGGTGCTCTCTGCATGCCTGGTGGGTGCTGCCTGCCCTGGGCCTCCCCCAAGGAGAAGCCTGGTTTCTCACACACGCAGACAGCTGCTGGAGGCATGGGGATAGGCCCCCAGCATGACTGATGCCCTGCATTTGTCAGTGCAACCTGTAAAGGGCTTGTATGCTGCCCACGTGTTGGCTTCTGTGTTGTGGGGCTTCCTGCTCGATGACAGTTCCTGTGTGTGCACTCAATGCAAAGTACTCCATCCTGGAGGTTTTTACCAAGCACACTGTTGACTCGCTGATTAATCAAATGACAGATTAAAATGAGGGAGATAGAAGGTATGCTATTGACTTGATTTCCCCTCTGCTGTGCACTTCATTAGTTATGACTGAGTTATGACTTTTGAGATTTTTGTCTTCTGCTGATGTAAATATAGTCAATGAAATCAAAACCTTATGGAAATTTGATTTGCTGAGTCATCAGATCTCTAATCTTGCTTGATTACAGCCCTGTTGTCAGAGCCAGGCTTCATGTGCTTCAAATTCCCAGGTTGTTACTGAATTGTTTGGTGTGTAACTGAGCGAGTCTTTGCGATGTTACTGAGATAGATAGGAATTTACTTGCTAATTCTCAGTGCTTTCACTGTTCTTGGTTAATCCAAGGGTAGTTTTTTGGAGAAGTTTCAATAAAATTGGGGGCTTTGTTGTTTTGGGGCTTTCTTTGTTTTTCAATGCGGGACATGTATTTTCAACGTGGTACCAGTCGGAAAGGCATTGCAAATGCAAGCTTCTGAGTCAGCAAAGAGCAATCCAGGTTAGGTATTAGAATGAACGTTACAAATTGTTTCGACAAAAACAAATGAATCTGTAAATGTACCCATTTAAGCTAATAAATTTTTTCATTAAGTATTCATGCCATGGCCTGGTGTGACGCTAGCAAATAGCTTTGTTGATGAAGAAAAAATAGAGGAGAATTTGTGAGCTGCCAGTGATGCACAGTATAAACAATTTAGGTTAAATGAGAGCAGGGGAGGAGAATTTAAGGGTGTCTTGAAATACTTCGTAATTCTAATGAATTGTAGCCAAAATACGTGCTGCATTTCTAGAAGTGGGGAAGTATGATTTCACGGGATAATATGCCAAGTATCATTGACAGTCTTGTCTGTACTTTCATCTGTGTTGCTAATGTGAGTAAGTTTCAAATGAGCTGTCTTCAGGAGATTTCGCTCTCTCATACAGTGGCCTGTAAAAGATGATACCAGGGCTTAGACATTTGCGTCTTCATAACTAATTAGAACCTTCTCAGTGTGGGCTCTGGTGGACAACAAATTCAATTATATCAAGTTTCCCCGGCCAATACTGAGAGGAGGCTGTGTGCAAAGAAGAAAATGGTGCTTGTTAGTATTTGCTGACTAAAACCTGTAACGAATGTAACTTGGTTATTTTAATGTATGATGTAGTCTGCTCCTCAGGCGTGCGTGTATGTAGCTGCTGGACTGGGCTGGCCTCCAAAAGCCATCCCAGTGCAGGGGCCAGCCCCAGCAGGGTGCCCTGGGGTGTTGCTTTTACCTGCCCTCCTGCACTGGTGCCTGGTAGGCTTCCTCAGTACCAAGCTCTTCAGAGCTGCCTTCAGATGTTAAAATGCTGAAGTGCAAAGTTTACCGAAGAAATAAGCAAACAAAGCAAGCGTGGCAGAAAGGGCTTTGATGGATGGGGAGAAATGATGCATTTCTTTTGGCTGACACAGCAGGGACAACTTGGATGGAAGTCACGGACACTGAAAGTAATGAGGTCATTTTTTTTGTTTGGGATCTTCTACATCCCCATAACAGTGGCAGAAAGAAGATCAGGAAATCTTTATAATAAAAGGAGCTTGTAGGAGAACAAAAATACAGTATGTTTAGAATTTTAATTATAATCAGTCAAAGGGAATTATAATTAGTTAAAGGGAAACCTTTAAAACCTTTAAGAAAAAAGCTTAAGATGTGAACACATTTTTTTTTTTTTTTTTTTTCCTCTCAACAACATCTTTGTAATTTGTTGAACAGCCAAAAGCTATTTTGGTGAAAATCCAAGGAAATAAACCTTGTACAATGAATAAGATAGAGGTTATACAATATCAGCATTCTAGTGACTGTAAAAATATCATTAGTATTTAATCATTTGACAGTGTAATAAAGGAGGTCTTTTTAAAAAAATTCTAAACTCTCTCACTGCTTACAATCTGAATTTTAAAGTTGAAATATTTAATACACAATTGTAGAGATAATTACTATGCTTGTCCTCATTAAGGTCCTTATTTGGAAAAATAAGAGTGGATAATAAGTGGAAGTAGGTATCTAGACAGCAGGGTCAGTAATAAGAGTAACAATAGCCATCTGGTAATGACTGGGAGCTATACTTACAGAAGGAGAAATTAAACAGAGAAGCAATGGCTTCTAATTACACAGCTAAAAAAAGCCCTGGCTGGTTGTTTACAATACACTGCTGAAAGTATACTGCAGCTAGGGCATGAGAAGAGATAACCAGTCCTCTGATAAATGAGAACTGGGAATTTGCAATAAAGAGCTACCACTCATATTGATATTTTGCCTTTAGTGATGCCTTGTTTCAAACACTCTGTAAAATCATCCTTTGACCTGGGAATTCTGCCCACGTAAGGAGTGATCTCACCTGCCAAGGACGCAAGTAGCTAGAGAAAAAAGCAATTTCTCCTGTGTCTTGAGAGAAAATATTGAAGTAACTTGATAGTAAATATGGAAAATGTGAGTGAATAATATTTGGGAGCTTGATCCCGCTGGCCAGAACTACCCAGTGTTACCCTCTCATGACTATATTGGTGAATGATTTGCCTACTTAAATGTGAGGCTTTTAGCAAATCTCCTTTAGTTTTAATATCGCTGCAGCTGCAAATCAGCCTAAAAATCTCGACACTGTGTCTCTCAGTTTTGAGAGGGGAAAACTGATATTTTTAGGTTTAGCATTACATTTCTAAGGACCATAGTAGAGTAGGCCATATGATTAATATTCAGAAAAGGTACTGACTTGCGTCAACTTGTCAATTACAGGCATATCAGCCAAAATCAGCTGTGGGGAAAACCTTGACAAAAATAATGGGAAGAGGTTTATCAAAGAAAAGCGCAATTTCATTAGAAACACACATTGGTTGACTGGTGATTTTGATTAAAAGGATAGTGTGATTGCTGGTGGACCTTCTCTAGGACAGCAATTTTCTCATTTATCTTGCTTTAGAAATAGATGCCAATAGTCTTGTTGAAGGAAGAATAAAATGAAAAGCACAACCAGAAGAATATAAAGGGAGAGGAATGGGCGTTTTCATGGAGAGGGGTTTGAAAGTGATGGAAACTGCAGTTCTGTGGGGAGTTTCACTTGCAAACTATCTTATTCTCATGTATAGCTGAAATACAGTTTTAAAATGAATTTGATTGCAGAGAACTTAGTATTGTGATATATTTAGGAAGATGTTTGCATGTGCTGTGCAGTGATGCAGTGCTGTTGAAACAAATATATACGTCGTCATGTGCTTTTGGTTTGCATTTCCCCGGGTTGAAGCTAAGATACTTTATAGTAGAATGCCTTTACTGATTTGCAAATCTCATTAGAGCAAGAGGATAAATGCCAGCAGTAGGAAAAAATGGAAAGATTTGCCTTGATGCCAAGAGAGAGCTTCTTGTCTGCACTCAGCTTGTTTGTGACAGAAAAAGTCAGGCAGGTGAAATCTCCAGTGAGGCACCTACACCTCACTTCACAAATCGATTCCTGGATATCCCCCCCAAGCACTTGCACTCTAGCCCTGCACAGACATCCAAACAAAAGTGGAAAAAATGCACTGGACTTTATTCTACCATCTTCAGACTGCCTGTAGACTCATACCATTCCACATTTCTCATGTCGACTTCTACAAGATGAATGTTCCCCATGTTCCCCCGTTTTTCAGGTTCTCAGCGGTTATTAGAACAAATGGCTCTCATTGATTAGTGTGCTGGTCATCAGCCCTTTGACGGATCACATGCCTGGTATTGTTAGCACAACTTGTTTGGTGGTGTCACTCTCAAGAGTTAACTGGCGTAAACCACATTTGAAACAAAGGCAACTGTACTAATGGACACCGGAAGGGGTATGTCGCATTATCTCTAGGCTTGTAGTGATTTTGTTGGAGTTCCCCAGCTGATGTAAACTGTATTTTACAGAATGCCTTGTTTCTGTGAATTGGCTCATATTATATGCTATTAGCAGCTGGTGATTTGAAGAAAAAATTTATTGTTTTTCTTATGTTTGAAAATAGTAGCCTCTGTTTTGAAAGTGAATTTTCATGTTTTCCATGTTATCTACCACACTGGCTGTTCATCCAACTCACTGTTTCACCTGCATGTCTGTTATCTCAGCTGATGCTAGCAAATTCTTCTCAGCCGGCACTGCAGTAAGAGAGATGGAGGTCCTGATCTGAAAAAACTTGCTTGCAGACGTGTGCGTGCAACTTATTCCTCTGTAGAGCGGGCCCTGCTATGGTTGAACGCTCAGCACTTCTGATGTCTTCAGTCTTTTCTTTCCTCCCATTCCTCATCACACTCTTGATTTCCTGCTCCAAGAAAATGAAAAACCTTTCTGGTCTGTGTGCTTGGCAGTTGGATTTTTTTTCATTCCTAGAGTTTTTCCTCTATCTATTTGAAAGATTGGTGTGCTTATCTCTGGTTGTCATGATTAGAGTGTGAACAAACAATCTTGAATGGGTTCTTGCAAAGCTTGTGGTTTGCAGATGGTGAACTGAAGCACACAGTAGAATGACAAGGTCACAGAGGATTCATTGGCAGAACTAGCAACTGAGTTATGTTTCCGCTGTGAGGCCGTTTTGCCCACTGAATCATGGAATAAGTTCTTAATTTTCATAGTAACATTTTTAAAATTTTCTTGAATGATTTTGGGGGTTGAGCTGAATTCAGAGGTATGTATCCATTTCTTTTGTCAGCAGTGATGATTTTGAGGGCAGGTTTATTCACTGGGTCTGTTTCACAACAGGGTTGCCACTGACTGCTGAACCAAAAGACCAGGACAGGGAGCCTGGGATAGGGATGAGCAGCAGCCAGAACGGAAATGGTGATCAGAGCTGCTTATGCTAGAGCTGCCAGTGAAAGAAATATAATCATGCTCAGCACCTATGCAGTAACTGGACCTTCACTTTTGTTCCTTTTAAAATGATAACCAATCTCTTAGAGTCTTTGCAAAACAAACTTAGGTTTTCTAAATATTGAGACCTCTTAAAATACAACTTTCTTGCTGCAAAAAAATTGTGGTGTTCTCCAGCCATGGCAAAGGATCTCTTCCCCACTACACACAGGAACAAGGGAAATTAGAGTGTGTATAGCTGTGTGGAATGCAGTCTCAGCTCTCCTTTTGCAAGTCTCCCTCAGTTTGTTTCAATAGCACGCGAAGTTTCCTGTTCCCTTTGCCACCTGTGAGGCCTGCAATCTCAAGCTACGCGGCTGCCAAAACCAGTTCAGCTTTGTAAGCAATTATTCTGCAAATGAACTGGCTGCAAATGAAATCAGGAATCTTTACTGACTCACCCTCTTTGTTTATAAAGTAACTTTTATTTCTTTTCAAGTCCTTACTCTTGTCTTCCATGTTCTTTTCTTTGCTACTCTTCTATTTATTTTCTCCCCCTTATTTTTCCCCCCATTATTATTTGTACAAGTCCCAGTTCTTCTGTTTCCTTTCTGCATTCTTCCGGTATTTATTCTCTTTTCTCCTCCATCACTGGACTGCTATCTCCTTCCTTTAACAAAGATACCTTCCTACTGATCTGTGCCTACAGAGTGGCAGACTCTTTGTGACTTTTTTTAAGCCCAGGAACTATGTGTCACATGTAGCTAGTCCCAGCTTCTTCCTTTCTGTCTCTCCTTTTGCCTCTGATGGTTTAGTTCCTGCAGCATAGCTTTTTACTGAACACAATGTGACTGAGAGGATGATTTTTCTCCTGGACTGAAAGATGCAGCAGGCAAATGTCACACCAGATGAGTGTTGCCAGAGGGACATACAGGTACACACCCCTGTTCCAACACCCTGATGCGTTATGGCATTATTGTCAATTGAAACAGCTGCTAAAGGATTTCAAAATGTAGCGTGCAAATTGAAGCTTGTATAATGTATCATCTGTATTTGTAAAAGTACAAATGGCAGACAGTTATGGATACAGCATAAGAACATAACTGAAATAACTATATTAAACTTTTGGGGTCTAGCAGAATTGGATTGCAGTGGGAAGGTGTCCTTCCAACTGAGCTGTGTTGCTCTTGCATTTCCAGTGTTGGGGGGACATGGGAGATGTGCCTGCTGGCACCCACCTCAAAGCTTTCTGGCTACTGCCCTGTGGGGCTGGCTACTATCCAGAAACAACCGTCTTGAAAAATCAGTAGTTGATTAGAAAGGAATTCATTATTGTAATCCACACATTTTATTTTTTTCTGTTGATAAACCAAGAAATGAACCAACGGCCAAGTCCCACAGGAAATACAGAATACAACTGGTTTTGATTTCTGCACTGTAGCAGCCCAGGGTGAGTATGAGACATCAATGCGATGGAGTCATAAACGTATAAGGAGATGTTTCTGGTGGGGCATACAGCTGACCCTCTGTTATTCATGGGTGAACAACCTCAGCTGGAGGTGGATGGGGTCACACTGTCAGAGATGCTTGGCTTAGCACTGCATGGATCCAGCTGGGCTCTGGCGGGATCTGTCAGCTGTGGCCTTGCATTGCTGGGGTTTGGCTGTACAGCTCCCGTGGTAGGTTTTAAGCTAAGTGAACCCGTCAAATGTGAGTGATTTAGTTTCATGCCCGGTGTCAGCCCTGCTGGATGCAAGCTGGCTCTGTGCCCAGCTGGTGCTGGATGGATGCGTTAGTATGGGCCGGATACTTGAGCAGCACGCAGTGCCAGCAGGGCCCTGCTGATGTCAATGCTGGGGCTGTGCCACAAGAGGTCCGCAGAGCTAGTGGGGCCCCAGGGACACTGTGGGACACTCGCCCACTTCTCTTGCGCTGCCCGAGCATCCTGCAGGCTGGCATTGTGCTGCTGCTTCTCCTCTCACCCTGAGTGAGGGCAAGTGATTCTGAGGGCCATTACTCAAGGCACTGGTAAGCCCTTAACAGTGCAAGTACGTACAGCCCTTTTGGTGCAGGCTGGAGCAGGTGCAGAAGGCATTGTGAGGCTCATCAGGGAACAGAGAATATATATTGTGACAAAGCTTTGGTTGGCTCAGGAAAGCAGAGCCTGAGAATGGATATGTTACTATATAAATATGCCTAAAGAACAAACTCAAGGGAAAGAGTTTTGCAAGATAAATGTTGGCACAAATAATGGGCATAAACTGGCAGTGAATAAATTTGGATTGGAAGCAAAGTTTCTAGCTGTCAGAAGAATAAAACTCTTGGACAATACATCTATAGCAGAAGCAAAAGGGGAGTTCAAGAGCAACTCTTTC
>VZSC01012172.1:55227-93071 GCA_013398225.1 Steatornis caripensis | reverse complement strand
AACATCCACTGGTCTCCCCTTGTCTGGTTATTGTATCACAGAAGGCTATCAGATTGGTCAAGCAGGATTTCCCCTTACGTACTTAAAGAAAGCAGGATGGCTTTTGGATTGGACTGCTAGGTTAGGACATAGAAAGACATGTCTCAAAATTCAGTTTTATCGAAGAATCTCTGTGGCAGCTATAGTTTGACATAACGCTCGGAGGTGGTGGGTTGACTTTGCTGGCTGCCAGGCACCCACCCAGCCACTGTGTCACTCCCCTCCCCAACAGGATGAAGGGCTGAAAGTAAGATGAAAAAGCTCACATGGCTCAAGATAGAGACAGGGAGAATGATTATCAGTTACCCTCATGAGTACCTCAGGTAACATGGGAAACTAATTTAATTTATTATCAATTAAAATGGCATGGGATGGTGAGAAACAAAGGCAAAAAATAAAAAAGCTTCCCCCACTTCCCGTCCTGGCCTTTTTCTGAGGCTCAGCTTCACTTTTTCATTTCTGAGCCCTTTACCTCCTGTCCCTCTTCCTTGAGCGGTACAGATGGATAGAGAATTGGGGCTGTGGTCAGCCCATAGCAGCTCCTCTCTGCTGCTCCTTCCTCCTCACACTTCACCCCTGCTCTGCCGTGCTCTCCCCAGGGCTGCAGGGGAATCTCTGCTCCGGTCCCTGCAGCGGCTCCTGCCCCTCCTCCTGCTCTCCCCCGGGTGCTCGCAGGGCTGGTTCCCACACTGTTTTTCTCGCTCCTCACTGCCTGGGCAGGGTTTTGCCCTTTCACAGACGTGTTTTCCCCAAGGAGCTGCCAGCCTTGCAGAGTCCCTGCGCTGGGGCCATTAGGGAACTGGCTGGAACCAGCTGTGTCCAGCACTGGGCAGACCCACCTTCTCCTCACAGGGGCCCGGTGTCCCATTACCTCAGGAATCAGGCTTTCCACTGACTCTGTTTTACTTTTTTTTCTTCTCAATTTGTTGATCTTTTTATTGTTAACACATTGTTTTAAAAAATATTTGCACATCTTGTACTATCTAACCTTCTTCTATTTTATATTTACAGAATTGTTCTAAAACTATTGTAAGAAAAAATTACTAAGAAGGAAACACAAAATTAAGTTGTATATTATAGGATTAAGACAGTCTTAGTCATATACAGGCTCTTATTAGAATGATGCAAATTATGTGAATAATTTTCTATAAATCACACACCTATGTTACTTCTATGAAAATGAACACAGGACTAAACCATAGACAAACAGCCTGATAGTCTGAGTGAAATGAACTAAAGGATAGGAAATACCTATATTCATTTCAGAAAGTAGATGTATGTTAGACTAAAATTAACTATACTAGATATCTCACACAATAATTTTTTTTAACAAAAACTAAGATGACATTCCTCTTAAAAAAAATGTTGTCTTCTAAGCAAGCCTAGTCAAGATAAAAATATTTCCACTATGAAAGATGATGAGGTAGTACTTCAGCCAATAGCCATAAAAAATATTAATGTAATTTAGAAAAATCTACAAGACCTTATGAGTAGACATTTTCTGTTATTAAGCTACTTTTTTTTTCTCTTTTAGAAGGTGCAAAGTGCTGTAAAGGCTTGGACCAGACTCATAGCTAAAGCTGAAGTAGTCTATATCAAGTTAAACAAGAACACAAAATATCAAAAGGCTTTGCCATGGGATTGAAGTGGATTTGGGAGCAGCACTCTTCAGCCTTGTTCTCCAGCTTCCACTGGCTACAAATAGTCTCAGATGATGACAATGCATCAGTGCAATCCTAAGGGTATCAGGCCATAATCCGTCAATGTATCATAGGACAGAGACTTATCAGCTCTTCGGAACTCAAGATGAACATCTTAGGCCTGAATGTATTAATTTTACACAGACATAATACTCTAAGTCACACTTTCTCCCACATTAGGGTCACAGGTAAATTAGTACTAAAGAGTTACCTAAGGTTTCACAAGCAGAAGACTAACAAATTACTTAAATGTTGACACTCAGTAAGAGGACAGATTGAACTTTGTGCAATTGTTTCTGCAATCACCTAAAGATTCCAGTCCAGCAAAGTCAGTTAGACAGCAAAGCACCTAGACAGTCCAGAGTAGTATGGTTGCACAAGCTAAGCTCTACCAATTAAAAAAGTTCAGCGTATGTGCTCAACTATTTCCTAGGTGTTTTAATACAGAAGAACTGTGAAGCAGCAGCATTTCTGAAGATTCCATAATCATCAGTGAGTAAGAATTTCTGCTGCTGTCATTTCTGCCACCATTCTAGAAAGACTTTTAAGGTAAAATTTTGTGAAATAATTGAAAGTGATAAGTTTTCAGGTTAAATGCTTAAGAATTTCCTTCATTTTTGTTAACATTTTTTCATTTTGCTAATACATCACACACAGATGCATGTACACACACAAAAACCTCCGACCCCTGGGTATGGATAAGAATGAGGCAGGGTTTGTAGGCAATATTACATATTAGATCAACTGAAATAGAAAGGAAAGAACAGAGAAGCTGTCAGGTGCACAGGCCAGTCACGTGAGTTAGTCCGCTAAAAGATACTGCCTCTCCCTACGCATTCCGTCTCAATTCTGTTCTTAAAATACTGTTTACAAGAACGATAGTGTTACACATAAAAGAGCGCTGTTGCTTGGATGAATCAGATAAGAACCTTAACTACAAAATTACTTAACCATTAACCAATGTAACATATTTAAAATGGGATTCTACTCTTATATGTTCTTTAAGGTCTCTCCTACCGTATGACAAAGTAATTCTAACTGGAAACATGCACTGACACCCCTAATTTGTGGCACACTAGAGGTGTGGTTCTGTTTTCACATCATTTTTGTATAACAGTGAACCATCTTTAAACTAAACAGGTATTTCTGGTTTATAAAGAATAGAATGAAACTGATTTTTTTGTTGTTGTTGTTCAACAGTCAACAACAGTCAACAGTCAACAACAACCCCATGTGCCGGTACAGGCTGGGGGTTGACTTGCTGGAGAGCAGCTCTGCGGAGAAGGACCTGGGAGTGCTGGTGGACAACAGGCTCACCATGAGCCAGCAGTGTGCCCTTGCGGCCAGGAAGGCCAATGGCATCCTGGGGTGCATTAAGAAGAGTGTGGCCAGCAGGTCGAGGGAGGTGATCCTCCCCCTCTACTCTGCCCTGGTGAGGCCGCATCTGGAGTACTGTGTCCAGTTCTGGGCTCCCCAGTTCAAGAGAGACAGGGAACTACTGGAGAGAGTCCAGCGGAGGGCCACAAAGTTGATTAGGGGAGTGGAGCATCTCTCTTATGAGGAAAGGCTGAGAGAGCTGGGTCTGTTCAGCCTGGAAAAGAGAAGGCTGAGAGGAGATCTGATCAATGCTCACAAATATCTAAAGGGTGGATGTCAAGAGGACGGGGTCAGACTCTTCTCAGTGGTGCCCAGCGACAGGACAAGGGGCAATGGGCACAAACTGGAACACAGGAAGTTCCACCTGAACATGAGGAGGAACTTCTTTACTGTGAGGGTGACAGAGCACTGGAACAGGCTGCCCAGAGAGGTTGTGGAGTCTCCTTCTCTGGAGATATTCAAAACCCGCCTGGATGCATTCCTGTGCAACCTGCTCTAGGCTAACCTGCTTTAGCAGGGGGGTTGGACTAGATGATCTCTAGAGGTCCCTTCCAACCCCTACCATTCTATGATTCTATGATTCTATGAACAGTCGATATACGTTGGAGACATTGAATACGGGATATAAATTGTCTTGCTCCTACTCCTGTATCTTCCATAAATTTCAATAATTTAACACATTACTTAGCACACAGGTATAAATATTTGGATTAAATCATACATACACTGTGCAGGTCCTCTTCATACTCAACTTTGTTGTCTTTTTGTATTCTATATCACATGCATCAAATCTTCACTCCTCTTACATTTAATATGCAGTTCTGAAACTGCAGTTATACATCATTTTCATTTGTTGAGGAGTGATATATAATCCGGGCTGAAATTAAATAATGTCATCCTATGTTTAGTATTTATTGATACAAATTTAACCTGATCATATTTCAACCTCCAATCTTCCCTTGAATAATCTGTATTTAATTATGCATTCCACCTCTCTATTGACCTTTGAAAATATCCTTCATGACTACCAATCAAAAATGTTATAAATCAGAAATTCTTTTGAATCCTTTTGCAGTATTTATCATTCTACTCCCCAAATTATTCAGCACTTCAAGTTTGTTCTCAAAATCTGCCTTCTTAATACTAAAAACTCAAAGCTCCCAAGCCCTTCAATTTCCCCAAACTTTGAACTAATCTTTAACATATTACTATCCATTTAGCAAAGATAAGATAATTGAATACATGAAGCAGTCCAGAGTTATTATGTAATGGCTAAAAACAGGGAACATTTTGGGCATACTATTCTATCAAGTGTCAAATAAGTTTATTCTTAGACAGAAAAAGCTATAGCTGTACTTTCCTGTATTATATTACAACTTACTAGAAACATTCATTATTTGATGAAACAATCAACTAAAAAAGACACAAAGAACAAATAAAGCGGGCAGAATTCTAGCCATATAGAGTTCCCTCCCTGATTTATTTACTCACTCTTACCAGATATGTAAACAACTAAGCTGCCATTTGAGCTGCAAAGGAACTTCTCTTATAGCTACCTGATTTTAACTTATTACACAGTACATGAGAGATTTCAAATTTAGAACCAACTCACAAAATACTAATTTAAAATGTTTTTCAGCATGTCTGCTCTTACCGTAAAATTCACTTTACCCTTCTGAAGACTAATTATTCTGACTCTGCTCAGAGACATAAAAGTAAGTGGCTTGAGGAAGTGAAATCTATCTCTTCTAAACTGTGGCCAGTATGTGATATAACACAGTAACATCACATGAACAAGTGACATATGACAGCATGGGTTCTGGCAGTGGTAACAGACAAACACTTTTGTACTTCTTTGAGGTTAAAAGAGATACATCAAAGTGAGTCTCAGCAACTGGTACTCTGTGCACGTGTGAGAGAAATGGTGATTATTCTCTACAGCCCCAAGACTGGAGAGACAGACTCATGTAATGGACAAATGACCAAGTCATGGACATTAATTCTAGGATACACAAGACTTCTACTCCAACTCTTTTATGTGACAGTTGGCATAAAATGTCTTCCAACACTTTGCAATAAATGTAAGACCCATATCGCAAACAGTCAAGTGCTTCAGAACTACAATGTGTCACAAAGAAAAGACAAAAGCACATCTTTGGGCATATTTCACCTGAAAGTTCCATGCATTTAAAGAAGCCTAAGGATGTAATCGATGATTTACCACACAGTGGCAAAACAATATCAGTGGTCCCAACAAACCAGACTGGAATTACAATCCTTTCCTCCACTTAATGTGGCAATTGTGTTAACTCTACCATAAGAGCAGGGAACAGTAGGTATATACCTCAGAAACTTTTCAGTATTGCTTGAAAGCTCACTGTCTGACACACTAACAGCAAACAATTTCTGATGTTCCAAAGACTACTCCCACTCCAGCCAAAGACAAAGGAAATCTTTGGGCTGCAAGAGTGACTGGCAATAACTCTACCATTTGGATTAATAACAGTGGATGAATGGAGTGCAAGTACATTGGAAACATACAGCAGTCCATTTTACATGGACTTTATTAAATACTGCCCAGAAAAAATATTAGACTCCTTTCTACATTACTTTTGTTCTAGTAGGTCTAGAGCTTCAGTTCTGTGATTGTTAGAAATCTTGGTCATTTTAAACATGAACTTGTACTGGTATTGCCATTTAATTTAAAAGATTCTCTTCCCAACTTGGCACTAACATTCATGCTTGTCATTCTCATAAAAGACTAATCATATTCAAATACAGCTCTTGTTTGGCTAAGCTGAACCAACTGAGTTCTTTACGTCTTATCACCTAAAATAGTTTCTGTATTTCTCTGGTCATCCTGTAGGCCCTTGAAGGCATTCTTTCCTTTCACATTCACCTTTTCTGAATATAGGATGCAAGTAGTTATGCAATAGTTTGCATATCTTCATATCAAATCTTTATAATGATCTTAGTCCTTCTTCTTTAGTTGACCTGCATAATTCTAAAACTGTATTAACTTATTTTTACATTTGCATTGTGCTAATGGCTCACCGTCATCCTGGAGCTGAATGACACATCCTGATCTTCTTTCTACCTCTGCTTTCTGTTTTTTAGTCTTCTAGTCAGAATTCTTACTCATTCATGGCACAAAACATACCACTTTGTAAGCCTTAAGTTTTGTCCTGCTCTAATTCTTCCTCAGAGAAACTTTGGCATCCTCAAGAGAAAATTTGGCATCCTCAGTAATGGCGATAGTGACTGACTATGTCACCTCCAAATTTCCTCAGTATCCACCTGCCTAGCTCTTACTTGATGGTTAGTCATTAGAATATTAAGCAGTGCTTCCGGAACTCACAGAATCACAGAAAGGTTGAGGTGCAAAGGGACCTCTGGATGTCATCTGTTCCACCCTCTCTGCTCAGGCAGAGTTTCCTAGAGGAGGCTGTCCAGGACCACATCCAGTCAGCTTTTGAATATCTCCAAGGATGGAGACTTCACAACCTCTCTTGTCAACCTGTTCCGTTGCTGAGTCATGCTGAGAGGAAAAGCGTTTCCTGATGTTCAGACAGAACTTTCTGTGTGTTGTTTTGTGCCCATTGCTTCTTTCCCTGCCACTGGACAGCACTGAAAAAAGCCTGGCTCCATCTTCTTTGCATCCTTCCTTCAGATATTTATACACATTGATAAGATCCTCCACTGAGCCTCCTCTAGGGTCAAAAGTCCCAGCTCACTCAGCCTTTCCTCACAGGAGAGATGCTCCAGTACTTTAATCATCTTAATGGCCCTTTGCTGAACTCTCTGCAGTAGCTCTATGTTTTTCTTGTACTGGGGAACCCAGAACTGGAACCAGCACTCCAGGTGTGGCCTCACCAGTGCTGAGTAGGTGGGAAGGATCACCTCCCCTGACCTGCTGGCAATACTTTGTCTAATGCATCCCAGGATACCATTCACTTTCTTTGCAGCAAGGGCAATACTTACACCTCACACTTTCAGTTTGTACATTAGCTTCCATTTTAGACAGCTTTAATAATCTCCTATGTATCAGTCTATCATGCGTTTTAGAGAGATTAGCACACATACGTGATGAAACCATGTTGCCAATGAGGTTATGCTGACTGTCCATACCCTCTGTGAATTTCAAAGAAGAGGAAGTGGCCTGTGTCTTTGCATTAGCTTACCTAACTAGCTTTAGCTTAGTCCAAGGCCAACTGATGGTACTGGAAGTGTTTATTTTTGTGCACATATATGCACCTACATGTAATACAGCCCTAATGCTGAATAATGATTTCATACTGTAGATTCTCTTCACTGGACTCACATTTGGTTTGGACAAATATGATTACTGGAATAAATCACATCATGAAACAGCAGCTTTTATCTGACAACATAACCAAACTTTCCACCTTTCCTCCAGGACTTTCATAGTGACGTCTTTCACAGCAGCTAAAATCTGCCCATGACACCGCTGAGGTCCTCAGAAGCATAGGCAGTCAATATCAGGTGAATGTACCTAATGCTTTTAGTAGCAGCAAAGCAGTTAATATTGCTAATACACTGAATATGCAATCCCCTTGGCTAATAATAAATACTAGGGAGGGAGGGTGGGAAGCACAGTAGAAGTTGTGTAGGTAAAAGTTTTGATCAGGTTTATCTTTTGAGACAGTTTGACTACATAGATTAAGTTTCTGTGCATCTCTCCAAAGACCACAGTAATAACCAGTGTCATGACTTTCAAATCCTTTGAACTGCAAAAGGAAATCAAACATGGTTGTCTTTTTATCCCAGCTTTTACTCTTTAGAATTCTAAAAGCTTGCTTTGCTCATCTATCAAAGGGATGGCATTAAGGGGATCACTGTTGACAAGTGATAGTACAAATTATGCAACATAAATGACATTTCACTACCTCTCCCCTCTGATCTGCAATTCCCACTCTCAGTCATTCCCTATTCCTTGAAAAGATTAAACCACAGACCCAAGTGTAGAAATAGTGAGAGTGTAGGCGTCTCTTGATATCTTGCTACTGAACAAAAATATGTTCTGAGGCCCACACCTATAATTATGGTTGTGAAAGTGGGATCCATTTAAAGTCCCTGAGTTCCTGTGGGGATCTTCAAATACAAGCATATAGGTGTCACACAGGATCAGGGCTATATGGTCATTTCCAAGTAAATGTTAACAGTTGTGAAAGGTTTTGCATTAAATTCAATGGAAACCAACAGCCAAAATCATTAGGCTATCCTTCATCAGAGGTTTCTCCTTATGCAAGGAGAAATTGAAAAAAATTATGTACTCGTCCATTTGCCCCTTGACAAAGCCTTATCTCAGATCCATACAATATCAGTTCCTAATGTGTTCTCTCATATTCTTGAAAGGTTTAGATGGAGAAAAGCTCAGTGACTTCACTATGTGTAGAGATCTGAAGAGGATTCTGAAAAATCAGGTTGCAGCATTCAAGCCACTCAGGTCACAGCAACAGCAATCAAAATGCCAGGAATATGTTTGCAGTAGTCGTGGTGGTAAGAAAAGCAATTCCAATAGCTAGGATGCAGCCACAATCAGTATGACATAAGACAATCTGCATACATTGGCTGCATTGCTCTAGCTAGAAAAAACCCAGATTTTCAAGTTCTAGTGTTGCATTCTTATCACTACAGTGGGACAACTGAATCCTTAGATGTTACAAATTAGACTAACAGAAGGCTGAAAGTAAAATGAGTTTTTGGACTGCCTCAGAGGAGGAAGATTGGAGATGTGGTTTTTGAGTAGATAAGATTATTCCCTTCCTATAAATATGTTAATGCTTTTGCAGACTGGAGTAATATAGATGGTAAAATAATTTTGAGAGTCACCTGAAGAGACTGTATGGGCAGTATTAATGATGCTGTTACCAAGGAAGTCTCTGTACATATACTTTGCAACAGCGAGTTTTGTTTATACTCAGAGTCAATAGTATAGAGGAGGTCCATTTTCAATAGCTTCTGGTTTTGGAACAAAAAGTTGACCAAAACCATTGTGTGAACATTTTCAGAAGTGTACAATTGACTCATTTTGGCACCTGACCTCAAGACACTGTCAAAGCACAGAAATATTGAAATGAACAAAAGGGTCATACATAGGAGAAAGAGAAATGGGAGTAAAACCAGAAGATTTGCCACAAGGCTGTATTTAGACTGCAAAAGCAAAACAAAAGAACAAAATTGTATCAATCTACCTTTGCCCAAAGCTCGAAAAAGCTCTTGTGTCAAAAATCACCCCTCTAAGTTACACTTGTATTCCCATTATATATTATACTAACTGCTTTTTATTAGCAATCTTATTACTGTTGATGTGCACAAGAATAGAAGCAGTTTACAAATGAACAGAATTGGACTGCAAAGAGTACAAACCATACAAATTGTTACAAGTTATTTACTGGCTTAGTATAAATCTGCATATAGATTGAGGAAGTCAGTTGTAAAGCACCTTCAGGTATGCCTCAAAAGATATGATTATGAAGGTACTTGGAAGCCTTGTATGCACATAATGGGCTACTACACATGGAAGAAAACAGTTCAATTTATCCAACATGCTTAGGTATCTCTTTTTATTTGGGAATTATTGTATGGTATGCCTTGGAAGAAAAGGAAATGTAGACCTCGGCTTACTGCTAAAGATTAAGCCACTGGAGTTCCTTGTAAAGTAGGATTATACTGAGTTTAAGGAGAAAAATCTCATATTCTAATGTGATTTAGGACACAAAACTCCCTATGCATTTTTTCCCACCTTGATCACTTTTCAAAGCTGATTTTAGTTCTGCTGAGTAAATTATCCAAGAATCTGTCAGATTATGAGGATAAAATGAAACCAGAGGGAGAGATAGATGTGTTAAGAGCATTAGAACATAAAATCTGCAGTGCAATTCACAGTTTAGCTGAATGCTACCCCTTTGAAAAATTGATGATACAGTCTCTAAGCATTCCTTCTCACCTGCTTTTGGAACCACAGCTACAGTAAGGGAAATAAAATTGCTCCTATTTATTGTGTATAGCACAGTCAATTCTTAAACTTGTTTCATTTTATATTTGTTTGTAAGAGTTTTCAAAACAAAGAGACTAATTGAAGGTAAGTTAAAATTTATTTGAAACCATGGTTCTAATTCACGCTTTAATCCAAGTAAAGCCTTGAAACTAACATAACAAAACCAGGACCGTGACTTCTGAAAATTAGGTTGTTATATAAAAAGACTCATCCTTTAGAAACAAGCAAAAATTGCTTAATTAAGATAGGAGTGTTCTACGCTTATATGAAAGAGGACAGTCAATCCAAATACACTTAGTTTTTGCTATCTGTTGTATGATCTACATGAGGCCACTTAACTTCTCTTAAGTGTTTGCATATCTAATTAAGAAGACAGTATTTCTCTGGGATATATATTAAAATGAGTCTTAAGATTCTACTGATCACTGAATCTTATTATTATTCATGAGAGTTCTACTGTTAGTGTCACACATAACTCTAGCTATATTAATTAATGTAATTTTGGAGTGGTCTCTCCTATTGCTCCTCTCCTCATCCTGCCTCTTGTGACATTTTGTCACCGTGTTCACCATGGATAAAATTGTCCTGTGGAATATACAAAATCAACCTTATATCTTTTGTGCTGCCTGTTAGCTGAGGCAGCTAGCTCATAAGGGGATTATTCGTTACCATAGCTGTCATTAAGGATTCTGAATCCTCTACAAGTCCATAGTATGTGAACTTACAAAAGTCAATAAACCTCTGAAGGGACTTTAAGCTGTGATATGAGTATTTAATCCTTTGTTTCTTTTGGAATCATTACACAAAGTACTCAGGAGTTGAATTCTGGTAAAATGAAAAGGTAAACTCTAATTAGATTGACGCTGTTCAGGCTTTTACGTTAAGGTTGTCTCAGCATTTTCAATATGAAAATCAGTCTTTGAGGGATTATAACTCAGACATGAAAAGTTTTCTATGGACTTAACTTAGCAAGGTCTCTAGCGCATTGTAAAACCGCTTTTTAGCCAGGTTTCGTATAGAAATAAGTCTTGTTAAAGCAAAGAGTATGCATTCATACTGCATTTGCTTGAGAGTATGCCTAACATAGCAACTTTGGAACTTAGTGGCTAATTTCAACTAAGTTAGACAAAAATACAAAGAGAGTTATTTTCCTGTGTGTTCTATGGATATAGGTTGTTAGGTAAAGAAGGTACACAACAAAAGAGAGAAAAGCTGCAGTACAAAAGTCACTTATTAGTAGATCAAACAGAATCTGCCGATCCACGCATTCTATGACAGTATTGTCAATCACAAAATGCACAAATTCAGAAAAGCTTTACTCATACAAATACTTGTTTCAGGTAAAAGTGCTTTGTATATAAAAATCCCCACAAAATTGATAGAGTACAAATAGTGTTTGGATTGTCTGGTGATATCTATGTAAACTTGCTATGCCAGGTGGATAACCTGGTTACAATCAGTAGAGGACTGAAATACACCCCCCCTGCCCACCCCCCAATTCCAATCTCTCTTAGACACTTATATTCTGCTCTTTACTGATGAATTAAGATTTTGGCAAAGTTTGTTGCCCTAGAAAACAAACAGAATTTTTCATCAGATAATTTTGATTTTTTTTTCCAATTGTCGCTATTGACATATGAAAGAAATCAAAATTAAAATGAAATGCCTCAAGACTTCAACATTTTGATTAGGGGTAAGGGTCACACTTCTGTTCAAGGTATCTGAGAGCTATGAAACATAATGCATATGTGAGAAAATGAGATTCCTTTCTTTTTGGAATGCTAACTTTCTATAGACTAAAGTGTGATACTACTCAATAATACACAACATATCCACAACAAAGGTAAATTACTTCCTGGCAGTGCTTTTCATCTCAGCCTAACTGCAATGTCCCAAAAATAGTCTACTGAAACTCACTAAAATTAATTCCTTCCTGTATCTATTTCCCTTCAGGACAATCTGCAATTACACTTTTCTAGGACTTTCAAAGTACTATAAACAAAGAACAGCTTTATCAGCAGAAAACCCAGCAAATTAAGATCTAGAGCCTTTTTACTTTTCTATGTAGCTCTGGAGTTCTAAAAGTCCCTTTTTAAAAACATATGTATTTAAATAATACTGTGCTGTGTCACAGTTGTTTTATAATTCAGTCTCTTGGGTAATTTGCTACTCTTGTTTTGAACACGGAGTGAAAATTTTAAGAAATATTGATCATTACTGCTAAGACTTGTGATCTAAGTGATTTGAGGACAAATATAAAACAAAATAGTCTTGGTGTAAAACTTCCACTAAAAGTTTTCCTCGGAGAAAAAAAGATAATTGGAGAACAACAACATGGGTTTGGGCAAAAGAGGAAGGAAAGCAGATTAACTTTGGTGCTGTTTTACATCACACGCAAGAAAAAGTGAAGCATCACCCTGGAACATTTAGCCTAAAAATATTAGGCCATTAAATTCCTTCTTGTTTCATCCCGACTATCCTGTTGTCCTCTGGCTGTCCAACTATGTTAAATAAAATACTTCAAAGAAAAGACTCTCAAGTGTTCAACAGCTGATTTTGCTCCCAGAGGTGCTGAACTAGCAAAAGTGGAAACCTGGAGCAAATGCAATTAGCCAGAAAGGGAGAATGGACTACTAGAGCATTTTAGAGCCAGAAAATAAAACAGTATTGAATAGGACTCAAAGATCAAGGTGAGCATGAGTTAGGCTTAATTAGAAAGGCAAATGAATGGCCAGGATAACAAATCTATAGCTTCCTAATACGTGTCTAATTTACAAAGATAAAATTATATACCTATGCATAAAAGGACATAACATCTTTCTTCTGCCACCGGCTGTGAATAAAGGGTCACATCTTTCAGAATTATGTCTCCAGGGTAGTAACTGCCGGGTAAGTAGTTTTGCAGAGTTCTGCACAGCCCATTCACAGGTTTCTCATGGGGTTAAGAATCTAGGTACCTGAATATATGGGATAAATCAGTACTACAGTCATCCACCATTTCATAATTCAAGGGGAATTCCTTCATTAAAAAAAAAAAATCAACTGCTTATTCCATATATCCCTAAGCTGAAGGTTTGTGTCTGGTTCCCCATCAGATGAGAATAAAGCTATCCATGGAAACCTAACCATAAGGGAAAAATACTGTAACATTTCCTCAAAAATTTCAAAAGTATGCAGCAGGTGAAGGGGAGATGCCTTTTGCCTTACGCTTTAGAAAAAGCAGAATGTGTTATCATCCTGTTTGGAAGAGACATTGCAAAGAATGTCTCATTCAAGGACACAACCAAACCATCATGCGAATGAAATCAACCATCACAAGTAATAACAAAATCTGACACATTAGTTCTGAGCAGTAGTTCTAACTTCAGTTTTCCAGAAGTGTGATTTGTTATAACTGTAACTCAATAGACAGAGGTCATGCTTATACAAACTAGAGTCCAGGCTTGGAATGAGTTATAACTGTTCTTTACATTACGGTATATGATGCAATGAACTAGTTTCCTAGGATTTTTGGTGTGAAACTTTTCACATTGTCTAATGCGGTAGGCTGACCTTGGCTGGCTGCCAGGTACCCACCCAGCTGCTCTCTTACTCCTCCATAACAGGGTATGGGAAGAAAATGGGACAGAAAAGGGTTGAGATAATGACACAGAGATTGCTTACAAACTATCATTATGGGCAAAACAGACTCAACTTGGGAAAATTAATTTAGTTTACTGCCCATTAAAATGGCTTGGGATAGTGAGAAACAAATACAAAATCTAACACAGCTTTCCTCCACCACTCCTTTGCTCCCAGGCTCAACTTCGCTCTTTCCTTCCAGTCTCCTCTACTTTCTCCACTCTGAGTGGCACAGGGGGATAGGGCAACGGGGGCTGTGGTCAGCCCATAACAGCTCCTCTCTGCTGCTCCTTCCTCCTCACACTTCACCCCTGCTCCGCTGTGCTCTCCCCAGGGCTGCAGGGGAATCTCTGCTCCGGTCCCTGCAGCGGCTCCTGCCCCTCCTCCTGCTCTCCCCCGGGTGCTCGCAGGGCTGGCTCTCACACCGTTTTCCTCGCTCCTCACTGCCTGGGCAGGGTTTTGCCCTTTCACAAACGTGTTTTCCCCGAAGCGCTGCCAGCCTCGCTGAGGGGCTCAGCTGGGCCCGGCGCTGGGGCCGTTGGTGAACCGGCTGGAACCGGCCGTGTCTGGCACCGGCAGCCCCGCCCTCTCCTCCCAGAGGGCCCGCAGCCCCGCTGCCGGCACCAGGCACGGACGCTCTCTACATCATATTAGTTATAATTCTTTTTAGTAACTATAAGATTTAAGGTCCCTCCAATCCTTGCACTCTTTCCCAATCAATACTAAGCATTTTGTCTATTCTTTTTATTTAAACTCCAAGCAGTTTATCAGCTGTGCTCTCTTGTGTTTGCCAGGTAGCTTGTGCCTCTACACGCAGGACAAAACTGGTTGAGGAGACAGACAACGTTTTCCATAACTAACTGTGTCACTCCCCAAGAGCCTCAGTCTCTCCACAGCCCTGATGGAATCTTGGGTTGTTCAAGCAAATCTCGTCTCAGTTCCATACCCACATTCAGTTTCACAAACGAAAACAACTACAGATTATTGACAATATTAAATCATGCCTTTCCTCCTTGCTTAATAAAAAGTCATCCCTGTCCCGTAAACCCCCCCAAAACCTCAACCAAAACCTAGACTAGATTTAATCATTCATGAAAATTCTGTTAGAGGAAACATCAGTGTATTCCTTTTGGCTGAGAGCATTGCCATACAGAAAACACCAGAAGCTTCAAGCAGAATTGCTGACATATGTTCCTACCATTACTGCTGTACCTTCTGGGTATCAAAAACTCAACTGGAGGAAGCAATTTATTACTTCACACCCCACACTTCACTTGATACGGATAGGACCATTACACATTTTTATTGCAAAACACTGCTTACATAGCATCATAGTGTATTAGATCTCCTGTATCTTATTTATTATACATGTCCACATATTGTGATAATTGGGTTGTATAATATCTCATGCAACGTAATGTGAAAATAATTTCTCCTGAATAGAAATTACTTATTTTGATTCTGCAGGGGTTTGTTTTGTCAGAACTCATGTAGTATTTAGGAAACTAATCATTGTTCAATTGTGGAGCACATAAAGTGTAGAATTATCATAACAGAAGTGGAGAGAATGAAAAGAACAATGGATCTGACCTCATTTGTATGAATATTAATGATGTTTCATCTAATTTACAAGGTCTAACCTGTGTGTTGCAAATGTAGAGCACAAATGTACCTTTTTATCTCACAGCCACTAATTAGTTATGCTACATATTGTACTATATTTGTTCTAGTTAAGCAATGGGACACATAGAAATTGGCAGCAAAAAGCCACATCATTTTTATAAGCTTAAAAAGATCAATAAAAATTGTTAAAGGTTAATATAATTTTACAATTTAGTATAGCTCTTTCTGCTGAAGAAAATAATTTTAAATTAGCAGTGAAACCTTTCCAGAAATGCTGCAATTTGCTTAGAAGGCTTTTGTTTCTTTTCCTAAGACTTCACGGAGGTACCAGTCACCAGCATAAAATGGCCCTGTACTACATCAGGTCAGTTATAGGAGCCATTCACACTGTACAATATCAGTGGCGCTGCGTTTTGGATTTCAGAGAAAACACATCACCATTTCTGAAGGGTTAAGGAAAATAAATTTCAGAGATGAGAATTGTGAAGCAATACCTCACTTGATACTTCTGTTAACCCACAGCAGAGGTAAAACACAGCAGAATCTGAACCTAATTCCTTAGTAATTTACGTATAAGAACATGCAGATGGATTGACTTGTAGATGTGAAGAAGAGCAAAACACACTTCATTGAGTTATGAGAGTTATATGCAAAGCAAGGTGTCAAAGAGAAGAGTGTTGGTTCCTCCCTCTGCCCCAGATTTTGTTGCATCGGACTTCAGTTATCTTTCACAGTTTTTGTTTCTTGAACTATTGTAAAGTAAAAATCCACACTTGCTCAGTTGATGGATTTTGTTCCTCTGCTAGTTGAATTACCATAACAACAGAGCAGAGCACATGCTGGAATCAGGCCAACAAGCTCAATTTGGGTGGCTTCTATAACATGTTGGTGTATCAGCAGAAGAGAAAGCACATCTCCACAAAACAATTAGATAAAAATCAGATGGTGATAAAATGGAAAATTAGTATACTTAAAATTTAGGACTGAAGCTGTTCTCTTTCCCATTAATTCAGTGATGGATTATACCACTCTGTCCTCAATACATTTGTTTTAATTAAATAAAACTGAAGGATGGACTACGCTCATTCAACGTTTCAGCTCAGAACCACTATATAAATTTGCACAAGTATATATCCTACCTATCGCTTCCCTTATACTCTAATGAGGTGATATATCAGTGAGAAGAGTGAAAAGCTTTAAACTTTTAGTTTCCAAACTAGGTTTTTTTCATCGTTTTCCTTCTGAAAGTGAACTGACCCTCCCACCCTACCCCCCCCCATTAACAACAAAATCATCTCCTCTTTTCAGCTCCTGTCTTATGCTGCCTACAGAATCTTAACAATGGCAAGATGAGACTAGCCAAGATTGCCTTGTGGCTTCTTTCTGCTCCTTATCTGTTTGATTTTATATTTCTCTTTGATGTTTCTGGAGTTCCTAGCACAACGGCATTGGCCCATGACAGTAGCTCTGAGACACAACTGTAATACAAATAAGTAAGAAATGTTTAAGGTTGCCTTCTATTCAAGGAAAACTGAATAGCCTGAAAGGTCCCATAATAACAATATTTTAAAAGTTTTAAACATACATATTCTCTCTTTTTTTTTTTCCCTTGTCCTGTGACAATTGGCTGTTTTCTCTGTCCTTAGGTCTGTCTGGGCTTCCAGTAATTTACTGCCAAGACAGCTGTTAGCTGTTCTTTGTAGTTTCTATACAAAGGGGTGTTGAGGCTAACCAAAACCACTAATGCCACCAATGAGAACAAATTCTTAATAGTCGATTACATACAGGCAAACTCAAGAACCTGTTTCTAACATACACTGTAACACATAATTGGTTTTAATAAAGTAATTTTCAGGTAACTACTTGTGTTAAATTTAAGTTTGTGTTAAATTTATCTCCTCAGCACCATGTCACTATTAGTTATTTACATTATGCTATAGATTTCCATGGCAACACACAAAGTGAGGGTGCTAGGTGGGCTTTCTGAGCACATCAAAGTAAGCAGAGGTCTTGAGAGCAGATCAGAGGTGGAAGAGTAAGAAGGAATGCAGAATGTTACAAAAGTGATCTACGGTCTGAAATACTACATGAAAAGTACCAAACCAGTTAAAGTATCGCAAGCATGCAAAAAAGAAGGCATGCTCTCAACTGAAGTAGAGAAGTTTCTTCAGAAATAATAATGCATAAAATAAGTTGTGTTATAATGCCAAAAGAGAGAGAGGGTTGTCAAGAGTAAGGCATCTGTGGGGAAAAAACCCACAAAAAATGACTAACACTCACCCCCACAAAAATACCCGAAACAAACTCCCCAAACCTCCTTTGCATCATGTTTTCTTCTCTGGTGCTGTGGGTATCTGTACCAGGGCTGTTCCCTGGCAAAGGGCTTCCACAGCTGGTTAGAATTTTCCTCACTGTATCAAACAGGGACAGCCTTCATCCTGGAGGGGAGTGGCTGAGATATTTAAAAAAATATCTCGCAATATCAACAAATCAATACTTTGATATTCGGCAAAACTTTCTCTTCCAGCTCTATTAGCCTGCACACTCAGGCTTCTCTCTTCCTGACCAGAAATCCACAGAATTCCGCTATTCTGAAGCCTGATTTTTGTTCAGACACCCAAGACCCTCACCCACTTTCAGATTACAAATGCAGAGTATAAAACTATCTTCATTTTTGGTCTCTTTGAGCACAATCATTGAATCATTGTGCCAGTTATTTCATTCTTATCCTTTCAGGTATGCTCTGTCCTCTTGCTCCTTCTCAGCCAAGTTCACTCTGCTCTTAATGAAGTCTTCAGTTTACTTGTTACCTGCTCATTCATGAGGATGCTAATTTTCCACTGAAGAAAACAATTCTCTCTTCCATTTTAGGTGCCCACTCAATGCTAACCCATACAATCTCAACTAACTAGCATTCAACCAAGGGAGAGTGAGAATAAGGAACACGTAGTTAAGTAACACAGCCCAGCAGGAGCTCGGTATCCCATCTGCTTCTGAAATAAATGCCTTACATCAGTCCCTCACAAAGAAGTATGCACGTAGATTTGTTTTCTTTTACCCATCTATTCACATACTCTGTGATCCATGATATCGACAGCATTTCTTAAGATCCTGCAATATTTCTTCATATGACTTGGTGCCATGCAGTAATTCTAACTAGAGTCTTCTAGATGCTAGTATTACTGGATTTTTTAGCCACTGAGTTTCATTGTGCCCACCCTTCACAAAAAACATACAATAGGAATAAAAGACTATCAGCAGAGTAGAAGGAAAATCAGAAAGATCAGAAACCCAGGAAAGTGTCTTTTTATGAGACAGAGCTTAGAGAAACATTTACAATAAGAAGCACTATCGGGAAGATCGTCAGAAAATACCTACTTCTGCTGTAGCACTATGAAAGAGGTAAAACAAAAAAAAAAACCACAGGAGCAAAATATTGTTATCTAATGAACAATGTTTCATTCACAGTTGTCTAAATTGGTTCTAATCGTCTGATCCAAATAATTTAAATAAATTAAACCCCGAGCAAAAAGTAAACAAACTTAAGGAAAGGAAACTTTCATTTAATTTTGACAAACAGTGCTCATATTCAGGAAGAGCCTGTTTATAATGGTGCAACTTCACATACAACAGTTCTGCAAACCTGGGTGTTTTATAGCAATCTGCTGTGGTATCCTGGCTTGCTGTTAGCACTTTAGTTGCATTTGAAAGTTCAGATCAAGGTTGTGTTTTTTATATCAAGGTCTTTTGTAAAATGTCTGTACAACATACTGCTGCTCAGTCATATTTGTGCTCATTATCTTACGCTATTATTTTTGCTGGAAAGACTGACAATTATGCATTTGCAGATGTAGTAGATCAAAATCCCCTGAACGCTCTCATGTTTGCTCTGGGCTTATTACTCCCTGATACTTTTGCTATCAGTAGAATTTGCTCGTTTACCATTGCTCTCTCTATTTAGATCATTTATGTAGTTGAGAAACAGTGTGAAGTCACACTACTGACTCCCGGGAGGTCTCATTTCTTGTCTTCTCCCAGATGAACAGCAGCTACTTTTACTACTGTTCGCTATTTTAAGACAGAGTTCCACTCATGCCTGTGTTCTTACTTGCACTCCACGTAGATTTGAGGTTAAAAAAGATCTAGCTATGTTGGCTCCAAATCCATCAAAGGGGAAAAAGTTTTCCAGAGAAAAGATAAATGTTAAATTCTGGGCCAATGATAGGGAAAAACATTTGGCTTTTGGAACCCAGAAGCAGACATTATAAATGCTAGCAAAGAAGGGAAGAAAAAAAAAAAGAAAAAGAAAAATATTAGCTTGGGAATTTTCCTGTGGCAACTCTTCTTGAGCACCTGTGTCCTTCTCAGCAGACAGAAAATTGATCAGGTAAAGCAAGAAAGTAAATTTATTGGGACTCAAGGTACAGTTCTAAGGAAGCAGGGGTGAGTAATCTCTAATGCTTCAAGGTCTTTTTACAGATTGTCTTTGTTTCTCTTTAAAGGAAGTAGTTGAGAACACAGGAGAGATAATAAAGCTGGTTTCCTATAGATCTCTATTTTGTGATGGGATTTTATTGAAATTTAATACAGTGTAAACTCTGAAACTTTGATGGAAATCTTGTTATGGAGGAAGGGAAAGAGAAGCAGAACTAATTCTCAATTCTAGTAGCTATTTTCAACAAGTGAATATTTTAAAACTATTAATTCTCTATCAGATGTGGCTGAAATAGGGTGATGCACTCAGAATGGATCTTATTCATCATAGTAGATAAAAGCCGTGATTAGGTAAGACATTTCCTTAAGAAACAAGAGTCTTCAAAATGAAAAGAATTAAGCAAAAATGCCACAAAACACTATGAAATGAAAGCTACTATTATGGCTATGAGTCAAGCCACCTTCTCAGAAAAGCTTAACTTTTTTTTAGTGCTGACCAGATTCACTCACCTTAATTGAGAATATCCTGCAGAGAGCTAATTTTAAAACCTATGGTTGAAAACCCAAAAGCTGTAATCTGGAGGCAGGGCTCTTCGCATTTTCTCCTGATGTGCCCAATTCTACCCAACAGTCAACTGTTTTAAAACTGGAACTTACCATCTTGTGTAGGTCAGGCTTGTAGGAATTGCATTCACTTTGTCTTTAATCTAGGTAATTGCATCATCTTGATTATTATGTTCAAATTACAAACTACCTGCAATATGTGGATTTCATGACGGATCAGGAAAGAACAAATAATAAGTGTCACTTTCTTTTATTATTTGTAGTCTGCAATCCCTATTTACTTTATGCTTAGTGAGGCCAGGTATAGAGGGTTTTTTTTTTGTTTTAATAGCAAAAATTTCTAGCAGTTTCTCTCTTCTTCTAAATTTAGTTCTACTGACTTTCAGAGGATTGGAAATAAGAACTTGGTGAACAGGACTGGGCTTACAGTTACCCTTCATTGAAACACCTTCAGTGAAATTTGTGCAGTAACTGAGAACTGCACTTTGACTGCTACAATACATTCAAGTGTGGGGCTAGCTGGTAAGCACACCGGTCTCCAAAAGAGCTAAGTAGAAGAAAGGAAATTCCCCACAATTTGTATTCATCATTTTCCAGTCACATCCTCAAGGGTCACTGCCAAAGAGGCAGATTCTGGTTTACATGGCCCTCTGTTGTGACCGTGAATGTGGCAAAACATTACCTCCATAAACTGTAATGAGAGAAATAATGAAAAAGCCTGGTACATACAAATATCTTAGCTTAAAAGAAAGCCTTGATGTCCGACTTGGCCTCCATCTTCAGTGCAAACGAGCAATTTGCTTTTCCACGCTTACATATATTACCTTGACTCAACCTCTGTCACAAGAACTCCTTCTGTCATTGTGGAAAGCGTATTACAGTATTAAAAGATCCTCTTTATTTGTGGTGGCTCTGTGGTAAAGCACAAATTCCACCACTAGCACTAATACTACACTGAATTTTCTGCATCAAGAAATGCCTTTTCCTTTATGCAGCTCTCCTTTTCTTAGCCTTTATCTTTTTTGTATCAAGGATTATCTCAGCCCTTTGTATTTTTATAGAGCAACAAAACATTGAAAAAAGAATCACCTATACCTACAACATTCTCTTTCTCTTCTGCACCTTTGTTCAAACTTTACTAAAGATCTGCACACAGTTCTCTTCTGTCACGGTGCTGGACTTTTTGAAAAGTATTTCAGCAACCTAAACAACAGGGATATTGTTTGCAAAACCTTGATAAGATGATAACAGTTCTCAAGACATTTTTTAAGTATACTGAACAGTCTCAGGAGACTGGATATCTCCTGCAACACCAGAAGCACTGTAAATATTATAAAACACTAAATGGTGTTGGGATAGACAAAGCATAAAATTCAAGCCCTCAAGCCACACGGTCCCTGGTGCTCCTTACAGAAGTTTTCCAACTTTTTTTACTGTTTAGAGAGCATCAGCTCAACTGTAGGGCATTAACATACACTCAGATGTTCTCCTCTGATCTTTGTTGAAAGTCTAATCTTCATAGTGTAGTCACACAGTATAACAAGGATTACACTAACATTTCAGTGCTTGAAATCAGAAGTGGAAACTCACTCTTTCCTAAAAATCTTCAGAATATTGTGGGAAAATAGAACGGGGTCTCCCTAGAGGGCAGCAATTGCCCTTAGGCTAGAGGTTGACAAATCTCTACAGTTACTGGTGAAAAGTAAATTGATAAATTCTATCCAAAGAGGCACGTGTACTGTGGTCAAGATTTTTTTTTTTTTTGAAAAGACCTTCTCTGTGGATAAAGCAGACAAAGTGATATATGGCATACGTTGGCAGGCTACAAAGCTTTCAGGCAGCATATGTCACCAGAACAAGAAGAAAAGACTCTGCTTCAAAACTTCTCACGGCAAAGATGAACACTGCAAGCTGACTGCAGTACTTTCTGCAGTGGATCACAACTGACTTGAAATCATTACTGAAAGCCATGCCACTACTATTGACTTTGCAATAACTCCAAGTCTCAGCATTGGTACAATGGCAGCCTGGATCGACAAATAGTACCTAAAACTGGCTCTGGGCTTTTGTATCTATTGGTCTTTGTTAATTGCATTTCTACTTTCTTTATCACATTTGCTTCTAAACAGTCAGCAGAGCAGAGGATGCTGACAGGGCAAGTAAGTTTTGTCCTAAGTTCACACACAAGCCTCTACAAATAAGAGTCTAGGCTAGATGCTACATTATACAGCTACTGTCACTATGGGAGTAGAAAAACTAAGCAGTGCAACTCATGGCAATAATCCAAAGTACGTTAGAAGGAGAGACAAGTGCCTCCAGGCACTCACTGATGTACAGAGTTAACTAGTACTTGAAAAGCCCAACACCTGTGTTCCTCCCACTGCTAGAAACAGCATTATGTTGACTCACAGCATGTTACCTGGTTATAAGCGGATTCATCTTGCCTAAAGTTAGTTGCTCACAAAGTAGATGTTGACATGTCAGTTAGTTATCCTTGTATACCCAGGGGAAGAGAACTGACACTTCTACTAGAACGTGGATCATCTTGTCCAAGAAGGGACATCTAAAATAGGTCAGAGGAATCACAGCCTAGAAGCAATGATTTTTCCCCATTCTCTGTGAAGAATTCTGGATGAGAAGATGCCTTGCAAGGTGTAAGGGTTTTTCAAATAATGAATTAGAAAATGGAAACTCAAGGTGCCAATAACTAAAATAGTCTATTTTCCATATGCCACAGGGCATGGAGCAACAAAATCCTACTGTTACCTCAGTTTGTCATTCTGCAACTTCTGTGTGACATATGAACACATCAGCCCAGAACACGCCTGTCACAGAGCAGAGAACAGCCTCCTGGCTTCACAGTGTTATCTCTGAGAGAAAAATAAAAAACCTCCATTCCATGTTTCACTCCTTCATACTCCTGTTCATGCATAGCTACAGTAGCTACTTATGTGTAAAACAGTATGAGAAAACTGCTCTTACAGATCACAAAGCCTGACTGCCAAGAACAGGGTAAGTCTGTGACTACCTTGAGGTGGATGTATGCTTCTATTTCTCAGCATTGATATAAAATCTAAAAGTGTTTCCCAAAACCCAGCTTCTCTCTTCTGGCAGAAATTTGCAGTCTGAATCTCCACTGCCATACCCTTTGTGCAGTTGTTCCTACCTGTGCTAATCATAATGTCAGCTTCTCACCTGTAGAGCTGTACATGAATACCTGATCTGGCAAAGAAGGTGGCCTTCAGGATCCAAGGGGGCTTTGAAATTGTATTTCAATATATATTGTCTCTTCTAAACTGGATCAAATTTGTTTCTACTGAAAAGTGCATCACTTCCTACTGACAGGAAGACTGAACAGACTATTCAATAAATTCCACTAAGGTAAAAATTCTAAACTATGTCTTATACTATCAATAGCATTCCTGAGTAGGTAGAAGACGTGTTGTTGTTTGGTCTTACCAGTTAAATAAGAAAATAAGGGGAAGAATGTTATTTCTAATATCACAGCAGGTCCCAGAACCACAGTGGAATACTATATCCAGGATAATTCAGATGCTGCCTATGAAATTCTCAAAAGGTTCCACTCTTCCCTCTCTCAAAAATCGAAGCGCAGTTTTGTGGTGGTAGGCAAAGATTATTATTTTGGTGGAATTTTCTGTTTTTTGGAAAGAGTTACATATAATAGTGTTTTGGCAGATATACATTTTGCTAGTAGATATGGGAAAAGTGGGCTACAAGAGAATTGATGTTTTGTTTAAACAAGTTTAAACACTGTAGTCTGGGCACCTTCAAGATGAAATGTTGCCATTAGACATTGGGACCCAATAAGACTGTGCTGCTAATACAAGACCTCGGTTTCTCTTAGACCTGTCAACCATGTATCAGAAGTATAATGTACATATGTGTGTCACACTACAAGGACAGCAGTACTTGTTCTGGGTTACATGACATGTTGTGATATGCAGATTTTTATAAAGATTTGTTTTAAAAGCGGAAAAGAGACCATCCACTCCAATCTGCTGTCATGTTTCATCCAGATGTCCTCTTATTTCTAAAAACTTCAGTCCCCAGAACACTAAGTATCATGGCACAGACAGAAAGCCGAAAGGATCAGGATGCATTATTTAGTTATGATTCACTGCTTGAACTGTGCTGTTTTCATACTCATAGCCTACAGCAGAAAACACCTCTAAATGCGTTAGCCTAAATGAATGGGTTGAACTTAAGTTGTTCTTCATCGTATTTGTGAAATAGGAAAAGTACTGCAGCTCAGCTGCTGTGAAATAACCAACAAGGATTTGGGTATCTGAGCACATAGTGATAAGGTAAACGATAAGGATGGATACACCTGAGGTGATGTGGTGGTTGCAGCCTGCCTTAGTTCCCAAAACAGGATCATAGTTCAGTCAAGTTAGAACTTTAATATTAATCAATGTGTTCTGCTCAGTTTCTCATTTGTTAAGCTTCAAGTTAAACCTAAACCAGACAATCTTCTTAGCAGAGAAATGAAGCACATCGGCATGGTTCAGATTTACTCAAGTCTTTCTTTACTACATCTGGGCCTTTTTTTATGCCAGCACACTTGTCTCTTATTACATTCCTGGTGTCTTGGCATTTAAAGGCCTTCCACCCAGCACAGCTGTGCCCTGAGCACTGCACTAGCCTGAACTGCACAACCAGTGAAGCCTTAACCAAGTCAGGGAACAGCATTTTTGAGGGACTAGTTTCTCCCTAGCTCATCAGTTTCATAAGAATCACATAGAAGTTAATGTTTAATCTCGTAATAGAGCTGTCAGAGGTAAACATCGCTTTACTACATTCTTCGTAAGGACACTAGATGCACTTAGAGGGAGAGTTATAGATCTAAATTAAGTCAGCTCTTAAACTACTCTCTGTCTTCCATAAGAATAAATTTCCTTCAAAGTGCTCTGACAATACGACTGGCATTGGGGAAGGAGGCAGGAGGGAGGGTAAGAAGGGAAGAACAAAACAAAACCAAACAAGTCTTCATTGCTGACCTCAGACACTGTGGATACAAAATTCTCTGTATTCCCTCAAAGGACTTTCCTATCCTATCTGATGTTCTGTTCCTAACCATAGCTGATTTTTGTTACTTCAGAGAAAGTGCGAAAAACAAACAGAATGCATATAGCAAAGTACACACTGGAGGAAAAAAATCCTTCTAATGCCTGTAGGAGACCAAGGTGCAGGTAACTGAGCATAGAATCTCAGCCTGAGTTTCAATGGCTTGGTATATTGTATAATATTATACCAGTGAAAAATGAATTTAAAGCATACCCATTATTTTGATCAGATACAATTGTTTACAGTCACAAGGCACTAGTGTTTATTTTTGCACAAGACGTTAGGCAATGCAAAACCTGGTCTAGTTCAGCATGTGTTCCCTTTTCAAACCTGGATCAACTCTTTCTTCCTATGATGACTTCTAAATCTTCAGCTTTTTGAGATTCGCCTCTGAAGTAGTCAGCTGGCTGTCTCTGCTACTCATTTACTAAACTATGAAGTTCTTTTGTGCAAATGCACAAACTGCATTTCCAACAATACGCCAAAGAAAACTCCAAGACTGACAAACAGTTGCATATACAACACAGATAATACAGCAGTTTCAGGGCTATCGGGAAAAGCACACAGCAGTTTCTGTCCACACATATTAACATCCAAGTCATCTAAGCACTTCTGTGCCTCTGAGTCATCTTGATTGCTATAGATTACCATCTCTCTGGAGATTCAGGATGGCGTTCCCATTATCCACTTAGCTTTGTGCTTTTACTGTATCATCTACTTAAGTTGCTACTACTAGCTGCCATTACTTCTGTGTAACGAATACTGGAGTTGATAGACATGAACCTGCCATTCCTCCCTCTTCCAGGGGATGTGAAGTCAGGAAGTGTTGCAGCATTTAGCTTAGAGCTCATAAAACAACCTGAAATGGCAAAACCTAAGCTTTGAAATTGGGTAGCTATAATTTTGTTTTCTTAGTTATCAGTAGGTAACTATTACTCTTTTCAGTACTGATGCATCAAAATTTTCCCTTATAAAAGAAACATTTGCTGTAGATCTAAACCAGAATGGGAGAAGCAGACATGTTCTTCTCACCCTGGTATTTTGTTCAGTTGGTCCACTGAATGACAGGGACTCTCAGTTTCCACAGCTTTCCCCGTCCATCTACCAAATACATCACTTAAGTAGTGTAACAAGTTTACAAAATAAGTCACACCAACAGCAGTTTGCATTCAAAAAAAAGTGCAGTATCTACATTATTAACGAAATCTATTTTGTTAAAGCCAGTCAGATCAAATGATTAACACACTACATAAAGAACGTGAGTCACACTGCAAGACTTTCTGCATTCAGTTTTATAAAGTTATTCCAGTTTCAAGACAAGTAAGCCTAGTTTTAATATGACGTACTAAGCTACACTACCCCGATTAAGTTTGCCATAAAAATCACCTTATTACCTTCAAATGCTCTTCTCTGCTTTATGTCATTTTGTCAACCTGTCATTTATGTCAACCTGGTCCCGGTTTCGTTGGGACAGAATCATAGAATCATTTTTCTATTCAGGAAAGCTGCATTTTTGAGAAGACTGCAGCACCCAATTTGGTGTGAACAAAGTTGATAAGACTCTTGGTTTTCCATCATAGCCTGCCATGGTGTGTGAGTTTCCACAGTGATCAAGGTCATCAGCAGATTCGAGTAAGTTAGGAGGAGTGAAAGCCAGAAGCTGGCAGCTGATCCAGGCTGGCCAACAGGAGTATTCCATACCATACACATCACGCTCACTATAAACTGGATAGTTTGCTGGGGACGGTCCTCCTTCCTCAATGGTCGCTGCCCCTGTATGGTATTGCCCGTCCTGCTCCCGAGGTGTGCTCTCCCCTTTGCTGGGACTGTTGCGCTTTTGCTGGAGCTGTGGTGCTCGCATGTTTTGACATCTGGCAGTCACTGCTGGGAGCTCACGTCTCACCACCACTATATGGGCTGAGTATAACTTTGTGTATTTTATATTAGTACTGTCTTTTTGTTATTATTTTATTAAATATGTTTACATTTCAACCCATGGGTGTCCTTTTCCTGATTCCCCCTTCCTGAGTGAGAAGAGGTCATTCAATGACAGAACAGCTGACTAAATGAAGACACTCCTAGACTGGATAAGTTTCATGAAAAGACTAAGTTAGTCACTATTTCAAAGCTTTTTTTGTATCTGTTCATATTTTCTTCATGGAAAATTTGACAAATTTGATGAAGTCTTCATCATATGTATTAGCATGGCCTAAGGAGCTGCTAAATAACAGTCAAACTGTCCAAGCACTGTTTAAAAAGGCAGAATGACCACAACCTGAAGAATTTTAATTTAAAGAGAAGTAAAACCCTGTATGTTAGAGAAAGGCATGCAACACACGAGCAGACTGAATAAAATACTGATCATTCAACAGCTTTTGGAAACAAAAAAGTAGCTGGGACGGTATGAGGTACTGGGGGAGGTGTGGGAGATAAGGGCCCAGAAGGAAAAGTACAGATCTAGAGCTGGGTGAAGATACTGTAAAGACATAGGAACACTTATGGTGGGGCTGAGCCAAGACTGTACAAAATCCTTTATACAAATTAGGTATTTACTAAGACTGAAGAGGAATTTCATCTTGGGGGAATGTACCCCTTCCTTCTCCTTCCCTGCAGCTTCTATTGCTGAGCACAACGTCATATATTATGGAATATCCTTATGATCAGTTGGAGACAGCTGTCTCAGCTGTGTCCCCTCTCGAGATGCTGTGCACCCCCAGCCTACTCGCTGGTGGGATAGTGCGAGAAATAGAAAAGGCCTTTGTGCTGTAGAAGTGCTGTTCAGCAATAACTAAAACATGGGTGTTTATCAACACTGTTTTCATTACAAATCCAAAATACAGCACCATACAAGCTACTACGAAGAAAAGTAACTCTGACCCAGCCAAAACCAGTAGAAAGTCTCTGCAAGACAGCTGCGTACGTGTTGATCCAACAAAAACCTAAATAAGGAATTGGCATGCTGAGGACTATAGTCTTTTCTTACCCCAATACTGCATACTAGTCCTATGACCTGTTTTCTGCATTCAATACGGAAAGGATGCAATTCCTCTTGTCCTCAGTGGTTTGCTTTGAAATTATAGACACTGACATCAGCAAGAGCCAAAATTGTCGAGGACTTTACAGGATGGTTCCCGGGCTCTGTGTGTGAATTTATCTGTCTGCACTACTATTCATTAAAAAGTCTGTCCCCCTTTTGAGTGAAAAAAATATTTAGTTTCTCTGGCTTATGACAGTCTTTGTAAAGAGTAGTGCTATATTGATTCTTTCTTCAGTGTGTGTACAAGCTCATTTATAATGTTATGACCTGAACTGTAGAGCACAAATTTAAAATGACCTGTACATATTACTTGGTAACATTTGGATTGCAAGTTAAATACTCCCTGATTAAACATGAATGCTTTTCCCTGGGAGTACAAGATATCTTATCGGAAAAGCCTTCTTATCAAATTCACCATCCTGGAGGCAGACACATTCTCTTGCAGTGCTGTGAGTTTATAATGATAAAATTAACAATGTTGTATTTCCCAATGAAGTCAGCAGTAGTGCACTGCATCCTACCATTAATCATTAGAGCCAGTTCTCATAACAGAGCCACTTGCTGGCCCTCAGGCACCTGCATCACTCCCCAAGCAATTCCAGTCCCCAGCAATAACTTATCGCAGAAGCCAGGGATCAAGATTAAAAACCTGGTGAATAATGGGAGACTGTGTGCACCTCTATTCCTCTGGTGGGTACAAGCAAGCTAATAACCTCCTTAAAGGGGAAGCAAATCATTCCGTATTTTTCACTTTATAGACAAGACAGAAAAGACTTGTATCTATGTCTCAGTAAAATTTATTGTATTAAGTTACTTGTTTCCGCCTTGTGGAAGGCATCAGCATGCGTAAAACATTATGGAGGTGCTCCTCTTTATAGCACTCTTCCAAGTACACTATATTCTGCATTCTGAATGCAATAAAAACTGTAGGGGAAGGAAATTATAATTTAAATCAGAAAAATCAGAAACATTACATGTTTTGCAAAAGCATTTGAGCAAGCAGTATAATCAGAGGCCAGATTTCCAGCTGGTAAAAAACCAGCTTAAATTGACATTTCTGTCATAGAGGTGATAAAAGAGCCCTTGCAAATGCATTTCAGCCATGGCTTCTCTCCCTCTCTCCTTCCCAGTCACAGGGCACAGTACTAAAATACTGAGTGTTCTGCTGCTGCTGAAACTCAGTGTAATTCTCTTGGAAAGAGCCTGCTGCAATCAATGCAGCTCACAACTTGCTAAACATACAAGAGGGACAGGCAGGTCTGAAAACAAAAAAGGAGTATGTTACAGAAATCTTCATAGGAAACTAACTTAAATGTATTTGCTGATAGAAAAAAATGCATACATACCTATATATATACGTATGTATGTACAGTTATATAGAGAGGTTTTTATCTCATTCAGTTCAACATCTAATATTATACTACCTTCCAGTCCACATGCAGAGTTACTCTAGCTATTCCTATTTTCACCTACAGAGTATATGCAACTTTTAAATTATTATTATTAGACTGTTTATTCAAAAACTAATCTGGAAAAATATTTGCAGTCCTGTAGTAATTTGAAAGAAAGTAGAGTCTGATCTAAGACAATGACATACAGTATATTGTGATGCTCTTCAGTGTTCCCAAGAATGTCATATCTCAAGTTTGGGTTGGGTTTTTTTGAGGTTACTGTAAAGGGAGTGCTTGAATTCCTGAGTGAATAAACAATCATTACTACGCTTACTGTAAATACTTGCCACAGATTCTGTGTGAGGTGAGCAGAGAAAGAAATTCAATTTCAAGTATAGCATTGAAGAGGCAAGTATTTACAGTATATACAGAGAATAGAAGGAATTTAAGTAAGATAAACATAAAACTGCTATGTTAAAAGCATCCAGTTTATATAGGCAGTTCTATGCCACTCCTGCATATGATGCTTTAGTTAACAGCAATTTCAGACAACACACCAAGTTGAACCAGTACAATATATAACATGCATCTTTGAGAAAAATGTGCCAAGAAACTATAACAGAGTCATAGATGGGCTGATTTCATAATGAACACTACATGGACTTGGAGGAGAAATCTCCATCACTGTGGATCTAATTTGCCATTTACAGTATATGCAATGTTAAGAATTATGGAGACTGTAAATTAAGCTTTAAAAGCTGAAACATACCACCAAAAACTCTAAGAGAAAGAAAGGAATGGATACCAAACATGACACAAAAATTTGTCAAGTGAGACGAGTCATTGAGACTAGTTATATAAAAAGTGTTTGACTGTCTTCTTATAACTTTTCATAAAACAATTATTTTTGATTGCCAGTTCTCAAAAATTCTGCCTCTGATTTTTCCATCTGCTAAAAATATTAGTTTCATCATGGTTATAAAAGCTTGATGCACCCCAAATGTTTTCCGAGCATGCACTCAAATCAGGTAAAAGTCATTAATACTTACTGATGTATCTGTAAACCTACGTAAAAATCACATTATGCTTAATGATTTAGAAATAAATACTAATGCACTAACGCAATTTATGTATTTCTGAAATGATGCATTTCTGAACATCATGTGAGATGCTGGAGTGTCTAATGATTCAAGCTTAGTGCTATTACCATTACTTCATGAGGCAAGGTAATTAGAAATGGAGACAACGTTGGACTATGAAACGCATTGTGATCAGTCAAAATACTTATGTAAAAATAAAAGTGTGATTTGAGTGTCGAATGTCCTAATATTCCGATCATAACCTATAGACAATTATTTCCACCCAAAATTATGTAAGATGCCACTTTTTCACATTCAGTTTGTGTCCAGAGTGAGGAAATCCTGAAACTGCATTGAATCAGTCTGCTAAATGATTTTTCCTGATTAACTCTGACAATAATTCATTTTCCACAAAAATTTAGTCCTTCCTTATTCAAACTTTATTTTTGATACAAGAATTAAAAAGCATAGTATTATACATCAAGTTTCAGCGAAATATCTCTACTGAGTGTATCTTGGGATCCTGTGAATCTTACTAATATTACAGAAGTCTATTGTAGTGGGGAGAATAGAAAATAACGCAAGTCATACAATTATGGGATTTTAAAGCATACCCATAATGCGTGTCATTTGCTTTAGAAATGCCAGAACTGGTGTCAACTGATGCCTTTAGAGATATGAAGCTATTAGCAACTTCTCCACATGTTCCTGAAGGAGAGATCAGAGAGAATGCTTCAAAAGCTGGATACAATTGAGGTACTACTGATGGAACAGCAAAGTAGCAGAGGTATTTTGGTCATGTCTCAAGGAAGGCAGGCGACAACCTGATAAAAATATTTCTGCACGATTATGCTTCAGAGAACACAGTTCACAGGTGGATGAAGAAATCAGCGTAACAAACAGTTTTTACAAGTTTATGGCTTAGTCTGGTAGCAAACACTTTTACTTAACAAAAATAATTGGCTTTCTAACCATGCACCTGGGGTTTGTAAAACAGATCTTTACAACTTGCCAAATAATTCAATAGGGACATAACCACACAGTGGAATCTATTTTCCACTCAGGTTGGTCCTTACCATGCAGAATACAGATAACTTGGTTGCCAGAAAGTCCTGTACCATTCATTTCACTGTCTCCCTATTTCACTCTACTATAGTTCACCTCTGCCTATTTATCAGTCTGAAAAACTGTCCTTTTGCTGACTTAATCAATAGATCTTTTCTAGTCTTGCTATCAATTCCTTATTCACAAGCAGTGAAGACTAAGCCAAATGGAGCTCCAGTGAAATAACAAGAGATGGCAGGCACAAACCAAAATATAAGACATTCTATTTAAACATTAGAAAAAGCTTTTTTTTCCTCAGATGTGATTGAAGACTGAAACATGCTGCCTAAAGAGGCTGTGAATTTTCCATTCTTGGAAATATTCAACACTCATCTGCACATTGCCCTAAACGATCTGCCTTATTTGACCCCTCTTTGAGGGTCAAATATAGATGATCACTGGATATGCCTACCAACACCAACCATTCTGTCATGTTTTGATTCTATAAAAAGATTATATATACATGGTTGACACCTTGTGACTCACCCTGGTCCCATGTCTTTGTAAATCTAAGAGATACCTCTGATTATAAACTGTACAAATATATGTTCCCTCAAACATTCCTTCTCAGCAAGTGGCAGTCAGCTTTCAACACACACTCCTCCCTCAGACATCAAAATGGGCCTTTCTGTCTGCAAGCATAGTTTCAAAGAACTACATCTATGATTCTTGTTATACAAGGCGCTGAAAGCTAACACAGGTATGATAGCTGTTCTCAACAGGATCTTCATTAGTGGGCAAGCGGGCAGTCTGAGCCAGGACACAGTAGTGACCAGTTGACAATGCATGGCTTGTTAAGAGGTTAATCAGATTTTCAGCAAGGTAGAGATTCATAGACGATCACTGTGGATGCTGTTGTGGAGAAAAAGTTAAGTCTTCCTTGGTCATAGAATGGATAAATCAGGGACTTTCAGAAACAGTGATGCTAAGAAAATGAAGCTAACGTAAAGATATGGTGCAAGTATCTGCTAGACCTCACATAAGATGGGAAGAACACAAGGTTTGATTTTGGAAAACAACTGAGAATATTCCAAGGTCAGTCCTCTTCCTAAAAACATACAAGGTGTTTGAATTCAGGTAAATGCTCAGGCCTTGTTTAGATACTGTTTAAAATACTGTTAATTGTCTTCTTAGAAAAGAGGTTCTACATCAGCATTGCAGACTGAGACAAAAAAGCACCAGTGGAGACAAGAAGTTCTACTAGCAGAGACGGTCAAGACTTCCAACACTTCTGAAATTCAAAGGGAAAGAGGAAAAGCCAGGCTGAACGTGTTGTGTTATGTTATGGAGGGAGTATTAGCTTCAAAGCAGTTGTATGATGGACCAGAGAAAATCCAACAGTGACTACTCTTGAAAAGGATGTAGTGTTGGAGATTCTTTTTTTCTGTTTTGTTTTTTTTTTCTTATCCTTTTTAAGAAAATATTTTTAATCCCATAGCTCTTAGCCCAATACAATTCACTATTACTCCCTCTGTTCTATGAGAACAATAATTTTCTTAAGAATAGGTAGTAGAAGACTATATTTATGAGATAAACTGTAGAATTTTTAGACTGTTAGAAAAGTTTCCCTAATGGGGTTATTTTTCCTGCAAATTAGTCTCAATGCATTAAAAGTCTTTAGTATTCTTGTAGCATTCCTCATATGGCTTCAAATAAAAAAAAAATAAAATGCTGAAGTAAAATAAACTGAAATAAAGTAAGACTTACCATTGGATTTTTTCACTAGGAAGCAAGGTTGGAGTTATTCTGCTAGTTTTGACCGATGTGTTGAAAAACAAAACCTATAAAAATGAAAGCAAAGGTTTAATTCTGAAAATGCTATGCACATGAATAGTTTAAAGACTCTAGGGTAAAATTATTCATGCTTTGGACTTCACACAGAAGTGTCAGGATGCAAAAAATCAAGTTATCATTTCATATTAAAATTTACAGCTTTATATTGTCTATTTAGGCTTCCTAAAATTCCTGCTGATTGCCATGAGGATTTGCAGGAGCTGATGATCTGTACATGATCATGCCATTCAAATTCTGCCTGTTTTCAGTACAGAATACACATTTATGAGAATATCTATATCTTATAAAGCCTCACCTTGTATTTATATACAATCAAACCAAAGACGTTTATCATTTAGTTGCTAGAAGACTGTATTTTTTTCTTAACTGTTACTTCAGTATTATCTTCTCTGCTAATACATTCCTTGAAGTTGTGCTTAGGTTAAAAACATGTCTGAAGGAAACAGAATAAGATTTTTCAAAAGATCCAAATTTTTTTTAATAGTCCCTACACGACGCATGCAAAAGATCAAGCTGTTGAATGCAAGAAAGTTTGTGGATGCCCTCAAATGTGCGAGTAATTCTTATGAAAGAAAAAACATAGAGATCAAAGGAACACAACTATTCCTTAGCCTTGAATAAAAATATTTCTATTGTTCCAAAAGCTTTCAGGTACAAAACGTCAATTAACTCCTCTTTCTGTGGCTTAGTTTTACAAAAACATTCTCTTCAATGTAGGACATAATATGAATTTGGAGAGAAGAGGAATTTGGGATTTTTTTAGTGTTATTAAGCCAAGATGACTCAAACATTTTGCTGAGTTAAGGTGTTTCACTACATTACCCTGCTTAAGCTCAATATCTATTTCTGTGTTGCCTATTTCAATCTTAGTTGGAAGTTAAACTGACATTGTTGAAGCTGTTTTCTAAGGGTTTCCAACATATAAGCTAAATTGCGGTACCTTGTAAGTGGGATTTTGTTTGTTCATCAGATGGATAGCGATTGATTAAGCTTCAGTGACTTGTCTGTGGATATGAATTCTTAAAGACACTGATCTGCAAAATCAGAAACCCAGGGATGAATTGCATTGGTAGAATATTCCAGTGCAGTACACCTGAAATTAGTGGAAGTTGTGTGCATGAAACAGAAGGCCTGATCTAGCACTCCATGTTTATGTAGGCCAACGATTTTATGCTATTTCATATTCCACCATTTGAAGGAGTGGAAATGTGCCCCCCTACTAATCTGATTTCACCAACTTTTAAAGGTCTGCAATCTCCAAAACAGGCAGATCCTTTTAGCAAAGCATATTTAATTTTAACATACTAGAAAAATAATTACAAAATGTACTTCTGACACAACTTCAGGAAATAAGGAAACAGAAATGAGAGTTTATTGAACCCCAGCAACCTGATGGCTGATGAAAGTGAGTGGCAGACAAAGGTATGCCATGAATTGATTTTCATGGCTCAGTATGTGTGTTTCAAGTCAATGTTTTAAAGAGCAAAGCATATTTCAGAGTTGAGTGAATTTAAAACATAAATTCAGACTCTGTGCTTTCAAAATTATTATCTTTATGAATACACCTTGGAATACATTGCTTTGTTTTCTCTTCTGAGCAGGGAACTTTGGCACAAACAGCTTGTGGATCAATAAGCAACTTGTTTTGTGATCTGCACATGCATTGATTGATGAACCATTTGTCTCCTTAATAAACACCGTAATAAAATAATTATCACTTAATAATGCACTACTATATCACCAGTAGCCAATCAGAATGATGAGGAATTGTAATTTTCTTGTCCCTGTATATCGTCTGTATATTGTAATTCATTCAGTTTACGAATAAATCAATATATCTCTCTTTCCAGGGCCTGGGTGTTTTGGAAGTGCTCATGTAATTTCTCCCTAAACAAACAAAAGACCACCTGTGAAAAACAGGTAACTTTAGATTTTAATAAGCTGGAAACAAATGAAAGAAAGCAGATTTTAAATTAAAAATTTGTATGGAGGAGTTTAACATACAATATTTATTACAATTGATATTCCAATTTTTAGATAGAAACATGTTCTGAATTAATTTAAGGAGCCAAATTTGGTACCTTAAGAAGTTTTAGAAAGCCAGAAATTTTTGTTAATATTAAAATTAAATTGCTAACTTTTGTAGATATGCAATGGTAAATTGAGGAATGCTATCTTAATTCTGCCAGCCTGTGGTATGAGGAACTACAAGATCTTCACAAGACATCAGGAAAACTCAGGTTGGAAGAGATTTTGGGAGATATCTAGCCAAAGCTCCTGCTCAAAGCAGGGTCTGCTCTGAGATCAGACCAGGTAGCTCAGAGCTCCATCCCATCAGGGTTTGAGAACCTGCAAGAATAGAGGCTGAACAACCTCTCTGCAATGCGCTCCACAGCTTCACTGTTGTTGAGGCAGAGATGTTTTCCGTATCTCCTGTCTGAACCTCTCGATTCAATTTCTGCATGTGTCTCTCCCTCTGGCCACAGGCCTCTGTGGAAAGCCTGCCTCTGTGTCCTTGATGACCTCTTTCTAGATACTGGTGGGTGCTGTTAGGTCCTGCTAAGCCCTTTGCTGTCCAGGTTGAACAAGCCCCATTCCTCCAGTCTCTCCTCACAGAATACATGCTCCAGTCCTGACAATCTGGGGAGCCATGCACTGAACTCCTCTCCAGTTTATCAGTGTCTTTCCTGTACTATAGGACCTAAAACCAGATGCAGTATTGTAGACACAGCCTAATGACTGCTGAGTAGAGGGGGATAATCGCTTCTCTATCTACTGGCTATGCTCCTTGTAACACAGCCCATGATACTGTCAGCCCTCTTTGCTGCCAAGACACACTGCTGGTTTGTGTTCAGTTTGCTCTCCACAAGGCATCCAGATCCTTTGCAGCATTGCTGCTGCTCATCAGGCGGTGTTTTTGCAAGGGCTTACCAGGTGAAAGACTTCAGATTTTTCCTTGTTGGATTTTGTAACGTTCCAGTGAGCCCACTCCCCGAGCCTGTCCAGGTCTCTCCAGATGGCAGCCTAACTTTGCTCTGTCAGCTGGCACCCTCCATTTTTGTGTCTCCAAACTTGATGTAAGTGCAATCCTGTTGCAGGTCCTGTGCAAACCTGTTGCAGGTCAGTAATAAAGATGTTAAACAGTATGGGTTTTTCATACAGACCCTGCAGTGCTCCACTTGGTACCAGCCTCCAGACAGGGTATGATCCATTGATCTCTACTCTCGGACACTATCTTGTCTCTTAATCACCTGTTGCAAATATTACCCTTCTCTCATGCATAGATGCCATCTATTGTTTGTGTCTGAATTGCCTTTGGACTTTCTGTTCCAACAACAATTAGCTTTTGTGTAACAATGGCTTTTTTTCCAATAAGAAATTGTTTCACAAAAGAGACAGAATTAAGTCCTGAAATTTCTGATTTCTTTTTTTAATTAATTGCCAATTTGGTCATTTGCAGTCCCATTTTTAAATAGGAATGTAAGGTTGAGAGGCAATAATGACAAAAATTAAATGTAAATTTAAAACTTTCTTTATGGGAAAGGAAACTGTATGTTTAAAGTTCTCCAGTGAACCCAACATTTGGTAGGACTGTAGCCTAAAAATGCCTAATGCTACCTGTCAGTAATATTTTTCTCAAGAGTTACTGATACATCTTCCTAGTCTAGAATATACTTACTCCTTCTGCACATTTTAGGAAACTACAGGTGTACTATGTTACAATGGTAGAATGGTAGGGGTTGGAAGGGACCTCTAGAGATCATCTAGTCCAACCCCCCTGCTAAAGCAGGTTTGCCTAGAGCAGGTTGCACAGGAACGCGTCCAGGCGGGTTTTGAATATCCCCAGAGAAGGAGACTCCACAACCTCCCTGGGCAGCCTGTGCCAGCGCTCTGTTACCCTCACAGTAAAGAAGTTCCTCCTCATGTTCAGGTGGAACTGCCTGTGTTCCAGTTTGTGCCCATTGCCCCTTGTCC
>VZSC01012172.1:31079-47490 GCA_013398225.1 Steatornis caripensis | reverse complement strand
ATATTTGATGGCAATTTCTATTTTGACTGAGCAAATTTTTGTTTTAAAATATGATAAACAGATAGTCACACTGTCTATAATTGGGAAAAAAAAGAAAGCTTGAATGACCTAGAAGATCCTTTTGCTAGCATTAAGACTGTTTCCTCCTGAAATGAATTCATCTGTAGTACATCAAGTTATTCCTCTTTGCTACAATAACTGTCACAATATTCTCCTAAAAGTAACTTTTGGAAGATTTACTCCTTACTGAGCAAAAATTTTTGTGTGATTAAAACCAGCTAACCAGGTTACTTCTATGACTTAAATGACCCTGCCTGCTCTTCTTACAAATATCATGGCTACTGTAGCATGCTACATAGAGCTGAGTAAAATTCAGAGCTTGCTGTGCGCTTTGAATAGACATGTAGTAGCTTATACACTAGAGTTCAACCTAATAGACCCTTCAAATGGAAAATGCTCACCAGGGTTAAAAGAAGTTGTTTACATCCTCACGTTAGAAAATAAGTTAAGTACAGAGTACCCCATTACTTTCAATTTTAATGACTGGATAAATCTAACATGAATAGTTTTGCCACCCCTTTTGTTCCATCTCTGAGCACAAAAACAACAACTAAATAGTGATTGCCAAGAAATACTTTTCAATACCTCCAAGAAATTTAATTACCTTTCTCCAAATGCCAAGCTTTAGAGAATTTCGTGAGACTTGCATATATCCACAGTTTTCTGTTTCCTGTTTGGCCAGCAAATCTCCACAGTGTAAGATCTCCTACTCTACCAAACCCAGCTGGAACACTATTTTCCCTTTTTCATTTCATATTGGTGGGCTCCGCAAACAACACAGAACAGCACCGCTAGGGAAGAAAGCTGCACAATATTTAGGCATACTGAACTGTCGCTGAAGAGCCACTGCACTAGATCAAGGTCTTCCTCAGAAGGGGAAGCTTTTTCAGCTTCTCTTGTGTCAGTGTGCTGCAGGCCCCTCAGACTATCTCAGTAGCCCATAGCTGGACTCATTCCAGTTTGTCATTGCCTCTCTTGCACCCTAGACCACACACAAGCCTCCAGATGTGCTCTCCTGAGTGCCTAGCAGAGGAGAAGGATCACTTCCCTTGACCTGCTGGCTACACTCTTGCTGACAAATCTAGCACATCATTGGCATTACTGATGTCTTCTGTGACTTGGTTGCAGGTATGGTAAAATGCAATGTGGTAATATATTTCAAACTCCTCCATCAATGCAGTAAGTATTTTAGAACAATATCAGTTTGACTGGAGCTTGCCCCAACTCGAGTAGGACACGACAAGTTTTGAGGGGGGCTCTGCAGTCCTGTGAATTCTTTAGTGTTCCCCAGGTCAGAGAGTCTTGCATTCAAAAGAAATACAGCTGCAGTACTCCTTGGATTTGGTTCTTCTCCCTCTATATTTGCGCTTTCTATAGTCACACTTCTCCCACTATATTTGCTTTCACTGCATGTGCCAAGCAGCAAGATGAAATTATAGTGGAGGCACAAGAACCAAACACTGAAGATCTACGTAACTTCTCATCTCTACTACGGACACAGGGATCTCAGGGAAAATATTCTATTTCCCTGTGCTCAGTTCTCCACCTGTAGAATTAATATAACCATATCTCCTTCTTTCCTAAGTTTTGTCTCATGTATTTCAATTATGAAATTCACTATCTTGAAATTATTTCTATTCTATGACTTTACAAAGCATGATGGAATACAAGAATTAGAACAATAATTACTCAAAGCAAACAATGTAGAGAAAGGAATTAGACCCACGCTGCTGGTGATTTTTTTTAGCTAGATAGTAAATTGTGCTGGCTGCTTTCCTGATTAGGCAGCATGGTTATGTTCCTTTTGATGAATCTTTGCTAGAAGGAAATATGTATGTTTTTTTCCTATGTATCCACTGCCATGTACGCGATATGATGGAATGTCCTTTCTCAGCACAGATTCAACTACAGTTCTACACAGCAAATTTCAATATATGCAAAATGATATTGTGTTCAACCCTGAAGTCCCTTTTCCACAATAAGTTTTGACTCAACTTATAGAAATAAGACACAATTAGGAAAGCAAATCTTACTGCATAGCACCTCCTGTCATGTTACAATACAGCTATATATTTGGAATATATTTTTGTGATAATTGTGTCAATATATTTTATATGTATATATATTTGCAAGTGTATCTTTTGTGAGTACACAATTTTCATTTTGATGACTAATCTTGTAAAGAATCTTGAAAAACATCTTCCTAAAAATATTCATCTTTTTAATTGGAGAGAGAGAGAGAGAGAGAGAGAGAGAATTCTACCAAGTGTATGAAAATCAAATGTCCAAACCAGATGTTTAACAATAATGTTAGACAATAACTTTGGTCATATTTCAGCACAGTCATCCTAAACCATAGCCTTGTAAGTACATCATGGCATAAAACTGGTCTACCTGCTGCATCATTTGGGCGTTTGGAACAAGGGTGAGAACATTTGGAGTTTGTCAGTCCCAGTGTAAACTTCTGAGTGGTTTGGACAGTTCACCTGACCTTTGCCTTTCTCAGTTTTCTCACCTATAAAAGAAACACAAAAAGACTTCCTCAGCAAAAGTAAACTGGTACAGCTCAGCAGGACAACACAAGAGCAACAGATGCACAAAACCAGCAGACAAAAGTGTTGATGATTCTGTTTATTTAGGGAAAATAATAAAAATAATAACAGTTTATGCAATAATCTACACAGCTAGATTTCAAAACGGTTGATATTGACTGTAAATTCAATAATTATCTTAGCAGATACAACACAGAACAAGATCTGTATCTCTTATTATGAAAATTGTAATTTGCTCTTTTTTTTTTGTACCTAAAAAATGTTGCCCCTACTACAGAGGAAGATTACTTAACAGTACAGCTATTTCACAACAGAATTACTCTTAGAAGCATGAGAGATTCATCAATATATTGTCTTGCAGCTTCAAACTCATCCAAAGCAATGGCTTTTATGGGAGAAAAGAATCAGAATTAGGGGAAAACATTCTCATGAGCTTCTCGAGTAAACACTTAATGTTCAGTTGTGTGCCAAGTGCATCTGCTGCTGCTGGAGTCTCCTAACTTGATTGTTCGAGCAAACACCCTATGCTAGAAATACAATTTTAGTATGTCTATACAAAATTAAATTTATTTTAATTATACATGCAAACATGCAACTATGAAAAAATTATATATAACCCTAACTTTATAACTGAGCTCTGAACAAAGATGAAAATATGTTTCAAAGAGCTCTGGCCAAAAAGGATTATCTGCCTGCTTACCAGGTGCTCAGACAGAGAAGTCAATGGACTTAGAGCTAGGCATACCTAATGACACAATTATGCCTTCACAGGGTCTTTGTCTTGAATCTTACTGAATGAATGGTGGGGACACGTTTTGTATTGTAACAGAGTGAAACGTTCTCTTCTGCTTTCCCTTCTTTCTTGCATGACAGCACCATCTGTTTATAAATACATCACTGGAATGACAGTGCTGTGATGATGTACTAATATAATACATCATCAAAGTGCCAGCAGTGATGATCTAATGATGTATTAGAAAGCTGTTCATCAAAACCCTGTTGCTTTGATGATGTATAGATGCAATACATCACTGGAATGTCTTGCACTGGTGGCACTGTACTGATATAGACCTTGGGTGGAAAAATGGGTCCTGTTAGGACTCAGCAAGAGAATGAAATGCAGACAGATAAAAAAGAACAATGAAGGAAATAAACAGTCAAACATGTAAATGAATTATATTAAGAGGAAGCTTAAAGGTGAGGAGAAAGAGATATAGGTTTCAGAAAACTGAGTTTCTAATGTGATTGGATTCATCAGCTAGAGAGACAGAAATTTGATCACATTATAAGTGGAACAGAATGAAAAAAGAATACCAAAAAAAGACCTAGTTTGTGTATAATAACTGTTTAACAGTTCTAATTCATTTCTTCAAGTAGGCTCAGAAAACAATCTAGTGGTTTTCGGCTATGAAGCAGAGTAACAGTAATCTACCAAAAAAGCCCCACATGCCTCACAAAGCTAGTTTTAGGACACTTCATTTAAAAGATTGTGCATAGTTAGTTGTTTGCTGTTTCTCTCCCTACCCCCCTCCCCTCAACTGGTCCTGCGCTTCTAACTGCTATGCATTTCTTTGTTCACATGATCCATGGGTATCACCCCAGAACTTTACATTCAACAAAGACAAGCTGAGATCATGAACTGTACTGGGGCTGTTTGGGATGCAGTCAGTTTTCTTTGTAGTGCTGCATCTTGCATTTGTGACCAAAATAGTGTTGATAACATACCAACCAATAAAACAGAAGAAGTTGAAGATGGTGCCTCCAGTTTCGTTGCTGAGCATGATGTTATATGGTATGGAATATCTCTTCGGTCAGTTCAAGTCAGTTGTCCTAGTTGTGTACCCAGTCAACTTCTTGTCCATACCAATCCTACCTGCTGGAGGGTGGCAGAGTGAGGAAACACAGGTGGTCTTGACACTGTGTAAGCACTCTTCAGCAATAGATAAAATGCTGGTGTGTTATCAACACTGTTCTGGTCACAAATCAGAAACATAGTACCAGACAGGCTGCTATGAAGAAAATAAGCTCCATCCCAATGCAACCTGGTACATATGTTTCTCTAATACCAGTCAGCAAACATAAGATCCTGCAGCATCGAACATGGTAACACTGCAGAAAGAAAAAAGAGTCGATACAATAATCTTCCTTAAAGGTTATAGACTATCCCAACTTTTTTTTTGGGTGATCTCTGAAGCACGCTGATCTTCAACATTTCTAAAGCACATTGCCGTTCTTTAATTTGAAATCCCAGGAAAGAAGTTGTAGATAGGGCAGTGTATCTGCAAAACAGAGGTGGCACAAGCAATGGAAGAACTGGGTTTCCCTTCACCACTGTGCCTCAACCCTGACCATAAAGAATTTTTTTTAAAGGAAAAAAAGACAAAAATACTTTCATAATAATTTGGATCCTAGACACTGTGGTAAGCGTCCATTCAACAGAATTAAAACAATAATGTAATATTTATCATTGCAAACATGAATGGAACTGAGTAAACATATTGACACATAAATAATACTTTTCACTGAAAAGAAAAGCACATCTTCAGAAGATTAGACAACCCCTGACAAAGACATTGACTAGGGTTCAGACAATCTACAGCTCCAAGCTCTGGCACAAATTCCTGCTATGACCTTCAGTTTATGTTACTTGATGCCTGCACACTTCCCTTTGTAATAACCCTTTTCCTCCCATTCCTTTATGGCCATTTTGCCTCCAAGACAGGAACTATGCCACTATGAGTTTATGGGGCTCTTTGCAAAGCAAGGTCCCAATTTCCACCATATTCCAATGCTGGGTGTAAATGGATTATAATAGAATAAGTGATCACAGAATACGTGGTTTAGGATTTTATCAGTTTTGCCTTTGGTTCTGTTTTTTGACTGGTGGATGGTTTGGGGTTTTTTTTGGGTTGTTTTTTTTTTCCTTAAATGAGTGAATGGATTCTGCTTGATCTTTGAATGGGCTTCCCTAAAAAGACAACCCAAATCAGAAAGAGCTCTTTGATGATGTCTGAGGAAAAAGGAAGACTGAAGCACGAAGAACATAACAGCTGTTCCAGCTGAGAAGTTCCCATAGCTTTGCACTTAAACAATGTAAGATTTCTTGGGGTTGGGTTTTTTTTGGGGGGGTATTTTGGCGCTTTTTTGTTTCCATAAAGAGCATTTTTCTTGCAGATAAGCAGATGGCAGCTGAGTTTGTTTTGCGGCACAAAGCAGGTCACATAAATTTTCAACAGCCATCATTGTAACAAGCTCATTTTATTTCTTTTGACCTCATTGTTATGCATTTCGGAAGCTCTTTACAAACTCACAAAGCATTTATAAATCAGTGGGGAGAAAAAGGCTATAAGTGACCTCCAATGGAAAAATGACCAAGCAATGGTAACTTAGAAGCCCCTTTTGGCAAATCCAGGCCACACCACATCAATGACAAGGCTCAGTGGAACAGGAGACAGGCACACAACTTCCACAAAAGAATCACAGGCCTTTTCTGTGCCAGATGCTACAAAGCTTAAGACCAATTGTATGTACAGAAATCTCACAGTGTGTTATATTTTCAGTATGTTCCTAGGAGAATAACAGATAAGTTAAAAATTAAGAAGCCAGTCTAAATGTTGAAAGTGACTAGCTAACTATCTTACGATCCCTGCTTTTTAAGATTCCCGATCAGGACATTAACAGACTTCTAAGCCTTTGAGTAACAAGCTACCGATACACAACTGTCAGAAATCAGTTTGGTAAGTATAGTAACTCAGAACCACCAGCCCTTTTTTGTATGAAAAAAAAAGCAAATAAGATTTGCAACAGATCTTGTCATTTTCTGTTCACGAACTGTCTTGCAGAAGAGCCTTTCCTGACTTTGTCACTCAAAATTACTGTTCTTTCTTTCAGCAAATTATTCTCTCTCCATAGACTGCTTAGTTACAAAGTGCAAGTAAATTACACCATCCTCTCTGCAGTTTATTTGACTAGAATATGCCAGTTAGCATGCGCATATTTGAAGTTCCTTGCGTGACAGCAAAGTACATAGACAATGCAATCAGGAAAAGAAAGAACAAAAGTGTCTTGTCTTATGTATGCAACACACATTTTATGACTGAGTACACAATGCTAACTTACTTGCAGGTCACTCTGTATCAGTAAAGATTTAATGTTTCAGGTTCAAGTTTCCCCACAGTGACTGCTTTTAGGCACTGAAGAGAGCCTGATTTTCACAGGCAAAGTGAGTTTCCTTCCACAACTTGGGACGTGATGACTTGGACATCAAACCCAGCATGTTGAATGTGAAAACTCAGGCCTTGCTGCTCAGAGAAAGTGAACACAAAGAGACACTGAACTTTGAAAAGCTGAAATGGAAGTACACACACTCATATGTAGAAATTCAGTCACCAAAATCCTTACCACGTGTTTAATCAAGTCTACTTCCATTAGCTACGTGTATCAGTGACAGGATAACTGTTAGTGTTCAAGACACTAGGGAGAGGTAATATCTTCTATTAATCTAGTTGATATAAAGGAAAAAGAAGAAATATATGAAATTTATTATGTAGTTGCTATTTCAAATGCAAATTTGTACATTGCACAGGCTATAGTATCGTACTGACTAACCCAGCTGCAATACTAGAAGCCATTTGGAGAGGCCAGTAAAACTTGGGGTATGATGAGAGCAAGAGGTTTTAGTTTGTGTGCCTTATCTGCATCAAAAATTTTCCAAAGACAGACAGTACCAATACATGGTCTTTCAAGTGCTGAAACTGAAGTAGAATATTAGCACAACGGTAGGTATTTGAAGAAATACATAGATAGCCAGTTATTAAGCCTAGGCTCTAAGACTATTTTCTACCATGCTATGCCTAACCAGAAATTGTGAATACTGCACAGCCTAAAGGTTTCAATATGTTGACTACAATCAGAATTGCATGAAGTTTCCATTTTAACACTCCATCTGAGTAATCACAGTGTTAGCAAGGCCTCAGACACTTCTTGAAATCAGACTCGTGCCACTATGCCCTTAAACCCATGAAAAAAATCAATATTATAGCAATCAGTTTACAAGGAGGCCCCAACACTGGGTTGTTCTGAACGGATAGTATGAGAACAAGCCCTGGCATGTTGATGACCAGCCACTACACTCCTGCGACCAGGGGCCAAACGAACTTGTTGCTGCACAACAAGTGAATTGTGAGCATCAGCCCAGACTTTTGCAAGTGCAGCAACACCTTGATTGTCTAATTACATGTAAAGATCTGCCTAATATTGTAAAATTCAAATTCTGATTGTTCTAAAGCAGACAAAATCCTTGGAAAAGCTGGAACCATTACATGGCAAAATAGAAGAGATTTCTGGAATACCAGTGAGTGCTGCTCCTTAGCAAACTAATGAGATAAACAACGTTCCAGTGGTTTGACCTACCCGACCATTAAGCTAAACCATGCTTAGCTAGAGTGCCTGACTATTCTTTGTTGATTTCCAAGAGACTGGAATTTAAAGAAAGAATGAGGTTTAGTTCAATAAAAGGAAAATAGCCAAGCTGAAAGCAACACCTGTAAAACAGCTTTGAAACCTTTTTTTTTTCTCTTTCAGAAAAATCCAGAGGCATACGACAACTTCACAAAGAACCAAATCAATGATTTACCACCTCATTTCATTTTTAATTTAATGGTTCTGTTCATTCATAAAATAGAAATACTACAAGGTGAAACATGAACTGAAATTTAAACACCTCATTAGAGTTACATATTATTTTGTCTACTAAATATATTGCTTTGTCAATGAAACATGGTGGTTTACGTGAGATTTCTACCAGGCTGTTGCTTTACAGCTATTTATTTGTGTTTAATTTTACTGTACAGTTCCCTGATCTACATGCATCTAATTTGGTTTACCTGTAGCACACTCAATGATATTATAATGATTTGTAAGGTATTTGTACTGATTTCACTTTACAAAAAAGTCAAAATGAAATTAATCATAACAAAGAGACCAAATGTGATCTTTAGAGATTTCTCCATAGAAAAACTTACTGAAAAGAGAGGCGATCAAGAAAAACCACTTCAGTTTTCGCATTTCAGTTTTTCTTGGAAAAAATTTTATTGCTGAAAATATTTGATCAATACTTGTCACTTCTGATTTGTCATTTTGCGATACTTGCAGATAGAATTCATTATAACATGGAACTGAAAACTACCAAGATAATTAATTGGATGCATTTAATCCATAAATGTACTATAAACAAAATGAATTCTTGGGTTTCTAAACCTTTGAAGATAGAAACTACATTATTAAAGGAAATCTGAATCTAATGAAAACAGAAAACAAGTTGATTTCTATCAAATTAATCTTCTTATGTTCAAACTACTTTTTCTTCACAATTTCTCAACAACTTCCTATTTAACCCAAATGTCTGGCTGAATTTGAAAGATCATGCCCACCTGAAATTTTACATACAGGAAAAAAACATGATGAAATGTGTCATTAAGCCTCCATTAAATAATAAACAACCTTTCTAATAACTCTGCTAAATGATCATCTGGTTTACATAGCTCTGTGCACTGGCAAAGCGATTAGTAGTGGGTCATATTCAAGCACAGCAGACAAAGCAGAAAGTCAGAAAGGACTAGATCATTGCATCTCGGCAAAATTTCTTCTTACAGAAAAAAAATGGTAAAAATCTACACCAACCGTTAGGTGTTGAACTTCTGTTTAACAAAGCAAAGTTCAGGAATTCACTGAGGCTTCAGTGTGGCTCTGCCAAATTACCCCCATTGTCTGCCTAGGCAATTTCTTTCTTCAGATAATGCAATCTATTGTTATACAGTTTATTTTTCTTTTAAACTGCATTTGCAAAGGGCGCAGAGGAATAACTTACCACCATGTTAGCATATATGCTGGGAGAGAGTACAATGCATTTGGATGGCTTTTGCTACCAGAGATAATGAATTATATTTTAATGAGAATAATATTGGTCAATGTCTCACCATTCTCCAGCCACAACAAAAATAAAATCCAGAAAAAAGGAAAACAAGAAATGGAACAGAAGACAGAAGCAGGCTATTTTCCCAGGAATTATATTGCTATGATGCAAGTCCAAAACTAAGGTAAATGAATCAATTGAAATAGCTGGTTGTAAGTTCACAAAAGTTTGAAGTCATACCAGATAATAAACCAGAAGACCTGTTTTCCATTTGTGCCCTGCTCACCTAAATTCCTGTGCTCTCAGGCTGCTCTCACAGCATTCTCCAAGACCTTCTCTGAAGGGGCACTGGTATCTCAGACCAGACAGAGGGCTGTCTCTCCTATACCAAGTTTATAAATGAGTCAGCATCAGGGACAGGAGCTGCACTCCTTTGTCACTGTTCTTTCCCTGTCCTCCACCTCTGTTCTTGCCCTGCTCTTGTGGAAAACACTTCAAGAACAGCAAGAGCTTGAACCCACACCACTAGTAAAAAGAGACAGTTAAGATATATTATAATGCCACCTAGAACACAGACCCACTACCTCCATAAAGATACATATAGCTGAACAAGTAATAAAGATTTTCAAAAATAATGTGTGGACTTTATTTCCAAAGCTCACTTTTTCCCCTTCTTTTTGTTTAATGGAGATTTGCCAAGCTTTTCAACAACTTTCTCTAGGTCACCAGGAATCTGAAATATCAGTAGTTGAAACTCCAAAATATGTTTAGCTAGTTAGGGTTGTGCAATAGCAAGCTCATGTTAAATTTGTTTTGCTAGTAGCATTTTTTCAACTAAAAAATAATATCACAAGACTATATTTGCAACTATAATAAAAGTAATAATAATGCTGACAGGTTCCTCCTGTTTCACTTTTCATAAACTGGAACCTGCCTTAGCCCATCAGAATAAGATTACATTTTATTTTGAGACTTTTTTGTAAAAGCAATACAATTAACTGCTAAATCAATAAGTGAGAGATGATCAGCTTCTATTCTTTTTAATACAAAAAGCAATGTAAACCAATATTACTGGCATGGGCTATGGAACAACACTTTTCAGTACATAAAAGTCAACATAAATCTAAAGCTTCCAAGTTCCCTACAAATTAATCCATATATTTATGTAGAACGAGTAATTTTCACTAAAAATATACTTAACACAAACCAATACAGCTCTCTGACATAACAGTATATTACAACTGTAAATCAATGTACTTCTATACTGTATAATTTAATAACATCAAACAATGATAGTTTTATGCAAAATCATATTTTACCCTTAATATGACCTATTACAAAAAAACATTGATCTGTCCAGAAAAACACTGGGTGCTAACATGAATAGCATGAAACACGTGTTTAAAATCTGCTTTACAGAAAAAGAAATTCAGCCCTGCACACAGTAGGTACATGATTCCTATTCAACCCTGGTATCTTACTGCGGTCCTACTCATTATTTTGGGTTTCATATGTCCTTTGGGTTAGCCGTTGTCACGGTTTAAAGCTGGGCTGGCTATTAAATGGATGACAGATGCTCTTTGTCAACTCCCTCGCTCCCCAAAAAAGCAGGGGGAAAGATGAAAGGGAAAGAGATTTATGGGTTGGAAAAAAGTTAAAACAACTTTAATCTAAATATAATAATAGAAAATAATAATGAAATATATACAAATATATACAAAACCAAAATTGAGTTCCCCCCCGATGACGATCAAGTTACCAAACGTTATGGGGCACGCCCCGGAAAAGTCCTGGACTGGACTCGGCAGCAGGCAGGAGCTGAATTCAGGAATGCACGGATCAGGATCGAAGGCAGGAGAATCGGGCAGAGTGTTCCTCAGATGCCAGCCATAGAAGAAGAGAGATTGACCCTCGTGATCCCTCAGCTTTATACCAAGTATGATGCGTATGGGATGGAATACTGCGTTTGGTCAGGTTTAGGTCACCTGCCTGACCCGCTCCTCCCCACTGCAGGATTGCAGGGGTGACCACTTCTCTCCTTTTCAGTTCCGGCGCATGAGAAAGTCAGCAGAAGCAAGCATCGACCTTGGTCTCCATAGGGATAGCTATAAGCCAGAGCCTTCTGCATACCATTCCCAGTGATGTTCCAGCACTAACTATGAATGCTGAGCCTTATCACTGCTAGAAGCAGACACTGTCTGAAAAACATGCAGTTAGTGTCAGGGAGTGCAGCTGCTCAGAAGAGACTTAACTAAAAAGTAAAGTTACTAAAAGAAAATTGGTCCTGTTCTAGCTCAAACCAGGACAGTCATCTACTGAACTTCTTTGCTAATTGATATCCATACTAGTGGAAATGTTACAGCTAGAAAAACGCTGTAGCTAAAGTCACCACACAAAGCAAAACCAAACCAAAATGATGTTCATTTCTCACAGATAGAAAAAATCAAGCCTTGAAAAGTCTCAAAATTCTGATGTATCAGTAGACTGAGTAGTACACAATTAAGTAGGTACAAGAAATACAGAAGTGTGATAAACAAACTCTCCTCTCAAAGGTTAACATCACATTCTTCAGCGGTGAATGTCTTTCCTATTCCTGCTCCATCTCTACCCACTTTGACACATAACTTTGAAAGTACACAGTAAACTAATTAAGTGAAGCAACAGTGGGCATGCTTGGCAATTTGCACTCTGTTCACTTTATGGAAAGTTTCTCCCAGAAAAATTAACTTTAACAATTAATTTCAACTACTGCAGGAAATAGTGGGATCTAAGCTCAGTTAGACACACCTGATGAAATTTCTGTATGATTTGGCACTAAATTCTAATGGAAAGCATATATACAGGTAGTAGTAGATTAGTGTCCTCTTGTCCAGAGCCCTAGTTTTAGAAGCCTACAAGACTACTATGTCTCTTATTTCAGTTACCATGTCCTCACCCAATGAGCTACCCATTCCAGAAGAGGCTTTCAAAGAAAGGTCTTTTTGTCTTTTACAAAGAAAAAAGCTGCTACAATGACAGTTCAGTGAGTTATCTTGCTCTTTGTTCAAGAGTCCTCTGTGCTATGTTTCAAGAGAGAGATAAGTGACTTAGAATGCCCACCACACTGAAATTCAAGAAGTGATACTTCTATATGTGTAGAACAAAGTTGAAATATTTTTAATAGATTTTCTGCCAAAATGCCTTTACATTAACAACATATCTCAGTATTTCTTCACATAGTCTATATTAAAATTAACAAAGTATTAGCAAAATGTTGACATATATACTGATAAATATATTTTGATTCACTAATAGAATAATCAAAACCATGTGATACTTAGTTAACACTTAGAGTACCTTCCAAGGAGAGTAAATGTAAGTACCAAATATTCAAATACATAAATTGGGGCATGGGGAAAATGAATTAATCTTCCCAGGATCTCAATGAGCCGATACTGGTTTTGTGCTTTCACCAAATCAGCCACTAAATCAGTTTTCATGAGCTCCAGGGCAACAACAAAATGAAAAGTATTAAAAAATGGCTATGTTTAAAAACCCACCAAACAAAACTAAATTGAGATTTCAAGCACTCTACATCACCGTTATTTCAGACAAGCCACAGAACACTGGGGAGGCTTGGCTGAGAGAAAAGTGCAGGGCACGGAGGACTCAGGAGCCTTTCATCCAGGTGCATGGTTTTGGCCAAAAAGAACATGCTCCGGTCTTACCTAGAGCATCCTACCACCATCTGCACAGTCCCAACCAGCAGCTGGAGCTGACAAACAGTACCCGAATGCATCCAAAGGGGCAAAACAAATTGTGCTGTGTCCACCAGTTTCAATTTCCCAGCCAGGGTGATCAGGCAGTCATTTTTACACCTAAATCTAAGGGTGAGGAAATTCACAGCAGTTTGGAGCAAACCTCAGACTTGTGCTTCTGTATCTGTAGTGAAATGCCATTAGTCACCAAGGGCAAGGAGCCATTCAATGCCTTTCTTTCACGCCTCTTGTTCAGGTATGTGTAAATGCTGATTTGAGACAAAGAAATGTGGAGAGATGCTCTTAAATGACACGCGCCTCACCCCCAAATTTTCAACATTATTTTGGGACCTCTTCCCCCTGTAAGTTTGAGATTATCCCTGATGTTTTCTAAACCAATTCTTAGACTTCATACTTTCATTCCTGACTTAGTTTCAAAATTCCTAACCTTAGCAACGAAGCAGTGCAATAATAATAAGTTATTCTTGCCAGAGCAAACATCTAAGCCTAATTATTGATATTAGCTTTTAGTGACAACAAAATAAAATTCTGATTTCTAGCAGCAATCCAGCATGTGAGTGTGAGTGGTGGGAACAATTTATCACGGAATAAGGAAAAATGGTACATGCTGTCACATCATATATCACAGAAGTATCAAAATTGCTGTGGAAACTATGCACTTTTTATAGAGTAGGCACATAAAATTCACATAATATGTCAGAGAATAAGTTACTACTGTCCTGAGGCTGTAATAAGATCTGGACCCTTATTAGTGAAAACATTTGACAGATTTTGTTTATAATGAATATTTGTAGCCAATGAGTTTGAGTCAGTCACCCTATTTTGACCCATCCACTTGTTTTAGGTTTCTGTCCCCCTTAGATACAGGGAGAGTGCAAAGTAATATAATTTCCCATGGTTATTAGAGTCCATTATACTCACTTGTGACACAACAGGAAAATTGGCTGTATCCAGGTACCATATTAAAAATTATTAGGAGGAAATACCTTCTTAGCCCTGGATATTTTTCTTGCATTATACCGACCTATTCTTAGCATTTATCTGTTTTGTCTACAAGTTGTTGTTGAAGACACAGAACAGATAAAACTAATTCATTTGATAAGACTGCAAATAGAAAAATGCACGTTTTAACACATAACGGTGTAAAGCATTTCCTGTGAATAGTCTAAACACTGCAGCCCTTTGCCACCCCGATCTGTGTGTGACATGTTTCTCATTGATTGACAGCATCTCTGATGGGTTAGGATGGAGAAAAATGAGCTTGTTTAGGAGACCAGAAGATGCTACAATTAGGGTTCGCATTCCAGCCATATAGTGACTGGTAAAAGAAAGCAAATCGGAGAAAAATGGTTATGCATGTAACACCCTAGGGTGCAAGGGTACATTTATCACCTTGTTTTATATGACACACTGGATGAATGTTGAAGAAGATTGCCAGCATCAGTATCGATAAAAGCAATTCCCCGAGTAAAAGAGTTTGTATCAAAAGACTCTCCACTAAGAGGAAATTCACATGATTATTTTATAAATAAGAAACCTACAAAATGGAGTAAAGTAGGTAACTGTTGATTAAAGATAATTATTTTACTTTGTTCTAAGTCTAGGCTCCCATTTTCTGAAGACAGCACACCTGCGGTAAGCATATAACAACCAGATCAAAATCTTTGAAAATAGAAGCATTAAAAATGAATGCACTACTAGCAACAATCAAGTATAACCGCAGAAGTGTGTAGAGGGAAGAGCAGGACTGCACTATATGTAAACATGTTATACATTACACTGCTTTACAGTAGTCCATTACATATCAACATATCCACATAGTCCACAACATATCAACTAACAAGATTCCAAATTCATATGTAGCATCTTCAACTGAAATAGGAAACAACCTCTTGAAAATAGAATTGTTGAAATCATTACTAGCTCCCACAAGTAACCTTTCATCATCTATTAAAAAAACAATAAAAAACAAGAATCAGCAATTAAAACAAACAAGAAAAATAACACCTAGTACAGAATTAGGATTGCCCAATGTGCTCCCAAATCTTTTCAGCAGAAAAAAACCCCATGCAAACCCCAAGTTTCTGAAGATAACTGTAGAGTGAAGGTTGACCCAACCATGCATTCATCAAGAAATGCTCCATTACATACTCATCTTTTAACAGGAACTACAGGGTAGCATTTTCTGTGGTCCACACAGACCACCACAGCAATTTGCCCATACAGCATTTCCTTTACACTCCCCCTTTTAATGCCATGAAATGTATGTCTTCACCTCTTCTTCATTAAAACTTCAACCTACAGTCACCTCCCCTCTAAGGCACAAAAAGCACAGTGTCTTTTGGCTGAAAGGGCCTTCACAACATGATAGCGAAATGAAACATTCAGAAGCTATTTCTTCCAAAGTTATATCACGATAATAAGAAGGGCTCCGCCACCCTCAAGCAGCAGGGCTCTTCTCCCAGACTGCTTCATGCCACACTGAGTCTTTGCTGAAGTGCTGCGGTTGAAATCTGCACCTTTCAGTGCAGGAACATCCAACACACTGTTTGTGGTGCTTCCTGTGGGCTACTGCAAGATCTGGAGAGGAGGGAGGCGATGTGTGCGCTTCCACATCCTTTGTTTTCAGAACTTGGAGTTTTACCACAAACCTGCAACCGCATGCTTGAAAGAACAATGACTGAGGAAGTGTGACTCCACATTAATGAGGAAGGATTGATTTATTTTGAGCATGCAATCATTAAAATTTCCACTGGGTGAGGATACCACCTGTGACCACGCAAGGACAAAAAAATAGACTTCATCTTTCAACAAACTTTTGCTACTAAACTCTGAAAAGTTATCCTATTTTCCATTAGCTATAGAAAAACAAACTTTTGAGAAAAACTGCTTCACTGCAATTTCATTTTAAGCATTTTAGATTTTATGAATGTCATTCTTGCATGTATCTATACCCTTTATTAAACGCACAGCATTCACTTTTCAACATATTTAAGGAAATTTAATGAGTTTAATAAACTTTAAGGGATGTTATGTCTATTCACTCCATAAAGATTGTTTATTTCAGGAAATAAAGCATTTTGAAATGAGTAATGTGACTTTTAGAGTTATGACTATCTCATTCAATT
>VZSC01012172.1:3384-30884 GCA_013398225.1 Steatornis caripensis | reverse complement strand
TCTCATTCAATTAGTTTCTGTAATTATTGTCATTCCAAACAGTATATGCAGTACTAAAGGAGAAAATACATTTTCAGGAATTACAGTGTAGGTGTACAACTGTTATTGTTAATGAGCCATAAACTTTAGTCTCCTGCTCTGTAAATTCATGCCAGTATAATGTAATTTGGCAAAATAAGTCAACAGTTACAGTTGGACAAATAATGTTGTATTTTAATATCTTCTATGGGATTGTTATCCTCCAACGCATTCCATACAATTTATTTTTTCCTCTGTATTTTAGAACATCATCCAACTTTTAAAAACTATGTTGCAACAGGCTAAAGCAAGATCTGGACAATACTGAATTCTTGCTGCTCAGTACACGCTACCTGAACTATAGACAAGGAATTTATAAGACATTTTCACCTCTACGTAGTTTTTTTTCCTTATCTCAATTTTAAAGAGATACTAAAGAACAAATTAAATGTATCCTAGATCTTCACAACTTTTGGACATAGACTTTGTTTACATTAGCAAGCAGTACAGATCAGCAGTAGATCTATGAATGAAGCAGTTAGCACTGAGCCCCATACACCTGTGCGTGTGTGTGTAAAACTCCAAACTAGCTTTAGTCTAATCCCATGGACTGCAGTGCAATATGTACTGGACAATACCTTCTAGTAAAGTTTCATTTGTAAGGCATCCAATTCATGTATTCCATAACTGCTCCAAAGCACACCTCGCTAAGGGAAAAATTGGGAGATTTCCTTCATGAGCGCACCCCAATCTGAACTAAAACAGTAGTGTAGCTGCACTCTTTAGTTGCCCAATTCAAAATGCTTCATGGCCAATGAAAGAAACAAAAATATTTTGAAGCACACTTTTAAAATGCCTGAGAATAAACAACAAGTTTTGGTGCCAGAGCTTCTCCCCCTGCAGTACGAGAGTCCTCATGCTCAGAACGTGACATTTGTGGCGGGTGGTGAGGGAGGAAGAGATTTATTATTAAGAGTTGAGTAAACACAGGTACAGGCACAAAAGAAAAAAAGTAAAATTATCACTGGAAAGCTAATAATTCTGACGAATGATTTTTCACTTGGAGTTCATATTAACCGGTGCCTTGCAATTGGGAATGCTCCCCACTTCACAAGATAAAGTTTGCTGTATTTTCCTGACAGACCCTCCGAGGTTGGCAATACGCATTCCTGACAGATTGTGGATGGGGAAATTCTTACAAAAAAAGAAGCAAAAATTGATCGCAAGTATCATCATTTGCATTCTGCCCATAAAGTAGATTAATAGTAATAATGAATGTTCTTTACACAGCAGGAGTTTGGAATTGTCTGGCACCTCCAGAACCTGGCATGAATGGCCAGACTCGCTATGCTGATGAATGTGTGTCTGCTGCACTGTGAATAGGTGGTGTTTTGTTATGCACAGATCATGATAAAATATTCATCATCCAAAAAAAAAAAATGACAAGAACCAGACTGCTGTCATATCACTCGAAGGAAAAACTTTGATCAGTAGTTTCTTTGCTTCAAGTTCAGGAAATCACTGTTGACAGTTTAAAATTAGTAAAGAACAACAACCATATTCTCTATGTTGATATACAAATTCAAGTTACATTTTTTCATTGCTATACATCTTTGCGTATAGTGTACCTGAAGCTTAAATTCAATAGATGACAATTTTCACTGCATCTTTTACACTGCTCTTACAACAGCAAGAAACATGGTCAGCAGTGTAACTGCCATATCCTATCCATTTCAAGTTCCTTTGAAAAGCCCACTGCTTCTCAGCGTAGTTGGTTCCTCATCATAAATAATTTTCTTTCTCCTCATGTTGTGGCAAAGGGACTAAAGGCCACTTTTCCAACATATTTTCCAACACACTCCCTAGAAGCAATACTACAGAACAGAGTAGGACATGCAAACAAAGATTTTCAAAAGTAATCAACTGATTTAGAATCACTTGTCTCTTGTGTTCACATCCTGAAGCGGACCCAGCTTCTGAAGATATATAGTTACCCTTGCTAACCAATCAATTAAAAATGTGATAATGAAAAAAAATTCACCTGTCACTTTTGAAAAGATTAGTCATAGTGTGCATATTAAAATATGTATGCGAGACCTTTGCTTAATTGAATCTCCTTGTTCTCTGGGCTTTGACAAAGATTGCTATGTTGGTCTCAGAAGTTACCAAACTAGTTAGGATAAGGCAAAGACATTGTCAATGTCAAACAATTTACATGGCTACACTTTTTGTGGCTCCTCAGGATTTCAAAATCTTAGAGTTTGGTCTTTGTTTAAATTGAATGCTTGCAAGATTAAGATTAAATTTCTACACTTCTAAAATTTATTAAAAAAAAAGAGAAGGTAGCTTGGCACATTTTTATCTTTATCATGGTTTAGCTAGATTATTCCATTAAAATGAATATCTTTCTCTAGATGTTCTATAGATCAAAATGATACCATTTAAACTTACCTATTACTGTCTTTAAGGGAATTGGTAAGTCATTCCATAGCTTTATCTGGAAGGGCAAAAGATCAAGCTGTAGCTTCAGATACTCTGTCTAAAGCAAAAAGGACCTGGTTTTCCTAGTTTTATTCAAAATTATGATGCAATCAAAAAGATATTTATAAGCATATGGGAGGTGACGGAATAAGAAAGGGTAAGATATATGTTTCTTATATGATTTTTAAGCTACCCTGTTATGAGAAAAATAAACAAGCCCTAGCATCTCAGCCTTTAGAACAGAGCTGATAAAAGCACATTTGATTTAATTTATGATTATATGATTAGGAGCTGCCAAAGCCTCATGTTGATTTCCATCCTATTCACATGGAGCAGAGACTATTCAGTCTATTTGCACGTGTAGGAGACCTGGGCTTTAGTCATCTTCTAGTCACAGCTTAGTTTCTTTATTCTACCCAATATTACCTACTGCTATAGCATTTAGTATTTCTAAACCTATGCGCAAAGCACAGAATTATAGTGCCTAATTTATTTTACATCATGCAGTGGTACAAGATAAATGCTTCTACTCAATTATCTATATAAACACGTTCAGCAGAGGTCCAACTATTTCAGAGATGTTTAGTCAGTTGCCATTAAAAGGTTCAGTATCAAAGTGAGCATCCAAGAACACCAGGGATCACACCAAGTAAGAGAGAAACCAGAGAAAATTCCAGTGAATCCTCATTCTGATATTTTGATAATACTTTAATATTTAATTGCAGAGCTAACTTACAGAGCAGCAACCATGCAAGCAGCACAGTATACTCAAGTTTTTCTTCCTTTGCACATCAGATGTGCATGTTCAAACTAACAAAATGCAGGAGTTCCAGCATTAGTATTTGTGCTTTTTCAGTTATTCCAACCATAACAAGCATCCAGTAAGAACATGGCCAACAACTTCCAGGCTACAAACTAGTCTAGATTATCCTTCTCCATCAGTACCACCGTTTCCACTGAGATGCATTTATTGGCTTGCCTGGAGTAGAATTCAAGTATATTCCAGCCAAATCTCCTTTACAATTTCTACTGCATTTTTTAAAAGACGTGTTCACTTTAAGTTCTACTTTCCTAGGAAGTAATTACTATACCATAAGCTACAGAAAAATTATGTCTCAATTGTTGTTTAACTTTAAAACAAAAACCTAATCAAAAGAGAAGCAAACATTCGAAGTTTTCTGGGTACTTATGAACCACATGCACTCTTTCTTTAAGTCCTGCCATATTTTCCTTCTGCAAGCTATCAGAGATAACAAATGACACAGACGAATGTTAACAATGGAGGAGCATGCACTTGCTCAGCACAGCTGGCATTGTAATTGAGATGCATTGGAAAGCTTCTCGGTACTAAGAAGCCCTCATGCTTTCACAGGAGGACTGCATTTAGCCAATGCTTTTGAACCAAACACAGATGCAAGAGCAAAGTCAGCAAAAGGCTTTGTTCAGGACTTTTCCCCTCTATGACATGACCATAAAACCACAGAGCAAGACAGCTCTCTCCTTCCCTCCAATTAATCACACTGCAGTAACACTTAGAAGCCATGAGGCTCAGGACTCACTTGTAACACAGCAAGGCCAAAGACCTGTCTATCAGTCGGTGTAATTTCCCTCCTCCCCACCAGTTTCCACTAGCACCATGAGGCAGACAAATTTTGCCCAAAGTACCTAGAGGTGCCAAGTTTGTTAAACCTCTCAGAGGAGCAGACAATTGATATCTTACATAGAAAGACTCTTCCATTCCCCTCATACCTCCCTCCCTTTTCAGATACGTCTTGAGTAAATGAAATTGTCTGTATCACTGCTTTCCATCCATCCCACTTAAGGGCCACCACAAGCCCAAGCAGGTAAACCAGGACCCAGCAGGCTAGAAAGTGGGAGGAGAGGACTTTGGAATCTTCACTTACTGGTCCTGTAACACCCAACATGACACATACGATGGAGGAGGGAAGGATGACCGATGTTCTTCTAAACGATAGGCTGAAGTGGCAGCAGCTGAGGGTCTATGCTACACCCAGGGGCAAAGACTTTTCACCAAGCCTCTTCCCTCCTCTGGTTTCATGCTCCACTTTAAGAAAAAATATGAGCAGCAGTGGAAAGCAAGCTTCCAGAGCTTGTGAGGAAGCAAAAGAAACAGTGACTTGACATATTCTACCTATAACAGAGTCAGGGTGAATATTTCCAATTTGTAATTTGCCCTTTCATTAAACTATAATTCAGTAAACAGTGTAACTGAAAATGTACCAGTACTGCTTTTCAGTGCACAGCTGCTATTCTTTACGGACTCAGATCTGAAACACCATAATTTGCATTAAACAGAGTAAAAATTTGAGTTGCCTTCTCTGAGATGTCACAAATCTTCATACATAATAATTTTTATTATTTGCTGAAGATGAGTTTTCAGTCATTCACTTTGACAGTAGACAAACTGTAGAGAGGGCAGTGAATTAATATAAACAAATGGATGACATTCTGTGTGCCTAAAGGGCTGATCTCCTAAAAACAAATTCACTTTCATCTAACAAAGCTTATTTATTATTTTTACCATAAGACCATGCCGCCTCCAATCTCTACGGCTCTATCTTCTCATATCATACAAGGTCTCTTACAAGTTTTACACTAAATCTCTACTACACATTCATACAGAATAATGAACAAACCATGTTAAACACAAGTGCCTCAACAAACAGAAGCTCATCAACTAAAGATGCATTTATATGTCAATATATCCACAAAGGAATTTTGTAATATCTGGAAACCTAGATCAAATTTTTTTTAAAAATGGCCCCACTGTATCGTCAGTGAGAGTGAAAATGCACTTGAGTCCTACTTCAGACATAGTGGGCTTTTGAGAGAGTTAGGAGCGAGCCTAGGTACGTTTTAGAACAGAGACCTGGACTGGTTTAGACTTTTGTGCACACCCAGGGATTTCCAGGCAGCAGCATGCCAATACACAGAATTATCAGCACATCAAAGGCATTATATTTATCAAACCCTGCCACAGCACATTTACTAGCTGTATGATGGATGTTGTTGTAGCAAGCAAGGAACACTTTGATGTACGTGGCCTTCTTTGATTAATGAGGGCTCTTGCCGAGAAGCTGCATATGGAGTAAATTACTCTTCTCAAAAATGGCTGATTTGCACTATTGTACTAATTATGTCACAAGCTCAGAGCTGGTTCCGGATTCAGTCACCTAAAATAAAGAAATAAAAATTCACATATACAGGTCACATTTGTCACACACATGCATCAGCTTAAAATCCTAATTAAACTACCTTAGTTTCTTTCCTTCTGCAAAGAGTAGTGATAAGTATTTCTCCCCTCCACTGAAAGTTTCTAAAATCTAGTATCTAGCAACTAATTTCTCTGAAATAAATACAATTTCTTTAAAATTCTGTTGTATTCTTACAAACAATATAGGGGCTCTGGAAACATTTTAATTCTAAAAAAAAAAAAAAAAAAAGAGGGAACCACAGTGCACAAAGTGTGCCTCTTAAAAGCATTTTCCAGATTAATTCTACCAGCTAGCGAAACACTACAAAACTGAAATTATTCCATTAGCCTCAATTCTCTAAGCATGAGGTGCCTTAAGCGATTTATCCACTTAGTTGTAACAACAAAAGTATTTCTTTTATAGCATTAAAGCAGTGTTACTTTCTTAAAATTTTGAACAGTAAATATTTTATCATGTTAATTAAGTACATTTGCAGACTCCAATTTGTTATTTCAGATGGCAGAACCACTACTTTGCCTAGGATCACATGAAGTGCACAGATCAAACTTTGATTTTTATCATTGGACACACGAGCAAGAGGAAAGAGCACAAAAACAGTGTTCCTGCCTGTGGGGTGACACTCCACTGAGGAGGAAATGATTTCTTAAGTGCACTTTCTGTTAGGAAGCTCAGATTTAATCCCACCTTGGTTTCATAATCAACACTTTTACACAACACTGTTTGCTATAGTTGCATGACAGCATATTAATTCCAAAAAAAGAGAAAAAGCAGTAGCCTACATTAACCTTATGGCTTAGGCAACAAAATATCACATGATACCCTTTGATGTCACACATCAAGCTAAAGTTTAAAAAGCTTTCTCAAATTAGCATGTATAACACTCAGGTGAGTGCATGCTTAATGTTAATTGAATGGGAGGTTTCACCTTTTTATAGCACCTAGGAGGTTTCCATGGGCTCTAGTCACCCACCTCACAGAGATCTGAACCATAGCTAAGGGGTACAACATGTTTAAATAGAAACAGAATCCTGTGCAAAGCCAAATGTTTAGGAAATGACAGAGCACAACTACATTGTGCATATGATCTGCACACTTATTCTGAGAGAAGTCAGCCACATTGCCATTCTTCTCTAGAGATTTCTACAGAGGTTTCTGAATTGCTGCAAGGAAGAGAAAGAAAACAGATTCTGTGAAAGGTATGGTTCCCATATCAACAATAACATTGCTTTCAATTTTTTTCCACAGCAGTCTTTCATTGAAAGCAAGTTCTCCAGGTATATAAAACGCTATTAAGTTTCCTGAAAACATAATCTAAAATTCCTGCACTGTTAATAAAACATTCAAAGTTAGGTGTTTCCAAATTGCTTAGGAGGTAGCAAGTTACAACGTTCAAAGCTCCTCTGAAAAGATATTTCTCTTGCCACAGAACAAGCTGGAAGAGTTTTTTTTCCAAAACCATACTGGATTTGATAGTAATTATCCACATGGGGAAATTACGGGGGAAGGAGCTGAGGAAGAAGGACAGTCAGGTCTTTGACAGGTCTCCCTGGACATGCTTCTGAAAGGTTAGGAGCTCAACTCTGGGAAATTGGCACTCACAGTGAAATATAATGCTGTCACTGGACAGCCTACAAGGAATTCCATGAACTTGCTCAAAATTTCTATAAAATGTCATGTATCAGCACCAAAATAATTCTAGGCCTATTTACAAGTACATCAAGCAGGTGGAGCCATACAACGTGTCACGTTGGAATAGAACAGAATGGTCTGCCTAGAATTCCTACCTGAACAGCAAACAGTATAAACTTCTTTGGTACTATTAGTACAGAAGAAGAATAATAAAAACAATGACTGCATATTAAGCAAGACTGTTCTTGGCTCTCTTTTTGGTGTAGTTTCATTATCTGCTTCTTCTAGATTCTGAAACTATTTAAATTTAGAACACATTTTTTAAATGGACTTAAAACATTAGCAATTAACACATACAGGACATATTTTATATTATCTACCAGTGTAAAAACAAAATACTAAGTCTAAGTAAGCTGAAGTCTTTCAAGTTTCTTTGGAACATCCTGAGGTTTGCTTGATTTCTCCTCCATGTGTGAATACAGCTCCCCAGAACAGCTGGGACAACTCAAGCGCATGCTTCTAGGAGAGCTCAGTACAGAGCCCGACTGTTTCAAGTTCCCCAAGACCGAGAACAACCAGACTAATTAAGAATAGCTATATTATGATGTCATTTCAGGTCTGTTTTAGAAAAGCATTTGGAATGCTTAGAGGTTTGGTTTAAATCCAGAAACTGAACTAGAAGTAATGCAAGTACTCTCCATCTGCCAGTATTACAAGACTTCTACTTGGTCATACTGAGAATTTCTGTACCAAGTTGCTCAAACTAACAAACAAACAGATTAAAAGGTTATATTAAAATCTTGCTTATATTTCAAAAGAAGATGAGATTGGTTCTGATTCACCATAACTGGTATCTTCATTCCCAATTTTCTCTGACTTCCTTTCAGCCTTAGAGGCTGTGAACAATATAGACCACATCTGCTGTAGAAGACAACTTTTCCCCAAGAATTTTCCAGACAAAATGTTTTTGTTTGGAATTCTGCCAAAGTTGAAGTTCAATATTTCATGTGATTCTAATTCCTAAGCCAATAATGTCTGCCCATGAAAACTTTCTTATTACTTTATAAAACTACACAATGCCAATCCTTTTATCATTTTCCAAGCATTTCTACCATTAATTTCCTACCTTAGGTAATTAACTAGTAAATTAGTGTCCAAAGCAAAATTGGAAATACTATAGAGATATGTTCTCAGAGTATAATATCTTCTGTAAAGAAATGTCTCGTTTCTAACTTTATTCTTGTATTACAAGCATTTTAAAATAAAATAAACGAAACCATGAAGAACACAAGCTCTGAAACAGCTATGGCTTGTGCTGAGCCCACAAAACCAAAGAAAACTAAAACAAATAGGCAAAAGGATCCAAATGCTGACCTCGCATCAGTTGTATGTAAACTGCTGGATCTGCCCGCTCCCTCCAAAGTCACTCATTTGGCTTCAGAGCATTTTAAATAAGCCTTTGATGTTGGAATTGCTACTGTACAGCTGGAGAAGAGCAAATGCTGAACTTAAAATGTAAAAAATAAAAGCAATTTGGGTAACTGTAAGCTGGTAAATCTAACAACGGAACAAGTTCTGAAGGGAGAAAAATCAATGTTAACAGTTTAGAGCATGCTCCCTAAATATACTGAGGCAAGAAAACTCTCAATATTGGGAAGGACAAAAACTGACACCTGAAGGCACTTACAGCAGAACAAGCAGGTATAAATTAACTACAAGTTTAGGTCAGTGATTAAAAAGGATTTTTACCAATTAGAGTTGCAATGGTCTAAAACAGCTTTACAATTAACAACAACTACAAAGAGAACTAACAAAAACTGTTGAAGTACCGTTAAGATGTCGTGCACTAGCAAGGAGTGACACTGGGATTGCGCCAGCTACAACAGCAGAGGACCAGACTAAAGAACTCGGGACAGGAGGGATGTCTCCGTCACATGCTCCAGATTATCATCTGTAATTTAGCTCACAAATTTACAATTCATGGTTGTGGCTGCCTACCTGGGCAGCTAAGACTAAAATTCTGGCTCTCATAAGGAATAAAATTATTTTCAAGGACAGAATGCTATTTTGTAGTTGTTACATGTATTCATAGAAGTTCTGGTGAGTAATAAATATGACATGCAGCACAGATATTAACATTACGGTTAGTAAGACAGAATTTTTAGCAATAGTAACTAGTATTTACAGGCATCTGGTCTGAAGAAAAAAATAAAGGGAAGCTAAGTGGCAACTATCAAGAGGTGGGAAAATAAACATCTCATCCAATGGTCTTTTGATATACTAGAGCTAAACTGCCAAGTTCCAGCACCTAACCCAGAAAGGAGTCTAAACACAGTTTCCTCCTGGACCTTCCAGTGAAACTGTGTTAATACTGTGGGTGCAGAACTAAAATCAAAAAAAAGAAGGCAAGCAACCCATCAGCCAAAAAGAGGACAAAGAGCAAGGCTGCCCTTTGCATTATCACATTGATAGTAAGTGTGGCCAGGCACAGCAGTGTATCAGTAACGCAATCACCCAGTTTCACCAGGAAAACTGTCTGGTTCTGACCATGATGAATAAATAAGCAAAAGGTTAAAACAAAAAATTAGTCAGGGTTTCACCCTGACTAGTTAACATCTTTTCCAAATATTCCCATTTTCTACCATGTTCTTGTGTCAGGAGAGTCTCAGGGGTGTCACGTATCTCCCACACAGCTTGATTTGCTATGATGAGAAGTGTAAGGGGGAGTGGGTGGAGGGGCGGGTCCTGCTTCAGCTCCTGAGACTTAGCCTAGCAAAGACCTGTGCTTCGTTCCAGTACTGCAAGGAAGTTAATAAGGCCGTTTACAGTTTACAGACTACTTCCACTTGCATTGACCATTGTAAGCCTCAAGCAAAGCTGTCATGAGGCTTTTGTAGGGGAAACCTTAAGGGCTTTGGTTAAGGCTTGCTGTCAGAAAACTGCTTGAAACGAATTCAAATCACCAGGCTCCCTTACTGAAGGTCAAACACAACATTTGCAGCTGGAATTGCCAACACGAGGGGAAAAATAAAGACCTATCTGAGAGGAAGACCCTGGCTGGTCTGTTAGTGTTTTACCTGCAGCTGGGGAAGAGGGGGAGCAAAATGGCAGGCACAGCTGTGAAAGGGGGCAAGCAGAGCCACAGGCTGCCTGTCAGAAAGGTGAAACTATGAAACTTTCCACCTTCAAAACAGCAGTTAGCCCAAATGTCTGAATTTACTTTAAAGGCTGAAGGGAGATTCAGCCTGTGCCAATCCTGCAGGAGCAAGGGGCCTGACCATCTCCTCCGCACCTTCTGTGCCCCGCAATGGACAGATTGTCTCCTGGTGATGAGAAATCTCTCCATCCAGCAGGACAAATGGGAACCTTGGCAGCTCCTGGCAGGCACCCACAGGGTACTTACATGAACACCATCTAACAGCTCCCACCATGCCTTCACAGAGCAGAAAAAGTGAAAACCCAATGCTGCAACCCTGCCTCATGAGCTCCACTGCCAACACTACGTGGTTATGGGCATCCCATAGCTCATGTGGGTTTCTGATGAGCCATGATGTCCTGGATGAACTGCTGTGCTGTATGGCATGAATGTCTGCACTCATGGCTGAACTCAAGATAACGGCATAACATCCTTCCTCCTGGCTTGTCCCGTGACATGCTGCTGGGGCACCAGAGTGATTTCCAGGAGGCTCCAGTTCACTCATGTCATTTCTTGTCTTCATTCATTCATGCTGCTGTCAGAGAGGCAAAAAAGCTTCAGTGCTCGGGAGAAGTTTACTACCTAAGGTTTCTCTAAGCAAACTTCAGCTCACAGAGTAGGTCTCAGGGAGCTGGGAGCGGAGAGTGACCCCCATGCCAGCCATGCTATCCCTCACAGGCCGCACCACACAGACTTTGCCCACTGTGGGCAGAGCTGGGTGCCCTGTGACCAGCAAGAACCACTGACAGCCCCACGTGAGGTGGTGAACCTGGCCCACAGTCTGTCTGCGGAGGGAATCCTGTCAGGAGCAGCAAGAATGGAGGACCGGACAGGAGCCACGGTGCAGGCTCCGTGGGCCCCTGGAGGCAGGGAAGACAGCAGGTGCCCCACATTGCCGGTCAGGCCAGGCCAGCTGGGGCCAAGCATTGCTGGGGCTCCGGGGTCCAAGGGCAGAGTGTGGTTAGTGAGGCTGTTCAGGGCCATTCAGACCCATTAGTTCCCTCCAGGCAGGCAGCTCATAGCTCTGACAGTGTTCTTCAACTTCAGTATGATAGTTCATAAAAAAAATTATCTACCACATTTACTGGAACACATCATTTTATTTTGCTTCTTAAATAATTCATCTTTTGGGCTCAGCTCTGGTCAAAGGCCCAGATTCAGGACATTTTTCCCTTTTCCTATTCCAAATAATACATTTATAGAGAAAAGCATTAAGAAAGACATGGCCAATTCTGTCTACTCAGAAGTTAGCCCTAGTGAATACATTTTTGGACAGCTTTCTAGAAGATATAAATCTTAAACATTGTCTGAATTTGTCTTAAAAAGTAAAATTCTCATTTGCACTGAACCAAGCTTCAAATCTTACAAAAAACAAACGTGTCGAAAGAGCAGCAGAAAGTGCAGTACTTGTATGTGCTGGAGCGTGCTGACTCAGCAAGCTGCGCACACCCCCATAAGCAAACAAGACTAATAAGATTGGCCCCTGGAACAAGAATCAATCTATTAACCAAAATAATCTGGAGATCTTGGGTCTTCTCTCCTTTTTCTACGAATTGTATTGTTTCTTGTTGAAAGCAAAATCCTCACGCTATGACTATCTTGGGATCACATTAGCATTTTCCGTATTATATTAGTGCATGATATGAAAATAAAAATATTAAAATGAAACCAGATACTAGCTCATAGGGAAGAGGAAAAAGAAAGAAAAAAGGATAAACATATTATCAAAGTCAAAAATAAGAAAAAATGTTTTTTGGCAGAAAATTTTCTAGTAATGAAAAAATTCTAGGATATTATTAGATTATATTAAAAAGATACAAGGAAAAGCTGTATAGGCATTTGAAGTTATGTCAAAGATTCCATGGGCTACAGAGAAATTATAGGGTAATACTTGAAATATATACACGCGGAAGGATGAAAGCTAACTAGAATCCAGCTCGTAACTTTGTTATCTCGTAAGTACTGAGTAATTCATCTGGCAAAACTACGCACATGGATCAGGGTAGTTGCTAACCACTCCACAAGACACGAATCTTCTGTTCAGAGTGTAATATTTAAAGTGGCTAGAAAGAAGGTGGAGAGAAGAGTTAGTTTCAAAAGATGAAAGTCAAGCTTATAGTTTTGAACTTGAAATTCCTATAGGAAAACTTCTGAAAAGTCATACGCAAATGATAACATCTTCTGCACTTGCAGTGAAGAATGCCAGTTGATATGATCCTCGGCATAAATGTTTTATATACTCAGAATAATAGTAAATGCAACAAAGAATGCACAAAGCAAACATTTTTTATGAGAAAGTACTGTAGCCCTTTAACATGAAATAACTGCTTAGAAATACCCAAACATCATCTAGACCTCTCATGCTTGTCCAGAAACCTCCAAGATTAGCCTGTCAAATAAAACAGTATATTTGCCTTGATGATAAATGCTACTATTTTCCCCCCCGTCTCTTTAAAAAAAAATAAAAAAAAAGGTGTTATCCTATTTGATGTGTTTTGGAAGCAGAATATTGAATGCTTGCAGTCATGGATAATCCCCTTTATCCATTTCAAAAATGCCTATCATTATTAGCAATACTGTAATACCAATAATAAAACATTGAAAAGTAAGAATAACACCTCAATTTTCCATAACAGTTTCAAACTCCCTGTTCTTTTACTGCATTTTATCTTTTCTTCTTTTTTTCCCCAGTTAATGCCACTACATGCATTCCCTCAAAAGAATTACCTGAATGTCCTTCTCTTTGTGGGAAAGAATGGGTAGAATTAAGGAAACTAAATGAAGAGAGGGGTGGGGGACTGAGTCCACAGAAACCATGCCACATGGGAATTTTTAAGGATTATAGCTTAAACAGATGTAAGATTAAGTGTCCTCCAATCCCAAGACAGTACGCATACATGCAGCTTCAAAGAGTTTATTACAGCACTAACAAGAACAGAATTAGTTACCATTATTCTTGGGAACAAAAAGGGTTGATCCAATGCTGCTAGAAGACAAACAGGATTTTGAAAAAAAGAAGATAAGTCTATTTGAACCTGGCAGCCACTTCACTGGCCAGCAATCATTGGCTTTTATTGTTGCTATTCAGTGACTGCAAGCTTATCCAGGGAAATGTTTACTTTTGCCTATTCTCTCTACAATTCCTGCCAAGTATCTTTATGCATAAAACCTAAAAACCAGGAAAGAACCTTTATTTTACTTGTTAAAGTAGCCACAGGTTGCCTTGAAACAAGGGAATCTTCCTGTAGCACTGCATTTGTTCTCTTTTAATAGGAACCAGAGCCTAAATATCACATTTTTCTACATTGCCCTTTTGCAAATAAACCCTGATGGAACATGAGGAACAGATACTGTAGTTAAGAGATCTGCAACGACTGCAGTAACACCAATCTACGCATCTTACTGAACTGTACCATTTAGCACATGGCAGATAGAGGAACAGGCAAGAAAAAAATATAATCATGCTACATCCAAGCTTGCTTAAATTAAAATAAAAAGAATAAAAAAAACCAAGATGCAAAACTGGCTATTTTCTACTTCTTGCTACTTTATTTTTAGTACCCTTGTAGCCATTGTGTGGTCTCTGCCAGCTTAGTTGTTCAACTCATCTTTTAAATCTCATGAATAAAATACAAATCATGTTCAAGGATCATTTTACGAAATAAAAAGTAGACTTTATCTATGAAATTCCATAATCCTTTTCACCTCACAGGTGGCCTCCAGACTGAAAGCATACCTGCCTATCTCACCAGACTCACCCCTTTTCAGAGCACATGATATAGTTTCTTACTGCCAAGTGTGTGGTCAGTGCCACTGGAGACAATTCAGTCTAGGAAGCATTACAGGGCTGACTCTGACACCGTCACTCATTCTAGAGAGTTACATCATACCATCAGTACCCCTACCGAGGAAAATGAAACTATCAAAAAATTAGAAAACTAAAACCAAGATGCAAATTAGATGATGCGAAGAGTAGCCTAGCTCAAGCAGAATGCTGAGCTGTGTTCCTATGCACAAAAGATGGTAGCAAACTATGGTGTTTCTATAATTTTAGTTAACAACAGATTTATAAGAAAAGCAAAGCCTCAAGGGCAGACAAAGAAAAACTTTGTTCTTGGTTTGTTCTTCTCATAATACTGAACATCCAAATTTTATAATAAAGAAAATACTTTGTAAAGTTTCTGATAAAATAAAACAGTAGCTACTTACATTAAATATTATTTTAATATAAAGAAATATTTACCCTTTGGTTTAGAATTAGAACCTGAAACCAGAAGTCTCAAACCTCCCTTTGTGGTGATACACACGTTCTGCCCAACCCCTGCAACAGAGGCTCTCTTAAGCAAATCTCAGCCATCAAAAGCCACACAGTAAGTCCAATTATTAAGCCTATCATTTCAGACTGAACTTCCCAGGGAGCTCCGTTTTATTGTTATAGCAAATAATGTCAAATAGTTTAACTTTGAGATATCATTTTCCTCAGAATTTTGCAGAATCCTGGTATCTTTTCTGGCATTGATTCTGGTTTATGCCAAACTTCCATTCTCAAGAGAAAAAAACAATTTAAAAAAAAATCAGTAATTGGTATGTGGTGTTTGCTCTTGACTGCTCCTGGAGCCACAGCTGAGCTCAGATGCAGGATTTTAAAGATGCAGTACCATCCACTACAATGGCACACTGCCTGTCCTACACCCGGGTAAATCAGGTCAACTACCTTCTATAATATAATTCTAATTAATCCTACTTCTCTAATCTAAAACAGGAAATTAAAATGTCTAGTTCAAAGCCTCATGGGCCCCTGGCTTTTAGCTCGATCTCCCTTGTCTCCATAAACATTGTGGAGTGAAGGGGAACTCATTAGCTCCCTTTTGCAGAGGCCAATGTAAAGGAGCATGTTCCTGGACTTAACAGGTTTAGGTGAGTGTTACGAGGGGGTAACAGCCCACATGTATACTGTCCTGTAAAAAATCCTACTTCCCACGAGAGAAGCAATTTTGAAAGACATTTTGCATCGTTTTCTCAAACTGCAGATGGGTCACTGCAGTGAAAATAAAATTGATTACACTATGTGTGTTCTTGTGCTTTTTCCCAACTAAAACCTCTGTCGTCTGTTTTAGGAGGTCTCACACGTCTCTTAGCTGTCACTTCTGATAGGTGTACAATGGTTCGAAGGACATTGTACTGCCATACCTCCCTCCATCAGATCTGGCTTTGCTGGGTGTTCTTCCTCCTTCTTCGCACGAGTCACCTTAGGCGCCAAGAGAGTTCCTTCGCAGAAATTATTGTAGCGATCTTAATTAAATTAATATTCCTGAGTGCAAGGCTACTGGGATCTGAGGCTGGTATGAAGTTCATCGACTTTCACTTAGAGGGTAAAGTTTCCAGTTTTCACTCTCACGAGGCAATATGAAAAATTTATGACAGAAGCAGGAGAACTCTTGCTAGAGGCAATGACATCCCTGTGCAATTAAAATGCTTTCAAGTGTCTTTTTTTTCTCCCTTCTCCTTCCACTCATCTTAAAAAACAATATACAGAGCAACTTTAGTCTGCACCGTACGTTTTTAACTTAAAGATCTGTAAGCAGTTGACAAATTATAAACCTGATCATAAAAAATTTCTTACAGTTTGAAATGTAACATATTGTACAAGGTTACGGCCAGATGGTAAGGAGCTTTTTTGTTTTAAAAAAAAGAAAACCAGTTCTAAACTTCCAAGCAGCAGAAGAAACTCCCTCTACAAATAGGAAGAGAGATCCTGTCTTTCACTCCTTGGAGATCACAGCAATTTGATTTAACCCCTTAATAAGCAGTTACAAGAAAGTGCAAGGCTGAATATGAGGGCTCCCAAGTTTTATTTATGTTCTGCAGTTCTGGTGGGAGATGACTCCTGGCACAATCTTGAGAGACAGGCTGTGCTATTTAACCACACCACATAGCATCATACTGCTGTAATTTGTGTACAGGCAATGCCCCTTTTAGAGAGCCAAACATTCAAAGCAGCAGGGAGATCGAACGTCTGTCTTGACTGCCCCACGCTCTTGGGCAAGACACACAGGTCTTGGAGAGCTATGCTTTTGATTCTGAGCAGCTCCGGGATGGGATGCCTTTGAAGAAAACTTCTTTATTCCTTCTAATTTTGCACAGCTGTATAAGTGAGAGCTTTGGGGCAGTCAGCCTCTTTCTAAACTAACGTTCAACTATTGGTGTGTCTGCAATCTATGGGGAATAAGTAAGATAATGCAATGGTCCTTTCTTACTTCACCAGAGGACATAATTTTTTGCAAAGTGCATTGCAGAGCACACTGCAGTAACCAGAACTAACTGTGTAACTTGGAAACAATGGAGACTATTCTTTCAATGACCATGTATAATTCCCTTTAACAGCATGTTCCCTGAGAAAGGAATTTACTTCAATATGCCATGCTTAATTCTGAGCATGCTAATATTTGATATCTCTGGACAGTTAACACTGCTGCAATGCAGTAGTCTTTAAAAGAAAATAATTATTATTTCTGAAATCAGTAAAAAATGAAAAAAGAAAGCTGTAATTTCTTAAACTCACTTCAGAATTTAGACTTAAGTGGTCTAAAGAATGTAAATATTATAGATACCTACCAGCTGATCTAAGAAGCAGAGCTATATCCTGTTAAATGCTGTTTTCCTCTGATCATAATGGCAGTAATATAAATAGGCCTTGATTTATAGTTGCAGAATGTTGCACATGGTGAAAGATTATGAGTCTAAATTCACTTTCATCCTAAGGTAAATCTATTGATTGGTCTTTGGAAAGCTTTAAAAAAAACCTTTGTCTACCCTCATACTCACTTTATTCATCTCTGCCCTGTCACCACTTCCCTCCTCCTCCCTGCTGCATTGGGATATCCCTGCATTGGGATAGTGTGTGCTGCCATCTCAGCGACCCGAATGAATAAACAACCCATGCCTCCATCCTCAGTCACAATCCCCATGGACCTGTCCTGTGACACAGCAAAGCTCCTCTAGTCCCAAAAGACAGCTAAGCAATGGACAGATTCTGCTTTGCAAAGTGGCAAGAGTGACGATACATTGCCTGTACCCAAACCTGTACCTATGGGCTCAGGTCACCAAGCCAACTCATGAGACAGCATTAATGACTACTCTTAAATCTCATCTAGGTGCCTTTGACTGTTGTGGGAAAAAGAGCTTGCACACCTCATGACATTAGACAACAAAACATCTTTGGTATATACTACATTAATAGCACTACAAAGGCAAGATTTTGTTCATCACATTAAACAGAAATATCTCTCTGTACCCTTTTACTGCTGTAATTGACTGGCATCCATCTGTTATCTCTCACCATACTTTCTTAGCATTTGCACTTGTAGAGAAAGAGCCTTTTATGATTTTCACTACCATATAGGCCCTTTTCTTATTCCAGACTAGTTTTAGGACTCAACTATTCCATAAATAATAAAGCACAAGAACCATCAGAATTTGCTTACCTTGGAGGCCCTGTCTCAGCATTCATAGCACATATGTGAAAAAAACCCCAAAAAAACTTAGCACCAGTGCTTACAGCTGTCACTTCCCATTGTAGAAGACCCTCCTTCAAGAGGCATTCTTCCTGATTTTTCACAGCTGCATTGACTAATACACAATTTCAGGTGTGTAAGACTTGCAGGTGTCATTTAGGACTTTAAGGAAGGGCAATAGCTATTAAGCGAGACATATAAGAAGACATATTGATCACCGCTCAAGCCAGAGCTAGAAGAAGACAACGTATAACTGCTCATCACTAGACACATCTTGTGAAATAAATGTTGGCTGGTCTCCAGGCTGGGGCCCAAGAGCATACAGGGACTGGACCCTCTCTGAAGAGTGGGTATTTCTGAGTCTGGGCTTCAGGCAGGAAGACAGTGTCCTCAAACAGACATCCCAGCTTCTGTGGGAGAGCGAAGGGAGCACTGCTTCTTGAATGCAATTTTAACGGCTGAACCAGAGTGAATCATCACTCAACCACCAAATGTGTGAAAAAGAAGCAAGCAAGCAAGAAAAGCGCTACCATAGGGCCAAGCTCTGAAAGTAACGGATCCCGCCTCATTTTCTCATGTCATGTGTGATGATCATGTCAGTCAGAGCTTTAGTTTAAACATATGCACAAAAAGTAGCGTTTGATATATTGATCAGATCATTCATGGCATGCTGTATATTATGTTGCTGTATGCGTAACTGTGCTAAACTCTTCAATTCATACAAAAAGCCTGTGCAATGTACAATTTCTAAAACTCTGTAAAAGTACAATTTTTTAAATGCATAAAGAAAGGGTGGGGCGAGAGACTGCGTCAATTATTGTTATTGTCACAAGTAAGCTGAAATGTCAGTTCACTGGGCAAGAAAGAGAAGATTGGGATATTGCCTTTTTTTAATGCACTAAAGTATTAAACTTACCATCTAAAGTAACCTTGAACCAGTTCTAACCATGCTGTCAAGAGACTCCTCTGATAAAGACACGGCAAGCTAAACAGAGACATAAGCTCAAAGCTGAATTTGGAAGAAAAGGATAACCACTGGATAAAGTAACTCATTAAGGTAGAGATGGAGATGACAACATAAAGTACGAAAAAGAAGGAACTCTTTTGCTATCTCTACAACATCCCTGCTAACACTTCGTGTTTCTGTGTAGTGGGAACTGCTTTGCTTATCACAAATTCAGGAAGATTTTGTGTTTTTTTTTTTTTTACATAAAGTAGAATTCAGATAAACAAATTGAATGTTTCAACACCTTCTTTTGTCTTGTAAAAGATAAACATGAGGTTTTAAAACACACACACACCACCTCCTCTATACAATACCTCACCTGGAAGCTATCATCCCCACAGCATGAGGCAATCAAGCCTACCACCTTCAGTAATTGGGCAAATTAAAATCTATTCAACAAGCTCTGAGTTAAGCTCAGCTGAACACACACACACAAAGCAGGAATGTCCTGAAGGTTTTCAGCTGCCTTCAAAGTGAATGTGTATCTATGTCTCAAATTAGGAAAATCTGAGGTTAGAGTACCAGATTGGTCAAAAAAGTCTGGATTCACTTACTTCTGTCATGGATGTAATGGAAATTCTGGCAAATCACGCAACTTTACCATGCTTCTATGTTTCTATGTAAATGGTAAATACAGTACTACCTTACATCTTGAGGGATTTATGAAGGATACCTGCTTTAAAGCACAGATGCACTTTAGATAACACTGAAGTCAGGAACTACATCAAATAAATAAAGCATAAATTGGACAAAACCTGAGACAGGCACTTTCACTTTTTTGACATTCTCTCCTCAGCCAGTGGGCAGATTTTGCTGCAGCCCAGTTAACAAAAGCAGGAATTTGGGGCACCAAGGGCAATTGATACTGCATTATAAATTTTGCCAATTTAGCCTCAGTGAAGAAATCTATATTCCCCATCTGCACAGTGTTTTGCTAACACAGCATAAGACAAATAGTTACCACCAGCTGTAATAAGTGAAGTGAGGGATGAAGGAATTCATGAAGTTCAGGATAGTTTCCCAAAGGTCAGAAGATCACATCACCAAAACAACACTGGGGGAGAGCTGGGACTTTGCTGTGAGAGCAAATACAAGCCTGAATGGAAAAATGCTGTGTGAGAGAGTGTATTGTAATTGGTGTCATGGAAAAAACCCTTTCTTCTTAAGGCAGAAGAAATAGACAGGATGATGGAGGTCATAAAAGGCATCTTGCACTGTAACTGACCTTGAAACCCTGCTTTTCTCTCAGCCTGATTGAGAGAAAAATACTTAGTTAGATACTCTCTTTGTCCTCCACATGGATAAGCACAAGAAACTAAAAAAAAAAAAGGTGGAGAAGAGGAAGAAAAAAATCAATACAAGCTGTCTTCAGTTGAATCAGAATGTTACAGTGAATAGGTTTATGAAACCTCCAGTAGGGAAGAGCACAATTGCTCCCACAACAGCAGAAGTTGCTAAATTTTAGCGTAGTGTTACTTTCTTGGGTGTCATATAACAAAAAGAAAATGCAGAAGGTGTTCTTGCTGTCCAAGGACAGTACTTGTATTAGAGTGTAAAAACTACTAACCTGGAATAAACTCATCAGATCTAATATAGTGGTTGTGACAGCAATCACTACTATACGTATACAAGAAAATATAAAAACTGCCACACACATAGGAACAAAAATAAATACAGATAATAGGTAGTATCTCTTCCAGTCTCCCTTAGCAGAAAGATTTATGCTCTGAAAGAAGAGTTTACAGGCCGTCAACCCTTTTTGGTTAAAGCATATGGATTTAAAACTACACAAAATCATAAATGTGTACATTTCCTTGATAAATAGCCAGTCAGCTTAATGAGGACTGGTGATTTCCTGTCCTTGTAGCAGTGAGTTCCACAGGGAAAATTCATGTTGTATGAAAACACAGTCCAGTTCTTGATTTCTCTCTCTCTCTCTTTTCTCTCTTCTTTACATAGATACATATATATTCTCATTGAAACAGCTGCATGATCCTGTCTGACAAAAATGAGACAGATACAGAAATAGGGAGTAGGGAAATAAGCAGATGGTCTTGTTTTACTATGCAGGTGCTGTTCAGCAATTTTTCCCAGCAGTGAAGCTGCTGTATTTTGCACAATGTTTTCCCAATTCACTAGACAATCAGGAACAGAACAACATGAATGCTCTGTTCTGCTACGATGTGCTGAGACAGCAGGTTATCACTGGTGACTCTGAAGCTTGCTGACATCTGACATGAATTCCTGGCATGCTGACTTTTTAAAAATCGATGGGGACAGACCTCAGAGTAACAGAAATAGCTGTGAAGTTTAACACTGCTGAAACTGTTCAGGCTTGATTGGCTGGTGAACATGGAAGGTCAGAAAGAGGAGCACTGAATCCTCATCAGTAGGAACAGAAGCAGATTATTATAGAAAAAAATCACTCTAAAGTTTCATAGCTTACTGTTCCTGTGAAATAGCCGAGATCAGACGTGTAATGTGCAGCAGACCTCTTCTTTATTAATACAACCTTAAGCTAAGGATGAAAAATGTATATTGGCACACAGAAGGGCTCAATGGAGTGTTATAAAGCCATCGCTTGACTTCCATTTTTGATAATTTTAGAGCACGTCCTAAAAACTTTTGTTAAAGGAAACACTTTAGCAATAGCCAGATTGTTGATGTTAATTAGATTTCACTCTTTGGAGTAGAAGTGGGGAGGGAACTGTTAAGGTCTAGGATAGAAGCACCTATAAATTTAGGTTTTACTTAAAACATGCATGTAGCCTTATTACTTGCCTTGTTAAGAACAAATTAATAATATGGGTGTTGCTTCAATCCAGACCAAATCACACACTAAAAACTACAAACCACTTTACTACAGAATTGATTAAGCACAATTTCTCATTCTTACATGTTGAGGAGGCTTGCATAGAGGGAAAAGTTATCGAGTCAATGGAAATTTAAAGGGAGGTCCGCAAACCTGTTTGAATAGCTTTGAGAAAATACAAAAAATTTACATTGTAACTTTCCTTTCTAAATACAAATGGGAATATATTATAAAGATATAAAAATAAAAAAATGTTTATGTAATTGTAAAAAGTAGCAAAAAGTATGCTTGTTAAATGAACAAGCAGTTATGGCTGCATAGACTAATATCTCACTAGTACCTTCCATCCAAGTGACCTAAAAGCACTTTAAAAGCTTTAATGAGATTCACTTGACATACAACTCAAGTCATGTTGCTTAAAAGTAAATCAAAATAGCTGAAAATTTGCACATTAACTATGAGATTGGTTAGCAATATCAGGTCCCACTGCTGGAAAGGGCTTCCATGGTGGTACTAGATAGTGGTCTTGGTGATATGAAACTATATTAATTCAACCTCATGACAATACTCTCTTTTTGATTATGCAAAAATATTCATTGCTGAAAATAATTAGACATTCAGAGGCAAAGCAGGTAGCTGCTTAACACAGAGTCTGCCCCTCTCTCCCACTTGTTCTGCCCTGCGCTGTAACCAAAGGCAGGGTCCAGATATGTGGGACAGCCAGCTGTGGTGGACAGGTCCCCTGGTTGCAGCAGGACTTGCAGCACCTTTTTCAATGGCTGCACAGCAGTAAAACTTAACGCAGAGGCTCTCTGTACATCTACAGAGCTTTGTGCCCTGGCCCTGCATCCTTCCTCTTCTCAAGGCAGACATAAACCAGATGATGCACTGTATCACTCTCAGCGGTCATTCACAAAACAGTATAAAGGTGAGTAAAGCTTGTTCTTGATAACTTTTTTTGCTAGAATGTGAGGGGAAGCCATATACAGCAGCAGAGAGTGAGGATTGACAAGGGAGAAGATGCTGCAGAGAAAGGCATCTAGCTGTGCACATGTGTCTGTGTTGGAGGTGGGGCTGCAAGGACAGAAAAAAAAACCAACCCAATCTACTCATAGTCTTCTGGTGCAACTCATTGACTGTTTTCCAAAAATCAACCAAGAACAACCAAACACTTCTAGCCACATCTGTCTTCTCTTTCTTTCTTCCTCTAAAGCTTCTTCAGATTTTGTTCCTGGACCTTTCATTGACAGTTCCTAGCTCCCTAATCAAAACCCTGCAATATCTCTCAACCTTCAGTGAACTCATTTCCTGCAAAAGCCAGTGATCTCACCCAGTCTTGATCCCATCTCTGTAATCTTTTCATCACCACAGGATCCCATGCTGCCAACACAACAATGAAGGCAAATCGGCTCTTTTTTGTCTTTGTCTGTGTGGCAACAAAATTCATTTTTGCCTACATAGCTGAGAAGACAGGACTTGATTCTGCTGCTGAATGTTCTGACTCAGGGACAATCAATAAGTAAAGTATGAATTGCTTTACTTTGTTTCATAAAACATCTGTGCACCAGTGTCACGGCCAGACATAAAATAGTCTCAGTATCCCATAAAGGTATTCATATTTGGAGGTAGATGGAAACTGGATGGCCAACACACAAGAGGAGTGAAAGCTTTTTCATCGGTATTTTTCAGTAAGACCTTGCTCATACAGATTAAGTAATAGCATCGTGGTTTAGAATGCAGGTAGTATAATAATCAGATTAATATACTTTACTGAAACTGAGTAAAAGGATATTGTCAAGTGCTTTTATACACTTTCTAATGTAGGCAATTCACTCTCCATCGATTGTATAATAACCTCTCAACAGTTTGAAAATAACATCTCTTTCTCTACTTGTTCTCTTTTACACTAGTAGGTAAACATGGTTTCTGCAGTTATGAACAACAAGCCAACATAGTAATGTAGCTCTAAATTCAGTAGCAGTTAAAAGGTGTATGAATGGCAGCAACCAAGGTCACAAATCATTAACTCATATTCCTTGGACTGCTGCCTCTGCATTCACAGGTTTGTAGCTGCGTACTATCACTTCTCCCCTCAGCTGTCTTTTTAATTTTTCTAAAAAGGAAAAATAAAAGGAATAAACAAACTTTTTTCTATACAATGCATACTGTGCCATGTATGTAAGCCAAATTCCGTGTGGATTTCTTGTAGCATAGCACAGAAAGTGCATATTCTAGCAGAGCAGTATGTGTTCAGAGTGCAATGATCCAACTCTTCCTTATGTGTGAGTAGCCAAGAAGAGGGAAAGAGCCTCCAAGAGCTGTGTGCTTAGCAGAGTTTTCTACCAGTTCTTCCATAAGAACAGACCTTTTGCAAACTGTCAGGAACTCATTTTGGTCCCCTCATAAGAGGCAGAATTCCTCTTTTTATGGACTCTCCTCCACCTGTGTCCTGGTTTTGGTTTCACTGTATCTCTACTCCTGTAGGGTTCTGCTCTTCAGAAGCTGGATTGTATGAGAACATACAACTATACTTCTCTAAAGTATATCAGAAAACAAGGTACCACATACATCCCAAAGAGACAAGAGGCATTCTGGAGAGGACTTACTGATCTCTTTGTAGGGTTCGGCCTTTTGCTATGTATAGTCAAAGAGACAAATATGGTGCTCAAACTTTGAGCATAATATCTGTAAACTCCTTGCCATGGCTGAGCATGGCAACAAGGAAACACCTGCATAATAAAACTGCCATGTGCATCTGAAGTGGCTATTCTAATCTCATAGTAAATTCTCTTCATCCATTCCATGTATTTGCTATTTAAATATCTGATGACTGGAGATTCAATGTGGTGAAATTACCTTATCTAAAAATATTTCTAGTAGGGAAGTGCCTCACTTATTTAAGAAAATTTTATTCTGAACATTAGTTTGTTCATTACTATTAAGCCAAAGCACTTTAAAGGGAAACCAGCATAAGCATATAAAATAAATATTACAATGATTTGCCACATGGAAGACAGGTCTTTGAGTAATTTTCAAACTCAAAGAAGAGCAGCTTTCCCCTTTAAAACATAACAATGTAAATTTCAGATAAGTCTATCCCATTTGGGTTTGTCCAAAATAAGTCCTGTTGCAGCATACCTCTTCCTCAGCTACCTTATGGGCTTACTCCTGTACTTCCCCAGAGCTGTTGGAGGAAAGAGAGGAAAGTTTTCTGTACATTCTAAAACTACGGCTTTCAAAAGGCTAAATCTCTTTCACGGACATTGTAATATTTTTCAAGTGATCACTCAGTGATAACCATTTTGGAAGATATCTGTGCACAATTGCCTTAATCAGATTTTAGAAAGTTCTGGATACAATTATACTAAGATTATGAAATCAATCTCAGATACTAAAAAAAAGTATCAAAGCAAATCTGACTGATTGAGCGCAACAATAATAATCATTGTATATTGCATGGTGATGGGCCAGAACACTTGATACCCTAAGCAATATCTTCTTATTTATTTTTAGAAGAACCATCCATCCTTTTTGAACACTAAATTCGATACATTCACTGCAAAATTCGTAGAATATGTACATGTTCTGCAGCTGTACTGTCTCCACAGAGCCTCTTGATTCCTCCTTGGCCTTTTTTTAATCGTTGAATCCCTAGTGCCAGACACTTCAACTAATCAGAGCATTACTTCCTAGCATGGTTATTTCTGGAAATCAGAACAATTCACTGCCTCTGCAATATCAAGCTCCTCTCTCAGATGTCACTGCTCCTACTAAAACAAAATCATATTTATGGCAGACATCACTGAAATAGAGCACAATAGAAAAAGAATGATCCAAATACGACTTAAACATAAAATCGATTTTGGGAAGACAAAACAACACAATAGAAGTGTCCTTTTCTCATTTCTACTTTGGTAAAACAGTGGATGCCATGCATATTACAGATTTTTGGCTCTGTGCTGTTGACGGCATTAAAGAAAACACAAAAACCATGAAACAAAGAAACTCTTAGATTTCAAAATCTAGGAAACACACTAGATGGACTGCCTTAGTGTAAGAAACAAAGAATGTGACTATAAATGTCATCATTTGAGGCTTTACCTTAAATTGAAAGTTTACAGAATCACAGAATGACAGTGGTTGGAAGGGACCTCTGGAGATCATCCAGTCCAACTCCCCTGCTAAAGCAGGTGCCCCCAGAGCAGGGTGCACAGGAATGCATCCAGGCAGGTTTTGAATCTCTCCAGAGAAGGAGACTCCACAGCCTCTCTGGGCAGTCTGTGCCATGGCTCTGTCACCCTCACAGTAAAGTTCTTCCTCATGTCCAGGTGGAACTTCCTGTGCTCCAGTTTGTGCTCACTGCCCCTTGTCCTGTCACTGGGCACCACTGGAAAGAGGCCACATCCTCTTGACACCGACTCTTTAGATATTGATAAGCATTGATCAGACCTCCTCTCAGCCTTCTCTTCTCCAGGCTAAACAGACCCAGGGCTCTCAGCCTTTCCTCACAGGACAGATGATCCAGTTCTCTCATCATCCTCAATGCCCTCTGCTGGACTGTCTCCAGTAGTTCCCTGTCTCTCCTGCACTGGGGAGCCCAGAACTGGACACAGCACTCCACAGGTGGCCTCACCAGGACAGAGTAGAAGGAGAGGATTGTCTCCCACAACCTGCTGGCCACACTCTTCTTAATGCAACTCAGGATGCCATTGGCCTTCCTGGCCGCAAGGGCACATTGCTGGCTCATGGTGAGCCTGTTGTCCACCAGCACTCCCAAGTCCTTCTCTGCAGAGCTGCTCTCCAGCAGCTCAACCCTCAACCTGTGCTTGTGCATGGGGTTCTTCCTCTCCAGGTGCAGGACCCTACACACTTGCCCTTGTTGAATTTCATGAGATTCCTCTCCGCCCAGCTCTCCAGCCTGTCCAGGTCACGCTGAATGGCAGCACAGCCTTCCGGTGAGTCAGCCATTTTCCCCAGCTTTGTATCATCAGCAAACTTGCTGAGGGTACACTCTGTCCCTTCATCCAACTCATTGATGCATATGTTGAAGAGGACTGGACCCAGCACCTACCCCTGGGGAACACCGCTGGTCACAGGCCTCCAACTAGATTCTGCACCACTGATTACAACCCGATAAGCTCTGCCATTCAGCCAGTTCCCAATCCAGCTCACTGTCCATTCATCTAGCTCACACTTCCTAAGCTTACCTGTGAGGATGTTGTGGGAGACAGTGTCAAAAGCCTTGCTGAAGTCAAGGTAGACAACATCCACTGCTCTCCCCTCGTCTACCCAGCCCGTCGTGCCATCATAGAAGGCTATCGGATTGGTCAAGCTGGATTTTCCTTTGGTGAATCCATGCTGACTACTCCTGATAGCCTTCTTTTCCTCCAGATGCTTAGAGATGACTTCTGGAATGAGCTGTTAAATTACCTTTCCAGGGATGGAGGTGAGGCTGCCTGGCCTGTAGTCTCCCAGGTCCTCCTTCTTGCCCTTTTTGAAGACTGGAGTGACACTGGCTTTCCTCCAGTCCTCAGGTACCTCTCCTGTTCTCCATGACCTTTCAAAGATGATGGAGACCGGTATGGCAATAACATCTGCCAGCTCCCCC